>CM039607.1:15111444-15470018 GCA_022457205.1 Saccharum spontaneum
TCTCAGGAATTTTTTTAGCATGGAGCAGATACGATGTCACTTGATTACCAGGGTGTTCGTGAGAGACAACACGATATGGAGTAAGCATGGGGAGGTTGGTGAGAATGTTCCACAAGAAACATTTGATGATGTGATCATGTCTAACATAGCCCCCCTTCGCCCCCCAAAGCTATTACTAATGAGGAAACGGGTGTCAACACGCAAAATTATGGATACCATTACCAATGATGATACGTTTAGGAATACGTTCGCTGATGACACTGAGCATGACGATGGCATTTCTCAGCTGCTATGTGATGTAGAGGGTGGATTCCTTGGTGCTAGATAGTTGAAAAAGTTAGAGATAATGAGAAAGGATGGCAAAACACCACTGTATCCGGGTTGTCCAATGAGCAAACTGGAAGCCGACATCATGCTATTAGAGTTGAAATCTACGCATGGATTTAGCGATAAAGGCTTCGATGACTTGTTAGGTGTAGTGAGGAAATTGCTCCCAGAACCTAATGAGTTGCTAGGAAAAACGTACCTAGCCAAGCAAATGACCTGCCCAATCGGCCTCGAGGTTAAAAAATCCATGCATGTTCGAATGATTGCATATTGTACAGCGGAGATAAAAAATACTTGGATGCATGCCTCAAGTTTAAAGCTCCATGGTACAAGCAAGGGCCTTCAAATGAGGGTAGGAAGACTAGAGGAGGTCCCATAAAGGTCGTTTGGTATTTCCCCGCATGCATAGGTTGTTTGCAAATGCAAAGTCAATCGAGCTGTTGCGGTGGCATGGCGAAGAGCATAAGAAAGATACAATGTTGAGGTACCTTACTGATGGGTTAGATTGGTGGGCGGTCAATACTATGGTCTATAAGAACATCGGTGGAGAGGTCAGGCATCTTTGGTTTAGTTTGAGCATAGATGGGACAAATCCTTTCGACATGGTTGGAACCAATCATAGCACCTAGCAAGTGACGCTTTGTATATACAATCTTCCACCTTCGCTTTGTATGAAGCGCTTGTACATTCAAATGCCACTACTAATTCAAGGGCCAAAACAACCTAGTAATGACATTGATGTGTTTCTAAAACCATTGGTCGATGAACTATTACAGATTTGGGAAGAGGGTGCAAAGTCAGGACGAGTACAAAAAAGAACATATCATGATCAAGGCAGTACTTGTCGCTACAACCACTGACCTACCAAGGTGAGATTGCTTGTCTAGAGAAAAGACAAAAGGATATACTGGATGTGTTGATTGCTTGGATGAGACTAATGTGGTATGGCTAATGAACAACCAGAAGATGGCTTATATGGGACACCGTTGGTTTCCTACCTAAGGATCACCCTTACCGTAGGAACAGAAAATCATTTTACGGGACTATTGAGGAACATGGACCTCCAGAATATCGAGATGGGACTGAGATACTTGAAGAAATAAGAAAACTTAGAGTTGTCCTTGGGAAGGGGGAAGGAGCAGTAACAACACCAACACATGCTATGTGGAAGAAAAAAATCATTTTTCTGAAAACTACCTTTCTAGCCGCTATTGAGCATACGTCACTATCTTGATCTCATCCACATTACTAAAAACGTGTGTGGAAATCTGATTTGCTATGGATACATAGAACCTGGCCATAGATGCGAACCTAAGCATGGAGGAAGCTGAGAAGATCTATCACGATCAAAAAGAATTGGAGAAGGCAAAACCCGCATACAAAGTATCAAAAAGGCAAATCTTTTGTGGCCAACAAGGGGGAGATTAAAGATTTGCCAACAAGTATGCGTCAACTGCATGATTATTACATATTTGATACGATTAAAGTGGGTATCAATGGTTTTGAGGTTATTATCCTCCCCGGATTGCTTTTTCATAAAAGAAGAAACGAAGCACTATGTCGAATATGAGGCCCTTCAGCTCTTCTAGAGGTGCGACCTCGATACCTAAATAATGGTGTTATGGACTTTGTAAGTACCCTACCCACATGATATTATCTCAACTAAGTCTTCGACATTTGAACATATCCCATGCTTTATACACGTGTGAGTCAAAATTTTTCTTACAGGAAAAATACATCATATATGCTTCTTGGGCCCCTATCAAGTAAACGAGAAAACATGCAGAGGTGATGACGACTGTGATGTGGCAGATCTGATTAAACGTGTGACCAAAATCTTCTTGAGTTCTTCAATTGTAAAAACTCAAATAAACTCCTAGCCTACAACTACCAGTATGTGTTCTTTTTGTGCTTCTTATCTTTTTTCTGATGATTATTCATTAAGTAGGACTTTGTGAACAGTTTCCATTTCCTCCTCGTAGATATCAAACATGCATAATCACGTATCAAGGTGTGGGACTCGAAGAAAATGTCACTTTCTCAGATCAAGCACCTACTCATAGTGCTAAATAAGTAAGTGAACCAAGTAACATATTATTTTCTAATCACATAGCACATTCTAATGTCACCACCTTTCATACTTTATAATGTGACATAGTGTCAAGGAAAATCTGGATGGGACAGGAGATCCAATGGGAGGTTGATCATAATATGCCAATGGAAACCCTCGAACAGCTGATGGCCAACAACAAATGCGGGTTCTACTTGATGTGGGCAATGCACCAGTACCTCGGCAGGAGCACAAATGAAAGAAGTGAAATGGTGTCTATCTTCCCATTTCATGTATATCGGTTAATTCAACAAAATGATCTACTATTTTGTCTTACACTTGTGCATTTCGATATCATCTTGCTTGAATGACAGTGCAAGAAACATGGCCCCCAAAAGCTGGTAGACTGCGAGATCAGAGGATTCCAAGAGGAGCTAGCAACCTTCATCATGGACGAGGTGTTGAGTGCAGACGGATCATTTTCCATTGCACAGTTGAAGAAGTACAAAAAACAATATGATAAAGACATGTGCTCGATATACTATTGTAATATATACATTTTTCATTGTAACCGTAACATTTGTAATATACTCCCTCCATGTTGGTAAAAGAAGTCGTTTTAGACAACGACACGGTCTCCAAAGCATAACTTTGACTTCATTTTTCTATAAAAATATTTATTTAAAAGTGATATATGTATACTTTTATGAAAGTATATTTTAAGACAAATCTATTCATATTATTTTCATATTTCCAAATTCAACAACTTAAAAGTTATTCATGATTTATATTCCCAATGTTTGACCTAAACCTTGTCCAAAACGACTTCTTTTACCAACATGGAGGGAGTAAATCTTTATGGATTTGTGATGTCTTTGATTGTAGTAACCATAGGAAATAAAACATACCACACAAAATTAATAAAAATAAATTAGAAAATAACAATATCGGAAAAATTATATCACTGTTGGTTCACCACACAAGCCGACAGTGATTATATGGTACAACACTGTTGGCTTAGGTCTAGAGCCGGTAGTGTTGATTTGTGTGGTGAACCGGTAGAGATCAGAGGTCTGGCTTAGGTGCTAAACCGGCAGTGTTAGTCAAATAAACACTATTGGTTGGTGTGACGAACCGGCAGTGTTGCTCCAATCAACAATTGCTAGATGGTGTTACTAACCTGAAGTGAAGATTGTTATCTCAGTGATAGGACCAGCACATCAGTGCTGCTTTGGTACTGCTGGTTTAAGGACGTGTTTGGTTTATGTCCACACTCTACCACAGCTCGCCACAACTAAGCTTAGTCTGTGTTTGCTTGCTGCCAAACCTACGGCAATGTTTGGCATGCCGGAATCAGCAAAGCAGCAGCGTAGTGTTTTCCATCTCCTCTTCTCGCCAAAAGCTTGGCACAACTTTTGCTCGCCTCACATGCGGCGTCGCCTGGGATTGGGTGCGGTAACTTCAGGTCAACCGCTATTCATATTCTCAATAGAGTACCAAGTAAGTCGGTGCCCAAAACACCATATGTGTTGTGGACAGGAAGAGTACCCTCACTAAATCACTTACATGTGTGAGGGAGCCCTGCTGAGGCTAAAGTTTTTAACCCAAACATTGGGAAGCTAGATCCCTAAACAGTAAGTTACCATTTCATTGGCTACCCTAAAAAGTCAAAAGGTTTTTGTTTCTACTGTCCAGACAGACATATAAAGTTTGTAGAAATGAGACACGCTGTCTTCTTAGAGGATGAGATGATGAGGGGGAGCATGGCAGCTTGAGAAATTGATCTTGAAGAGAAGCAGGTGTGTGCGCCCACTCCGATGATTCAGGAACCAATTTTCGAGCTACCTACTGTTACTACACCAACAATGCAAGATACAGAGGTGCTAGCACCTGTTGTTATTCCTCCTGTGGCAACAATGAATGAGGATGAGGAACCTGTCCTTCAGGATACCATAGAACCTGTTGTCACACATGAGGGGGGCGTAGCAACAGCCTCAAGCTAAAGATGTGCTATTCCTAATGATTATGAAGTTTATAATACTAAAGAGTTTCATATGGAGGACAATCCCACCTCATATGAAGAAGCCATGAGAAACGCCCACTCATTGAAGTGGTTGGTAGCTATGGAAGATGAAATGAAGTTAATGAGTGCCCATAAAGTTTGGGACTTGCAAATAATTTCTAAAGGAGCCAAAACAGTAGGCTGTAAATGGGTTTACAAAACAAAATATGAGTCCCAAGAGAATATAGAAACATTTAAAGCGCGACTTGTAACAAAAGGTTTCACACAAAGAGATGGGATTGATTACAATTAAACCTTTTCTCCAGTCTCATGTAAGGATTTCTTTAGAATCATAATGGCATTGGTAGCACATTATGATTTAGAATTACATCAAATAAATGTAAAGACGGCATTTCTCAACGGAGATTTAGAGGAAAATGTTTATATGGCACGGCGAAAAGGTTTTGCCGTGGAAGGAAAAGAACGAATGGGATGCCACCTAAAGAAATCCATTTATGGGTTAAAACAAGCTTCAAGATAGTGATATTTGAAGTTTGATAGAATGATAAGAAAGTTTGGGTTTAAAGAGAATGTAGAGGACAATTGTGTTTATGCAAAGTTTAAGAATGGGAAGTATATCTTCCTAATCCTGTGTATGGATGATATCTTACTTGCTAGTAGTGATGTCAATCTACTACTAGAAATGAAGAAGTTTTTGTCTTCAAATTTTGATATGAAAGATCTTGGTGAAGTTTCGTTCATTCTAGGGATCGAGATTCTTCGAGATAGAAGTAAAGGGGTATTGGGACTGTAACAAAAGGCATACATAGAAAAAGTTTTAAAGAAATTTAGTATGCATAAATGTAGTCCTTCACTAGCACCTATAGTCAAGGGCGACAGATATGGAGATTTTCAATGCCTCAAGAACTAGTATGAGCTCAATCAAATAAAAACAGTTCCATATGCTTCAGCTGTCGAAAGCTTACAATATGCACAAGTGTGTACGTGCCCTGACATAGCGTTTGTTACTGGGTTGCTTGGCAGATTTTAGAGTAATCCAGAAATAGAACACTAGAAATTGGTAAAGAAAGTCTTGCGATATTTGTAAGAAACGAAAGGCCTCATGATGACATGTAGAAGATTAGATTCCCTCCAAATAGTGGGATACTCAGATTCTAATTATGCGGGAGATGATAGAAAATCCATGTCTGGATACGTATTCACTCTCGCAGGAGGAGCTATATCATGAAAAAGCTCAAAACAAACCGTCACTGCATCGTCCACAATGTATACTGAGTTTGTAACATGCTATGAGGCAACGGGACAGGTGAACTAGCTAAAGAAGTTCATACCCAGTTTGAAAGTGGTAATAGGGCCTATAGCCAGTAGACACATTGTGTTACAAAATATATACAGCAATGCAACGAGGCAAGGTGCATGTCTCTATATCCTATTACCATGAAACAATTTTGTGGCATTAACTGCTAATACCATGAAACATATACCTAGTAATAAAGTCTTTTGCACCTAATTTAAATGTGTTAATAATATACCTTACTACCACAGTATGGTCTATTGCAACACCTATCAACTGCAAGGCATGATTATGTTTTAATAAGAATAGTAATTGCAACAAAATGCATAACTACTTCAAGGACCTTTTGCCACTTGGTTTTGGGCAATGGCTGCCAACGGAAGTGACAATGTGGCAATTAGTAGATATTGCCATGATATTAGCCCTATTTCAATGACTTTTTGTCATTGCGATAGGAGGATTTTCTATTAGTGGCAGATGTGTTTGTGGGAACCAAACAACCACTACCTAAGCTTCCCAGAAGCTACCGACCTGAAGAGGGTAGCAACACTAGTGAGTGTCTCAATAATGACTAGATTTGTCGGTGATCGACCCTGCTGATGACATCTTCAAGAATCTAGAGCAATATCTTGACAATCTAACAACCACCGAGCTCTGTGCCATGGTCTAACTTATGTCAGAGAGATCTCAGACTCTAACACCCCGATCGTCATGAGTCGCTTCCACTCTAGGGTGTGCTTCATGGATAACTCCCAATACGTCCATGATGGTGATGGCAATACTGACAACATCCCACAGAACATAGCAGCACCAATCGATCCTGTGGATGAAAGTCATGAACGCACCATCCCAATCGATGAAACACCCAAACAACAATGTGATAGCCACCAAGATTGGCACTTGGGTATGGAAGCTGAGGACCACGTGTCAAGACAAGTTCATACCGACCTTGAGAACCAATTCAATCATCGAAACCGCCATGATGATGACCATCGCAGTAGAGGACGTGCAGCTCGTGTAGGCATCCAAAATGATAAGCTAATTAACCCTTGAGCAAGCCAAAACTTAGCTGCATTGATATAGATCCTCGACGATCTCCACAAAGCATCCGCCTTGTAGGCCCGCTGACACCATTAGAAATTAAAGGACCTCATGTAGTGCGCCGCTGCCTAGTTGGCAACAAGTGCCTCTTGGAGCCGCACCCTTGTTAGCCACATCACAAAGACATCGCAACGTCTGACCCCAATGCAACCTGGTGCCACACTAGGATGCACGTGAAGGAACATACAACCATCAACTAGGAAGGCCCCAAGCGCCAACCTAACTCATTTCACATTGACAGGAAGAAAGTAACATGATGCTCCAGGAGGGAATGCTCTGCTATTGATGGGCGTGGCACCACCAACGACAATAATAGAGGCCCACTTGAGGCCTCCTTCATCAAGGGCAAGGCCACTAATCGTGGACTAGACGAAGCCACCCTCGGTTGCATTAATGGGCTGGCCAAAAATAGCATCGAAAAAAATCTAGGTTGGCCCAAAAATCTTTGTTGGGCCCAGCCTAAACAAGTTAAGTTGTGCCGGAATTAATACAATTCAGATATGGGCCTAAAAAGCTTCAAAATAAGAAATTGGCTAGGCCAAAATTTAGCCTCAACAATGGGGTTCGCCCACTATAAGGTTGCTCGTTGCATGGGCTTTAACAGGCACAATTAAACTTTATGACATTTATAATCCTATGTGGGATTTGCCTATGTGGTATCTATGTGGCATGGTGTAAGGAATTGTGACTTAAAACCAAATGTTACAAAATTTTGTGACATCAAAACCAATTTCCTAAATTTGTGACACCAACATCTAAACGACATAGAACATGGTTTAAGGCGCATGATTGGTGACACCAGCTTTTTTGTTAATCATGAGCTAGCGGTGTGGCGTGAGTCTCGGTCGCTCAGTGATCATGTAATTTCAATTAAGAGGAATAGAAACAATGAAAAAGCTGGCATCACCAAATTCCACTCTTTGGCGTGTGTGTGATTGGAGATCTCGTCTCGCCAGCGACAACGTCGCGTTCAAGCCGGAGCACCGCCCGGTTTCAACATCATAGTGGCGTTGGCGACAAAAGTGGCTTCACCCCTCGTGGAGGCATCAACACCACTGGTGGCAGCCTCCTTTCCCATGGTGCAGCCTTCGCCAAACTGCACCGGCATGCCAATGTGGCTACACATGCCGACGTATTATCTATCACCTATAATAAATGCACTCTACCTGCAATTCGTTGTGCACAAGTACTATATACATGGGAAATAGTTTTCACCGTAAACTTGCTCTTTGGGTTGGAGGGAAACAGTTCTGCAAATATCTACTGGATATGAGGTGCTAAACTGCTGATAGCAGTCGCGCACACACAGTCAGGTACATTTCAATTGATCCGGGTGTTGCAGTCTGAATTTGCAAACAAACTTTGATTCCAAGTCCAAGAAGGAAAAGTATTTGACTATGGAGATCAGACATCTCAGAGTGAGCAATTGAGAATTACCATTGCAGCAATCACTGAAATTTCAGAGAAAAGCATGAAATTGTTGACAAAAGCTAAGATAATTGGAGAGCGCGTGAGATGAAATTGGATGGAGTAAATACCCTGGAAGGACTCGCTCTCCAGTTCTCAGCCTCCTTGTGGCCGGCGTCGAGGACGGAGTCAATCAGCTCAGCTCCACCAGTGTTGGTGGCCCATGGCCAAGTTGTTGCCAGCGCCGGACTGGCCAAACACGGAGTTGTCAGAACGGAAGATCTAGCCGAAGGGGCCTGAGCAGACCGAGTCCATGTCCCGGTGCTCGAGGTCCATGAGGATGGCGTGTGGGATGAAGCGTCCATAGCTGGCCTCGTTGTTTTTTCTAGATAAAGGAAGGATTTTATTAATTCATAATAATTACTTTGAGTTGATACAATAATCATGAACTCACTTCCGGCCCTGTTGTTGATGCGCTCTGCCAGCCTGAGGCGTCGATCCTGTGCTCGTTGCACCACCTGCGTATCCGATCTGGTTCAGGACATCCCGCTTTGGATGTGGAGGATCTTCTTCATGGCTGAGGCCTGCTGCCATTCCAGAACTGCTGGGTCAGTTGGAAGCGGGCGAGGAAGGACGAAGGAGAGGGGGAAGCGGCGCCCGATAGATGTCGGTTTTTTAGCCTGGGCTCGAGAGGCGTTTTTTATTTTCCGGGTGTAATGGTCCAATCCGAATGTAAATTTAGTAGTCTAACCAATTATTTCAAACACACTTTTATAGATTAGCTCATACCATTTTCTAAATCTGTGATTTACACTAGTTTTTGTTCTAAAAGTAGTCTTCCAAATAGCCCAGCGTTTAGTACCGGTCATTCCTTATCTCTCTTCTATCTCTCTGAATGTAGATCTCTAACTAGCATTGGGATGACAAGGCTGCACAGATCCAGTGGCCCCCTTACTCCCATAGTGGTGTCTCCATAGCTCACTGGTACCGGCTGACTCACCGGCAATGGCTTCCATGTTGCATCCTGTGTCAGATCCACGACCGAGAATCTAGGTAGATCTGTGAGTTCTCTTCTCACCTAGGCTAGAGGTGAGCTATGCATTTTCTTGTCAAATCTTCATCCGTTGGTCTGTGGTCGACGGGCAATGGTGGCTGATGATAGTTCACAGCGATAGACTGCATCCCCTACCATCTTACTCAAGTATGTGAAGCGTGTGGCGCCACTATCCGAGTCCCGTCTCCTCTACGCGGCACATCCATGGCCATGCGTCCATGCCAGTGGACGGCGAGAGTGGTCAGGACAGTCTTTGCCATCCCCCTCAACGGGCTCCCCTTGATTTTGATCCCTATCCCTTGCATGACGATTTTTGCATAGATTCTTGATACTTGTTAATTTGGTGCAAAATTTAACAACTGTAATTTCAATTTCTCCTTTTGTATATTGATCACAGTGTTCGCACACAACATGTCACCGTGTGCCTCTAGCATAGCATCGAGCGTGATACATGTAGGGCACTTCGCTAGAGGAGCCTCGTCGGGAGCGCGATACGCAAGACACGCCGGCGAGGTCAATCTCTTGGGACCCAAAACCCCACACACCCGGGAGGGACCTCGTCAGGGCATGCGGTGGCTATGGGCTACCCTAGCCGGCCTGACTGCTCTAGGGCTTCGCCATTGTGGAAGTAGCATGACTATTGTCAACATTGAAGAATGAAAAGTAATAGTAGATTAGAAGATCCATGATGAAAAATAATAGTAGATGTGTTTCATAGATTTGATTGTGTGTTATCAATTGGTCGTTACCCTTTATATTTATATAGGGCGTCTAGTCTTCCCTAGAGAGTCCACCTTCTTATACAATAGAGATTCGGCCGTTTTAATTCTTTCCTATAACATCGCTAGAAACTCAAAGTCCGATCCAACATACTGTTTCCTATTCAATAATCAATATTGGCCAATTACGTCGGATGTTCCAATTCCAATTACTACAGGTGCTACGTGAGTACGAGCGCTGTGCTCCCAACCACCATTGCCCTCCCACTAGTAGAGAGGACTTTCGGTTTAGCACATTAGTCTCGATTAGAATTGGACCCGGGACTAATGTGAGCATTAATCCCGGGTCTAAAATTCTTGTACGTCACAGGACCTTTAATCCTGATCGGTATTACCATCCTGGACTAAAGGGTCTACATTAGTCCTGGTTGGCGTTTTCAACTCGGGCTAAAGAGCCTTGACCCTTTAGTCCTGATTGATAACACCAACCCGGACTAAAGGGTGACCTTTTATTCCCGGTTGGTGTCACCAACCTGGACTAAAGGTCTCTCACTCGGGACTAAAGGTCCCTCATGAGTGAATTGAAAAGGAGAGCGCTCAGGACTGTGTCACATGTGTTGTGTAATTGAGTTGGTAAGCGAGCTACGCGTGAGGCGAGAGGTCCTGGATTCGAATCTCACGCAATGCAAGGGAGATTTCCAGGGTTTAAATATTTTTTTTGTCTTGAGGATGGGCTTTAGTCCCGGTTGGGAAAACTGGGACTAAAGGGGTTTCCCAACCGGGATTGAAACCCATCTGTCAACTAGTGCACGGACACCGCTCGGTCGCCCTCCTCTCTCCTAACCGGTGATCTCATCGGTGGACAGAGGAGCAGGGACCGATCTCTTTCATAGTTTTTAGTTAGGTTTGTGGATCCTTGTTGATGCAGGTTCTAGTTTCTCATATCATTGTCGAGGTGGTGGACATGATGATTTCTTGGAATAATGTCTCTTCAGCCTGTCCCTATATCGACGATGTTCGATCTGGCATTGGCGAAGGGCTAGTGAGAGTTTGGCTTGTCCGATTTGTTGTTCTTTTTCAGATCTTGGCTTTGGTGTGACTATCAGAGGAAGCAGTTGATTGACTTTCATGTGGCGATCTCGATCTCTTCTTTTGATCTGTTCTACAGCAAAGTCTGTCATCTTCAATACGTTGTTCTAACAGAGGCAGAACCAGCGATTTTGATTAAGGGGGGCCCGACAAATGTGATCGTATTTTTTAGCGTGATAAAATATACATAATTATATGTTTCAATAAATTTTCAAAAAAATCTACACTATTTCTAACCAAAATCATCATATTTTAATAAAAAATGGGTGAAATTAATACTTTTTTGTGCTATAAATACAAATATTTATATAGGTATTTAAATGAATCTACCTGTGCTTGGGGGGCACGCCCCTGCTAGCCCCCCTGGTTCCGTCTCTATGTTCTGATAGTAAAGGATTGTAAGCATGCGTCCTTAGGAGGTTTCATTCAGCAGATGTTCTTTTTCGTGGGTACTAGATCTCGTTGTTAGCGGCGAGTGACTTTTTTTGGTCTTCGAAGCGTTGTTTGGCGAGGGTGTTTCCAGACGTTCAAAGGAAGAAGACGACCAATTTGATCTTTGTTGTACTCTTATTTTTTTAAGAACGTTTTGTGTCTTTTGTCCATCTTTTGTGCAGGCCTTTATTTTCCTCAGATATAGATGCGACACTCATTTGAGTGTCTTTATAAAAAAAAAATTACAGCAGGTGCAATATCCTCCTCGGACTCTTCCTGTCTTTTCTTCTTGAATCAAACTTGTGGAGGCATGCAACAAGTATTCATCGGCTGAGTCCGATCCATCGCCAGCACTTCATGCATGGATGATCGGAACTTATTTCCTACATATTTCCTCCCTTTCTTTATTTCCTTGATACTAACTCTAGCATGAAGTAATCCATGCTTACTTGTTGCAGGCACGTGACTATACTAATTGAATTCATGGCCGCCAGTTTTATCGTCTCCTTATTTTCCATCTTTTCTACCCTGGCGTGTGTAAACTCCAGCAAACGTGCTGCAACTGGAAATATATTCAAGATATTGCCACGCCGAACCTATCAGCTAATTGTACATGTAGAATTTCCTTTTAACAATCATAAACAAATCTATGACAGGTTCATTGATCTCTAAGCGAATAATTTATTGTCATCCATTTGTGAGCATAGAGACGACATGACTAGCTGCAGTTTGCACAGCCGCATGCGCTAGTCGTAACTACACAAGAGCCTTGAGGTTTTCCAGGTTCATTGCATCTATATTCCCAGCAGCATGATTACGGAACATCTTCTTCCTTGGCAACAGTTGCATTGTCCGCAACGATGATATACTTCAGCTTCTGGCATGTAAGCCAACTGGAACAATGTCTTGATGGACTCCACATGCACGACTTGAGGAATGTTACTTGATTCCATTACTCCTATTTATATATCACTAGTATATTGCCCGTGCTAACGCTACGGCGACATCTAGTGTAACACATTAAACAGTCATTCATCAAATTAGGTAAACAACCTATCATTACGAATTTGAAAAATATGGTAAATCTAAATCAATCTATTATACTTGATCAATGGTTATTACAGATGTGTCAGCCTGTTGCTACCCATCTTCTGGTAATCCCCAAACTGTTTCAAGAACAGATCAAGAATTTACTAATATATTGTGTCATGCTCCGTATAACCTTTCACTTTTTCGGTATAACCTTGCACTTTGTCCATCCATATCCATTGACGATGTAGCTAGCCTAATAATGCTAGTGTCAGTATGCTGCTTAACCAGAGGGAGACATACAAAGCAGAGATGCCCCCTTGCTGGAGCTGGAGAAGGGCCTCCTCCGCCTGGCCATCCTGCTTCTTCCTGCTCCTCCTCCTATTGATGAGAGGCCGGTAATTTTCACTTCGAATCTCAACCATCTTACTTTATAAGGGTAAATTTATAGGTCATTGTAACACCCTAAAATTTGAAGAAAAGAAAAATAGGAAAAAGGTGATTTTTATATTTATTTTTTTTTGTGAAGCATGCAATTATAGAATAAGAATAATTTTTATTTTAAAATCAAACATAAGGGTAGAAACATGTTTGAGCATTCATGTTGTTGCATATTAATTTGTATTGTGTGTACTTTTTAAAAATACAAAAGGCAATTCAAAATCTATTTGAAAATCTGCTTTGAAAAATTAGAAAAAGAAAAAAAAAAGAGAAAATCATTTTCTCTTGGTATTCGGCCCGCCAGCGCTGCCTTGGCCTGCTCCCGCGCGCGGCCCGCTTCCTCCTCTTCGCCCGCTCGGCCTTTTTCGAGCCGTGGTCAGTGCAGGCGCCCGGTTCTCTTCCCCGCCCCGCCTTGGGCCGAGCCGCCGCAGGCCCAGTCGTGCGCGCGAGCGACTGCTTCCCCTTTCCTCTCTGCGTTTCGCTGACATCACGGGCCCGCGCGTCAGGGCTGCCTCCTTCCTCAAGCCGTCGGCAACGACGCCTTCCAAAAATCACCGACGCCCGAATCCGCCTCCTAATCCCTTTCTTCCTTATTTGGAGCAGCTCCGGGGCTATATAAGTCGATGCCCTACATCCTACCGCCCCATTCCAAGCCCTCACCACTGGTTATCTCGAGCAGTAGCGGCCGCAACCCTAACGCCATCGCCGAGCTCGAGCTTCCCCGTTTCCGCCGCTCCATTGTCACGGTAAGACCGTGCTGAGCTTCGCGTGGACTTTACGAAGCCACCGAGTATGTTTCCCCTCAATTTCTCGGTTGATTTCACCTTCTCATCATCTCCGCATCTTTTCAGTTCGAAGTCATCCGCCATCTCAAGCCGCGAGTCGCTCTGGGACTATTCTCGGCTTCACTTTTGCCCTAGGTGAGCTCGCCATGTCCCGCTCTCCCTCCCTGTACCTTCCATTTGTCGAATAATGGCCGGAGTTGCTGTTTTGTCGAACTCCAGTGAGCTCGGGCCGTGTCCGGCCATGGCGCCGCCGTGGAGCAACTATGGACGGCCGGCGGGGCTCTCCCCTTCTCACAAGATGAGATCTGAACCGTTCAAATCTAATCCAACGGCCGAAGATAGAAGATACCCTTTCGGCCGGCAATTTTGCTTAAGAGACCCTGTGTTTTTCTATTATAGAACCCGCAGTCCATAACGTAAAATCCGAATCCGTTTTATTCTTTTGAAAGCGTATTTGATCGCGGTAATTCAGAAATACGTTTTCGCTTATTTACAAGTTTGCCACTGATTTTGTTTTAGCCATAAAATGCTCATTTTAACTCCGATTTGATCCATTCAAATTGCGTTAGATTCGTATTTGCGAGCTCTACATGATGATAGAATTGTACAGTAGGTTTGTGACAATTTATTTTTGAGTTTATATTAAAGTAATTATTTCTCTATAGGAAATCTTAGAAAACTCATAACTTTCACGTTTTAAATCCAAATTTCGTGATCTTTACGTCTATGTGATCGTGGTAACGTGTAGAAGAGTTTTACAAACTTTTTATACTGTTAGTGCTACTGTTGGTTGGTTTTATATCTTTAAGTTTCGATGTTAGATTTAATCTATTATTTTACTAAAGAAAATCTCGTTTAATTCATAACTTATTTGTTTTAATTCCGAATTAGTCCGTTCAAATTGCAATGGATTTATAACAACATGAACTATATATTAGTATTAATGTCTTCTTTATCAAAATCTCTGAAATTTCACAGTTTAGATCTAACTTGATTAATAACTGTGGAACTAGATTTATAAATAAAATATTATTGATTTCTCCTTTAGTTTTCTAAATTTAAATGTAATTTAGCCTAAGTCACTTTTGAATATCTATAAAAAGTATTTTATCCTATATATATGATTTTATATAGTTAAAACAAATGAGACCTATAATTTTTCCGTTTTATACAACAAAATCTTTCGGTAGTCGTTTCTTTTACCGTAGCTCCGATTAGCGTGTTTTTCGTGTCTGTGTGTTCGTAGCAATGCGTAGAACATCTTTAAAACCTTTTCACATATTGTTTCATATGTTTGGTGTACTGTTCTAATTATTATTCATTGTTTGCTTCGTGTATGATTGCTCGATGTGTGTGTGGTGATTTATTGATCAAGTCCAGTCGGTGAGATTTACATGGAGATTCAAGAAGCTATTAATTGAAGATTTGGATCAGAAGAAGGATTTTGAGTTAAGGCAAGTATAGCATGGGATCATCCTTGTTTCCTATTCACCTTTAATATACTTAATTCGTGTGCATGTGTCTACCTTGTTACCACTAAGGATATCCTAGCTTTTGTATCTGGTACCTTGACACCGTGGGACATTGCATTGGGTAGTATTTATGCTAGTGCTCAAGATAAATAACCATGATCTGTAACTTGACTAATGTTATATGCAATAAACGTTTAAAAGATGCTTTATAGAAACATGGCTCAAGAGGGCTAGAGCATGTTTGGTTGTTTTTATGGTGCTCTAGTTTCTCTCCTTAAGGACTTATCTGTAAGCGAACATCCGGGACTTACAGTACAACTGTGAGGGCTATATGGCTCTGGCTTTAGCTCAGTATGAGGACCTTTTCTAGCTTGTTAGAGGTTACCCTTGTGGCGCAAATGGGGTAAAGCAGACTGTGGATCCCTGCGTGGTGTATCACATGGACTGACTTCTGAAACCTAGCGGCCCTAACTTGTTAGACGAACCTTTGAAAGGCTTCATAGTGATTCCCTGCCTGCTCACCTTGGAAGTGTTTTGGGAGTCGCGATCCCGGGCATATGGGTAATCATGACTCACAGTGAAAGTGTACAACCTCTGCAGAGTGTAAAACTGTTATAACAGCCGTGCTCACGGTCACGAGTGGCCTTGGACCCTTACAGAATAAATGATGAACACTGATGATAATGTTAATACTAATGATATTGATGCCCACTAATGATTATTGTTTCTTGCTATACGTTATTCACGTTTACATGATCATGAGGTTATTTGGGCTTATGAAAAACTTGTTGCTACTCAAATGCTAAAAAGATGATTCACTAAAAGCTATTGCAGTAAACCCGTGTCAAACCTTTTGAGCCTCATGAACCCCATGATATATTTGCTGAGTTCGACATGGACTCATTCTTGCTATTTTCCACATCTCAGGATAGTGTCTGGAGTTTTTAGGCTTGTGATCAACCAGTTAGTTTGTTCCTGGAGTGAAGTCTACACCCGGTGTTCGGAGTTATTTTTCCGCTGTGTTGCTCTTTAAGGTATATTTTATACCATTGTGTTTTGTATATTAAGCATTTGTTTCTTGATATTACACTTATCTGTGGCTATATGTGAGATTTGACTACTTTATTTCACATATGGTGTATGTCTGGTTTTGTCCTTAAAACCGGGTGTGACAGAGTGGTATCAGAGCAATGCTGACTGTAGGACGCAAGCCTAGTTAGAACTGGACGTTTAGCATGTTTCTATTTTGCCTATTTCTTGCTTTCTCTCTAACTTTGTTATTTTCTCAAAGTTATGCTTAATTCTATCCCCGTTCTGTTATAAAAACCTTGTCTCTATTTTTGAACCTTTTCTCCTTGTCTATTAGAAGGCTCGTGACGAGAAGACTTTGGACTTCAGAGGTTAAGAGGATTGAACTGTGTTGCTTTTGCTCACTTTTGACAAGAAGCCATTAGCAATACAAAATCAAATATCAGAAGAAATGGCTCAACATGGAAATTCTCAACAATGCTCAACTCAAGGTCAGACCAACATATCCAAGGGGCCAGAGAAGATACAAGTAGCAGAAGCTTGGAAGAATATGAAATCCAATAAAGATGTTGATAGTAAGGCACTTGGAGAGCAGGAACAATGTCACTGCTGTAAGCATTATGGTTTTCCCTGTCTTCAAAAGGAGTCTAATAAGGGGAAAGTCAAAGTGGATCCAAATTTTGCGATCAATATGGACAAGAAGAGAAAGGCAATCTCATTAGAACCACTTGTGGAAAGCAATCAACAATCGAGTTATACTACATTGTCACATGCAGCCTTGATCCCCTGTCAAACAAATCCAAACTCTGAAGAGTTAGAAGCCCCTCCCGCTAAAACTACTCCCCATGAAGTAGTCATAGATGGGTGGACAATTACCTATAAGGAGTATCAACCCCGAAGGGCCAAACAAGCTAAGAAACAAGCCAAAGGTACGAAGGTGAACTTTTATGGCCAGCAAGATAGCAGCATACCAAACAATAGTTCCGTGGAGTATGACATCACAAAAGATCCAGCTAAGAGAAAGTGTTATCATTGCCAGCAGGAAGGACATTATGTCAAATCTTGCCCGCAAAAGAATCAACGACAGCAAGACCCAGGGCAGGACGTCCAAAAGGATCATGTGCAGGGAAGTAAATTAAAGAGAAATTACATCCATGGAAGGTTGAAACATGTGGATATTTCCACCATTCCTGGAGCTAAGGAGGTCGTGTTTGGATCAATTCCAGTAAGTTCAGGAAACGCTAAGGTTTTGTTTGACCCCAGTGCCTCACATTCGTTCATATCTAGACAATATGTAAAAGATCATAACATACTTATGCTTCCAAGGGGGAAAACAGTGATGGTTGAAACTCCAAGAGGTGAAATAAAGGCAGACCGCGTATGCCCAAAAGTTAGTTTTGACATAAAGGGGGTAAATTTTAAGGTAAACCTCATTGTTTTGGAATTAATGGGCATTGATGTTATCCTGGGAATAGACTGGTTATCTACTTGTAAAGGAGTGATTGAGTATGCCCAACGTTCAGTGTTTCTAACTACACTTTCAGGAGAAAGGATTAAGTATGAGGGTATTAAATCTATACCTGAGGGATACCAGGTTGACCCATCTTAAGGTATGAGTTATAAGAATGGTAATGAGGGATGCAGAGATTCAGATGTCAATATAGAGGACTCAGGAATGTAAGAGACTCTATCTACTCCAGATGCTGCCGCAATCACACCATGATTAAGAAATAGGAGTTATGTCCCGTGTAATAAAACCGTTAGTAGCCAAGTTGAGTCGTCTTAATGTGTGGCTTATGAACTTTTAAGTGTTTAGTTGCTTTGTGCTTATGTTTATGCTTGAGTTGGAATTTTGTAATGAGTGGAATGATCTCGTGGGTTTTGTCCATGATTTCATTTAGTTTATATGTATAAGGTATAAGGATTAATGAAATAAATAGCTGGGTTTTGGTTATCTCCTGTTTTCTATATCTTGTCTTTCGGAGCAGCCTATCTTTATCAACTTATATCTCTGTTCTTGGAAGACCAAAAATCATGAGAAAATTCTGGATAAGAGTGGACTTCAATACCTTTCTCTAAATGCAAGAACCACCTCCAAAGCTATTTTGGTTTGGGAGATACAAAAAAAAAACATAAGGCAATGTATCTGTGCTGTCATAAACCTGGAGCAATTTCTGATATGTACTATTTTCGACCAAGTTAACTACGGAATCTGGAAGTATGTTCTATAAGAAAGTTGTAGAGAATTTTATAAGTTTTCCATCGGTATAAGCTACAGCTTCATTGGATTAACAGAATGAGAGTTACCGCTGTTTTACTGCACTGCTGAATTTCTACTCGCAAGAAATTTCAGATTTCTTGTTCTTACCCATACACAAGAGAATCATTGGGATGTCAGAATACTTTTTAGCTCCTCTAGAAAAGGATTCAAGCTACCCTATTTAGTGTCTCTTATTTTAAGGGGGGTAGCCAATGTAAAGAAGGTTTATTAAGATTGAACTCTTTATTTGGAAGTATTGGTTAGTCTCCATGATTGAGTTGTCACTCTCAAGCAAAAATGTCCTGTGTACAAGGTTGATAACTTTGGATCCATGGAGATGAGAGTTGTCCCTTTAGATAGTTCCTGATTATGATCACCTATACTTGCTCGTGTTGCTGATGTTGGTCACTTGATAACAGGAAGTGTAGTGTCTCATGACTCAGGAGCCCTATATGATGTTTCGCACTGATATGTGGGAAAAGGCTGATGTTTCTGCCATTGAAGAATGTTATGGGTATGATGAAGTTGAGCACTATCAAAACAACAATGTTGAAGAACAAGTTGGGAGTGAACTAAGTCAGAATCCACGACAACGAAAGCGAAAAAGGAATGCCCATAAGAAGCCTGTTCAAGGAAGTAAAGCGCAGCAAAACTATGTCAATGGAAGACTGAGCAATGTGGATATGGATAAAATTCATGGAGTTACCAAAGTAGTGGGAGGTTATATTCAAGTAAGTTCAGTACAAGTTTTTGCTCTATTTGACCCTAGTGCTTCGCATTCTTTCATTTCTGCCGACATGGTAGAGAAGTGCAAGATGGTGAAGTGTCCAATGAGGAGGCCTTTGTTAGTTCAAACCCCAGTGGGAGAAATGCAGGCAGATCAGATATGCCCGAATGTTAGTCTTGTCATAAACAAGGAAAACTTCACCGCAACACTCATTGTGTTGGAGTCACTTAAAATTTGCATGGTTCTTGGTAATGGATGGCTCTGTGCACACAAAGGAGTGATTCATGGTACTCGGTGCACAATGCTCTTAACAACACCGACAGGGAAAAGAATTGAGTATCAAGGTGGTCAACTTTTACCTGAGGGAGACGAAAATGATCAATTAGAAGATAGATACACCAAGGATAGTAAAGTGGATCATGAGTTTACAGAAGTCATAGCAGAGGAACAAATAACTTTGGAGGAGCTCAATAGGTGAGATGATCATGTTTAGGTAGATTAGTCAGTCGGGATATGAGAAACTGTCTAATGACTCTGAACGAAAGATGTAATTTGGAAAATGAGGATCAAATAAAGACAAATTGTCATTATCTCTTTTATCATCATCTTCCGAATCTCGGGACGAGATTCATCTTAAGGGGGGTAGAATTGTAACACCCTAAAATTTGAAGAAAAGAAAAATAGGAAAAAGGTGATTTTTATATTTTTTTTTTGTGAAGCATGCAATTATAGAATAAGAATAATTTTTATTTTAAAATCAAACATAAGGGTAGAAACATGTTTGAGCATTCATGTTGTTGCATATTAATTTGTATTGTGTGTACTTTTTAAAAATACAAAAGGCAATTCAAAATCTATTTGAAAATCTGCTTTGAAAAATTAGAAAAAGAAAAAAAAAGAGAAAATCATTTTCTCTTGGTATTCGGCCCGCCAGCGCTGCCTTGGCCTGCTCCCGCGCGCGGCCCGCTTCCTCCTCTTCGCCCGCTCGGCCTTTTTCGAGCCGTGGTCAGCGCAGGCGCCCGGTTCTCTTCCCCGCCCCGCCTTGGGCCGAGCCGCCGTAGGCCCAGTCGTGCGCGCGAGCGACTGCTTCCCCTTTCCTCTCTGCGTTTCGCTGACATCACGGGCCCGCGCGTCAGGGCTGCCTCCTTCCTCAAGCCGTCGGCAACGACGCCTTCCAAAAATCACCGACGCCCGAATCCGCCTCCTAATCCCTTTCTTCCTTATTTGGAGCAGCTCCGGGGCTATATAAGTCGATGCCCTACATCCTACCGCCCCATTCCAAGCCCTCACCACTGGTTATCTCGAGCAGTAGCGGCCGCAACCCTAACGCCATCGCCGAGCTCGAGCTTCCCCGTTTCCGCCGCTCCATTGTCACGGTAAGACCGTGCTGAGCTTCGCGTGGACTTTACGAAGCCACCAAGTATGTTTCCCCTCAATTTCTCGGTTGATTTCACCTTCTCATCATCTCCGCATCTTTTCAGTTCGAAGTCATCCGCCATCTCAAGCCGCGAGTCGCTCTGGGACTATTCTCGGCTTCACTTTTGCCCTAGGTGAGCTCGCCATGTCCCGCTCTCCCTCCCTGTACCTTCCATTTGTCGAATGATGGCCGGAGTTGCTGTTTTGTCGAACTCCAGTGAGCTCGGGCCGTGTCCGGCCATGGCGCCGCCGTGGAGCAACTATGGACGGCCGGCGGGGCTCTCCCCTTCTCACAAGATGAGATCTGAACCGTTCAAATCTAATCCAACGGCCGAAGATAGAAGATACCCTTTCGGCCGGCAATTTTGCTTAAGAGACCCTGTGTTTTTCTATTATAGAACCCGCAGTCCATAACGTAAAATCCGAATCCGTTTTATTCTTTTGAAAGCGTATTTGATCGCGGTAATTCAGAAATACGTTTTCGCTTATTTACAAGTTTGCCACTGATTTTGTTTTAGCCATAAAATGCTCATTTTAACTCCGATTTGATCCATTCAAATTGCGTTAGATTCGTATTTGCGAGCTCTACATGATGATAGAATTGTACAGTAGGTTTGTGACAATTTATTTTTGAGTTTATATTAAAGTAATTATTTCTCTATAGGAAATCTTAGAAAACTCATAACTTTCACGTTTTAAATCCAAATTTCGTGATCTTTACGTCTATGTGATCGTGGTAACGTGTAGAAGAGTTTTACAAACTTTTTATACTGTTAGTGCTACTGTTGGTTGGTTTTATATCTTTAAGTTTCGATGTTAGATTTAATCTATTATTTTACTAAAGAAAATCTCGTTTAATTCATAACTTATTTGTTTTAATTCCGAATTAGTCCGTTCAAATTGCAATGGATTTATAACAACATGAACTATATATTAGTATTAATGTCTTCTTTATCAAAATCTCTGAAATTTCACAGTTTAGATCTAACTTGATTAATAACTGTGGAACTAGATTTATAAATAAAATATTATTGATTTCTCCTTTAGTTTTCTAAATTTAAATGTAATTTAGCCTAAGTCACTTTTGAATATCTATAAAAAGTATTTTATCCTATATATATGATTTTATATAGTTAAAACAAATGAGACCTATAATTTTTCCGTTTTATACAACAAAATCTTTCGGTAGTCGTTTCTTTTACCGTAGCTCCGATTAGCGTGTTTTTCGTGTCTGTGTGTTCGTAGCAATGCGTAGAACATCTTTAAAACCTTTTCACATATTGTTTCATATGTTTGGTGTACTGTTCTAATTATTATTCATTGTTTGCTTCGTGTATGATTGCTCGATGTGTGTGTGGTGATTTATTGATCAAGTCCAGTCGGTGAGATTTACATGGAGATTCAAGAAGCTATTAATTGAAGATTTGGATCAGAAGAAGGATTTTGAGTTAAGGCAAGTATAGCATGGGATCATCCTTGTTTCCTATTCACCTTTAATATACTTAATTCATGTGCATGTGTCTACCTTGTTACCACTAAGGATATCCTAGCTTTTGTATCTGGTACCTTGACACCGTGGGACATTGCATTGGGTAGTATTTATGCTAGTGCTCAAGATAAATAACCATGATCTGTAACTTGACTAATGTTATATGCAATAAACGTTTAAAAGATGCTTTATAGAAACATGGCTCAAGAGGGCTAGAGCATGTTTGGTTGTTTTTATGGTGCTCTAGTTTCTCTCCTTAAGGACTTATCTGTAAGCGAACATCCGGGACTTACAGTACAACTGTGAGGGCTATATGGCTCTGGCTTTAGCTCAGTATGAGGACCTTTTCTAGCTTGTTAGAGGTTACCCTTGTGGCGCAAATGGGGTAAAGCAGACTGTGGATCCCTGCGTGGTGTATCACATGGACTGACTTCTGAAACCTAGCGGCCCTAACTTGTTAGACGAACCTTTGAAAGGCTTCATAGTGATTCCCTGCCTGCTCACCTTGGAAGTGTTTTGGGAGTCGCGATCCCGGGCATATGGGTAATCATGACTCACAGTGAAAGTGTACAACCTCTGCAGAGTGTAAAACTGTTATAACAGCCGTGCTCACGGTCACGAGTGGCCTTGGACCCTTACAGAATAAATGATGAACACTGATGATAATGTTAATACTAATGATATTGATGCCCACTAATGATTATTGTTTCTTGCTATACGTTATTCACGTTTACATGATCATGAGGTTATTTGGGCTTATGAAAATCTTGTTGCTACTCAAATGCTAAAAAGATGATTCACTAAAAGCTATTGCAGTAAACCCGTGTCAAACCTTTTGAGCCTCATGAACCCCATGATATATTTGCTGAGTTCGACATGGACTCATTCTTGCTATTTTCCACATCTCAGGATAGTGTCTGGAGTTTTTAGGCTTGTGATCAACCAGTTAGTTTGTTCCTGGAGTGAAGTCTACACCCGGTGTTCGGAGTTATTTTTCCGCTGTGTTGCTCTTTAAGGTATATTTTATACCATTGTGTTTTGTATATTAAGCATTTGTTTCTTGATATTACACTTATCTGTGGCTATATGTGAGATTTGACTACTTTATTTCACATATGGTGTATGTCTGGTTTTGTCCTTAAAACCGGGTGTGACAGTCATAGTAGTATGAGTTGCATTATATTGATGCAAGACCAGTAATTATAAACTAAGATATTTGCATATCTTAATAATGTGAGCACCTGACATGCGGGATGAGGGATTAAAATTTTCTCTTCATTAATAAGAGCTTGTCTTAATAATTGCTAAACAGTTTCCAAATCAACAAAACCTTATCTCCTGCAGAGATTAACCTTCATGAGCAATCTCTGCAGTTACTAAGTGATATCCTCCACACTAAATAAATAGCAAAGTTATAAACAAGAGATAAACTGGCCCCACCTTACCATTAACTTCACTCTAGTCATTACATGCTAGTTTAGATTTCCTCAGTAAGAGTAAGAGCTTGTCAGTTTCTCTTTATTATGAATCTAGTGCTTAAAGCACTACAACCATCCAACGGTGTCTCCCATCTTAGTGCAGGTCATATGAGATATGCCAAAAGTTAAGCACATAATAACAAGCAGGTACACCTACTTAGGTTTTGAGTGCATGCATGCATTGCCAGAAGAGCTTGAATGGATCCGGAACTGTCTCGGAGCAAGGCTGCAAAAATAATTGACAAAAATAAAAGTATGTTCTGCATATGTATCACAATTTGACCTAATGTTGTCAAAATGATTAGAAACAAAGCCAATAGCTTCAGCTTTATATGGCAAACTGCAGGAAGTGGCTACGTCTGACAGTTGCTCACTACCAAGAATCCGAAATGGGGGTATGACAATGGAAGTGTGGATGGTGGCAGGTTCAGTGTTAGCAGGTAGCACATGCACCATGTCATGAGTCATGATAGTGGACAACTCCAACTGATCGGTGATGGTTTTCTTGCTGTTCATTGCTGAAAACACTGTACCAAATCATGATGTTATCATTACATTTTTTCACGGCTGCAAACAGACTCTGGAAAGCGCTAGGATGATTTCTTCAGGACTCGTAATTGTGTTCTTAAGCATATATATGGGGTTTATTCCATCCTTGAAGCAGGCACATCATCAGTCCGTATGGCTTTTTAGCTCATTCCAAACTGTGCTTTTCAGATTTATATTGGAGTTTCCAATAGTAGCCTCAAAGCATTAACAGCAGCGCAAAGCAGAAACAGGCCTGAATGCTCCCAATGGTAGCCTCAAAAGCATTATCAAGAGGAGTCAAGCTAAATAGTCCCAAAATTTTTCACTAACAAAGTAATGATTGTGACAACCGATAATTTTCATAGCAAACATCTCAATTTTTTTTTGCGAGCGTATCATCTTGACACGTGTTTCATTAAGCAGAAGAGCAAACATCTCAATTGGGTGCTGTTCTAATGCTCAAATGCTGTATATGAGAATCATCAACACAGGAACAAAATTACCTTGACCACCTTGTAGAGATTCTTGTCCCAAGCCAAAAGACGCTCTAAAGTGGATCCATGGCTCTTCCCTTCCGTTGATAACATCTCCAGTGCATTAGTGTCCAACTTGTATCGTACAGCCAATGGCGGTTTTGATGTCCAGGTCGACGACCATGCTGATAGAACGCTGGTGGAGTGGTGCACCGTCTCTGCAAAAGAAGAAACCAAACTAAGCAAAACAGCTAAACCATAAATCACAAATCATTGCATATTCAATGAAATCATAATGCAGAACTACAATCTGAATCACATTTTCATTTTTGAGCCATAGTCCGATCTGGCCGCGAACCTGCATTCCGATTTGTGCCCCATCTCAGCCTCCTCCTTTGGTCCCGCCATCGACGAGACCATCGAGGTGCGTGCTTCCGAGGGGATCTTGCGTGGTGGGCGCGTCGCCTGCTGCCGCAAGAATCGGTGCAGCGCAGAGGGACGTGGCCGCGCCGGCCCAGGATCGCGGCGTGCCAGACTTCTTCCCATCTCTGCATGAGGTCGCTCGGCTTGGCTGAGGTCGCTGCCACCGCCTGGGCGTGATTGCGCCGGCCCTGGATCGCAGCGTGCCGGACGTCTTGTTCGCATTTCTGGTTGAGGTCGCTCGGCTCAGCTGAGATCGCTCGGAGGCTGAGGATGTTGCGCTCATCCCTGTACGTCGTGTCGGAGCGGAGGGAGGATGGCCGTCACTGCGGCGCGGAGTGAGGATGTCGCGCTCGGCCCTGTACGTCCCATCAAAGGCGTAGGATGTCGCTCTTCTCTAGGTGCAGTGTGGTGGGGTTTCAGGCAGTGACTTTTTTTCCTTTTTTCCCGAACGGAGCAAGATTCGATCGCTAGTTGTTCCGCGCGTGTAGATCGCCCAGCCGGCAGGTGGGTGCGGGATGAGTGATGAAGCCTTTTACAGGAACAATCTTGGCCATCGGATTGAGTTGAAGCCAGTGAGAGAGGATTAGGAGCCATAGATTTCAATGATGTTGAATTCCTGGGTGCAATTTTTTTGGTGTACAATGGTTGGGATGTCTCAGCTGGGGGACGTTTTTGTTCGTACCTAGGATAGTTTTGAGTGTTACCTTATAATAGAGAAGAAGAGATGCAAACCCAATGGTTATACTTGTTTTTGAGTAATGTTACTTGTTTTTTATTGAACGCTTGGTACTCTTAGAGAGAACAGTGGACCATTCCTTTTCCTGTTCCTCTTCCCAGAGGCGTTTTTCCCTCTCCCAGTTAGGCATACCATTGCTTCAGAGATGAACGTAGACATCAAACTGAGAATTGATCACACGGTGGAGCAGGTACACATGAAAGCCACCTTGTTTGCAAGAGAGAAAAGCGAAAGTGATTGGTGCTCAGAAATTGAACATGAAAACCTGCAGCACGACCACCCAAACACGATTGAAGGGCCCAGGGAACCGAGTCCTCAGTCAGCCGAAACAAGAAACACCGAAAAGTGGCCAGCATGAGGAAAGAACCATCAGCTGAGGGAGGGAGAATGGTGTACCAAAGTGCTAAAACAACAATTAATCTCCTCTTCAAATGCACGCCCGTGGGAGAAATCCAAACGGTCAGCGAGATCCGAGGACCCCATGGAGGAACCACGACGATGGCTCACCGGCGGCAGGGAGGGGGAGGGGTGGGTGGGAGGAGATGTCATTTTTCCGCCAAGATGGGGTGTCCGAACTTTGGGTGGTGAAATTTGTTTTCTAGTATTCCTAGGTGCTTCCCTCACTTGCTTTGGCTTCTACTTTAATGTTTTAGCTTCCGTTTGACTCTTTTGGCTTTGGTTACTCGAGTTTCCCTTCCTGAGGTGCGCATGGGGTGTATTAGGGACATAGGCCAAGTTTCTCTCCAGAGATTTTAATTGGCTCCCACTCAACCCCCACCCCCCTCCCCCCCCCCCACACACACACATCCTCGTCTAGTCGTTTGCTTGGTCCTTCACTCTATATTGGATCGCCATCCAATACTCTTTGTTTCCTAGTGAAATATAACAACAATGCACTAACATGCTCGGTACTATGGTTTTGTCCCTCCCACAAAACCAATGGGTTTACTAAGGAGAATCAATTTTCCTTATGGGTTTGATTCTCAGCTATAGGGAAATAAAATTTTCCTTTGGACACTTAAAAATTCTAGAGAAAATATCATAGGGAGATACCAGTTTGAAAGATGAAATTTTATATAGATTTCCCTTTTAACAATCATAAGCAAATCAAATTAAGAAAGGTGCATTGGTCACTAAAGGATAATTTATTTTCATCAATTTGTGAGCATAGAAAAGGCATGACTAGTGGCAGTTTCCACAGCCACATCCAATTGTCCTAACTATACAAGTGTTTGGAGAATGTCCTGGTTCATTGCATCTGTATTCTCTGCAACATGCCATGGTGGTACATATACTTCCATGGCAACAGGTGCATTCTCCACAACGCTGATATACTTCTTTTTCTGGCATGTAAGCCAATTGGAATAATGTCTTGATGGACTCCACATGCACGACTTCAGTAATGTTACTTGTTTCCATTGCTCCTGTTTATCATGCAAACCCAAATTACACTAATTGGGCAAAATCACAAGATAACAAGTGAAAATTCAACTCAACATATTGTACGGCTCGAGTATACAAGCACTAAGCTTAGTCACCTACTGCAAGAACTCTGAAAAATAAACAACAGTGCAAATATTTATTCATAGCATTCGGACAATTACACACACCTTCGACTCCATGGCTTATGTAGAGAAAGGAAAGGATCACAATAAGAGCAAAATCCATGCGCATTCTGTTCCCCATAGAGTTGTACTGAAAGAGAACTAAGTTCTTTAGTTGATACGTTTTGTTTTCTGAATTCGTGAAAATATGGACCAAGATTGGGCAATATATAGAGTATGATAGTGCACAATACTATGGAAAAATTAATTATTGCTTTGTATATTGAATGAAATTGGATGTGTGATTATCTCTTGCCAGACATGTTCGGAATGCATTTTTAGGAAACCATTTATATATATATATATATATTTCCTTTTACTTAGCAAACTTTAATTATTGTTAAGTATCCAGTTAGGGTAGTTGTATTTTGATTTCATAGAAGTTTCCGTGGGTTTTATTATTAGAGATACATTCAACATTTCCATTTTATTTAGTTCTCTCATCCTATTCACTAAATCTTACAAGATGCTACTGTGTCAACCGATCTAGTTTAGATTTGGCCCATAGTAGCTCATGTATTTTTTATGTGTGATAGTGGTGGTTCAGTGCCAGGGTTAGGCCAACAGATATGGCTTCTAGAGGCTAGACCACCATCCCCAGTAACCCTTTCTATGTAAGGCGAGGACAAAAGTGTAATCACTGCAACTAAAACATTCGGACTGATTCCGTCCACCTAGCACTGGCCACTCGCCCCTTGCGATCTCAATCCAGCATCATGCACTCACGCCCCGCAATGGCCCACCTGGTGCTATTCCCTAAAGATGCCACTCTACGTGGGACCCACATGATCACGCCTTATCATATGTCACCTGTGCAATAGATGGAAACTAAGATCACCTGATTGAACGCCACCAGGAGAAAGGGAGAAAGCAAATGGAAGGGTGCATGCGATCCTAATTACTCCTCAATCACAGGAATATGATTGAACGCTACCTGATTGAACGCACGGGCATCATCCCCCACGTCGTGCATCCGGCAAAAGTACGTGGAAAAAATATCAATCACCAATCACTCGTCGATCATAGGAATCCCGTCGTCAATCATGCGATCTGCATGCAGCCTTCCTCGCATGCGACACATGCAGTCAACTAGGTGTCCGCTATCGGCGGCGACGGCACGATGCGAAGGCCCGTGAAGATCTTCATGGAGGTCCGGCGGCGCGGTGGCGAATGGTGTGGGGCTCATGAAGCTCATGGGCTGGAGCGCGGGCCACATCGCGCTGCATGCAACGCTCAGCAGCCGCGACGTCTGCTGCTATACCTCATCCCAAGGACTTCTACCTCCGCGGTGCTGGCAGGCTGTTCGAGTTCCTGTACCGCCGCCTCAGGGAGAAAGGCCACGCCATGGTCGTCGTCGCCGACGGCGCCGGACAGCGCTTCATTCCGTGACCCGACCCACAACAGTAGCATGACGAATCTGGCGACCCGGCATTCCTGGACATGGGCACGCGTGGCTCAAGGCCAAGCTAGGGGCGTGGTAGGCGGAGGAGCACGCCGGGGAGCTGCTCACGGTGAAGTGCATCGATCTGACGTACATGGTCCGCGCCATGGCTGCCAACGCAGCCGACAACCTATAATGCATGATTCTAAATAATATTTGTGCTGGTCAGGATTTTATTTGGCATTGTAGGCCTCCACATGGTGGGTCTGGTGGCATGCTTCTAGGCATTAATTTAATAACTTTTGGCATTGGTGAAATTGAGGAGGTGAGTTTTTTTATTAGATTTAAGTTGCGAAACAAGGAAGATGACTTCAAATTTAATTTGGTGTCAATATATGGGCCGGCGTAGAATGAACATAAAGAAAATTTCTTGTCTGAGGTTGTGCGTATGTGTTCAAAGGAAACCTTACCTATTATTTTAGGTGGTGACTTTAACATTATTCGTGGACCAGCTTGAGAAGAATAATGATATTTATAATGACAAATGGCCTTTCTTATTTAACGCAATCATTGTGCGTTAAACTTGAGAGAAATAGAAATGTCAGGTAGAAAGTACACATGGGCTAATCATTTACAATGCCAGACCTTTGAAAAATTGGACAGGGTCTTGGCATGTACAGATTTTGAGTCCAAATTCCCACATACCACTATCCATGCTTTGACCAGAGAAATATCGGACCATACTCCACTTTTTCTAAACACAGGGGGGCTCATCCACAATTTATCAGCCACAATTCAAGTTTGAGTTGGGCTGGTTGCTACAGGATGGTTTCTGTGATATGGTACGTGACATATGGCAAAGTGTGGATACAGATGGCACTCCCCTTGAAAGGTGGCAAGAAAAGATAAAAAAGATGCGCCAGTATCTAAGAGGGTGGGCAAAAAACATCAGTGGTGCATATAAGAAGGAGAAAAAAAATACTTTTAAACAAGCTCGATGAGTTAGACTAGAAGGCCAAAAATACATTACTAGAAGATAATGAAGTTAATTTGAAACATGTCTTGAATGAAAGGTTGGCCGAATTACTTAGAGAAGAGGAACTGAAATGGTATCAAAGAGTGAAGGTTAAACAACTTTTGGAAGGAGATGGTAATACAAAATACTATCTAGTGGCAAACGGGAGACATCGTAAAACTCGTATTTTTCAGTTGGAAGATGGAAATAGAGTAATATGTGGAGATGCTGACCTCAAAAAGCATATCACCACATATTATAAGAATTTGTTTGGTTCGTTTGAAAGTTCCTCCGTCACTCTAGATCAAATGTCACACCCATTTAAGGACCAAATGGAATGCATACTCTTATGTGTGCTCAGAGATCAATCACATATAAGTTAACAAATTATAACGGAAGTATCATCACAAATGTTATTACATCACGATAATTAACACATAGTCTTTACACAAATAAAGCGGAAGTAAAAATATAAATCTCTCGTGGTAGCTCCAATCACAGGCACATTGACTGGTTGACTGCAAGTCTAGTAATCTTCAGGGAAGTAGGAGTAGTAGTCACTATTAACACCATCTGTTACCGATCCGAGATTTTTATCCAAGTAAGAAAAATAAACAAGCGTAAGTACATCTCGTACTCAACAAGTGTACATGGGGTTCATGAGGCTCAAAGGCATAACATTGGTTTATCAGCATGTAGCTTTTAGTTAGCATAATTTTAGCATATCAATAGCATCAAGATGTCTCAACATAAACAATAAACATATGATCCATGTGAAATGATTGATGAATAGCAAAAACATAACCATTCATAATTATCAACTATTCCATAAGGGTCTAAGGCCACTCGTGACCGTGAGCATGGCTGTTATAACAGTTTTACACTCTACAGAGGTTGTACACTTTCACTGTGAGTCGTGTTGCCCATATGCCCGGGTTAATTACTCCCAAAACACTCCCAAGGTGAGCAGGCAGGGAAACACTACGAAGTCTTTCGAAGGTTCGTCTAACAAGTTAGGGCCATTAGATTCACTCGGCAAACAGATGTAGAGCCCCCCTTCCAAATGGCACAATAACACGCAGCCTATACACATAAGGACAGAGGCCGCACTATACCCGATTCGTCAAGCCATTCTTACGCCAAAAAGGTTACCACTAACAAGCTAGAAAAGGTCCTCATACTTGACTAAAGCCAGAGCCATATAGCCCTCACAGTTGTACAATAAATCATGGATGTTCGCTTACAGATAAGTCCTTAAGGAGAGTAACTAGAGCATCAAAAATAACCCCATGCTCTAGTCCCCTTTAAACATTAATCAAAATCATCTTTTAATGTTTGTTGCATATTCCATTAGTCAATTTACATGATCATAGTCCATGTTTAAGCACTAGCCACACTACGCAATGCAATATAATGGGTATCAAGGTATAAGATCAACACTAAGTCATCCTTAACAAGGGAATAGATGCATAATGATATTATTTGCATATTGTGAATAGGACAACAAGGATAATGCCATGCTATACTTGCCTTGCTCAAACTGGTCCTGAAGATCTTGCTCGTAGAAAGACTCTTGATCCCCAACGAATTGCTCACCGTCTATACTCGATCAACAACAGCAACAACACACATCTAGAGGTAATCATGCATAAACAAACAAGACTATAATTAGAACAGTATACCAATAGTAAGAAAATAATATAAAAAGTCTTTAAAACGAATCTACAACTCGCTAGGATCACATAGACGCAAAGACCACGAAAAACGGAGCTAAAACGACGAAGTTATGAATTTACGATGATTTCCTATAGAAAAATAAATACTTTATTGTAAACTCGAAAATAAATTATCTCAAACCTACTGTACAGTACTACCAACATGTAGAGCTCGCAAATATGAACCTAACGCAATTTGAACGGGTCAAATCGGAGTTAAAACGGAGATTCTACGCACAAATTAACATAATGGCAATTCTGTAGATAAGTGAAAACGTATTTTCTAAAGTTAGGCGATCAAAATACACTTTACGGAAAAGAAAACGTAAACTGAGAATGCGCTTTGGACTGCGGGTTAAGAACTTAAAAACTCCAGGGGCTCTTTAGCAAAAATACTAGCCGAACTGTTATCGTTGAGTCTCGGCCGTTAGATTTAAAATGGATGGCTCGGATTGGATCGGGGGAGATCCGGGCGGCGCTCCGGCCGGCAACGGCCCTGACGGCGACATCCCACGGCGGCGCCATGGCCGGAAAACGTGATTCTCGCGTGTGAGCATCATTCAGCGAGCGGGAAACACCGGGAGGTAGCGCGGAACATGGTGAACTCACCCCGCACAAGATTGAGACCTTATGGCGGCCGAGGGCGAAGCTTGGCTCGAAAAGGCGGACGGTGGAGGCGAGAAGAAACCCCGAGCTCGTGGTGACGCCTCGGGAGCTTGGCTGACGCTGCGATGGGATGAGATGGATGCGGAGGGGGTGCGGCATCCCATTTTTTATAGCCCGGTGGCGGCTCCAAGAAAGGAAGGAGAAGGATTGGCGGCGGATTCGGTCAGTGGAGTTTTAGGAAAGCGACGCTGCCGTCGGCTTGAGGAGGAAGGCGGCCCTGACTGGTGGACCTGCGGCGTCAGCGATGGGGAGCGGGGGAAAGGAGCGCGCTCGCGCGTTGGGCCGGCGACTGCAGCCGGGCTCGGCCCAAGAGACAAAGCGGGGCGCGGGAGGGAGAAAAAGGAAGACGGGCCGCGCACGTGGCTGGCCAATGCGGGCTGAGCTGGGCCAAAAACCAAAAGAGAGGAAAAAGCCCTTTTCTTTTTCTTTTCTAGTTTTTTAAAACCATTTTCCAAAAGATTTTGGAATCTATTTTGAATTTAAATCAAACCACTCAATACAAAATTTCAAATGCAGCAGTATGAATGCTCAATCATGTTTCTACCCTTATATTTGGTTTTTAAATTTATAAAAATTATTATTATTATTCTAAGTTTGCATGCTCACAAAAATACATAAAAATCATATTTTTCCTATTTTTATTTCTTTCAAAATTTTAGGGTGTTACAATTCTACCCCCTTAAGATGAATCTCATCCCGAGATTCGACTGATGCTTACTCAAACAGTTGCGGGTAGGTTTTCCTCAGATCCTCTTCTCGTTCCCAAGTAGCCTCTTCTGCAGTGTACCGATTCCACTGTACCTTACATATTTTGATTGTTCGACTCCTCGTGACTCTGTCAGCAGTCTCTAAAATTTAAACCAGAAACTCTTCATATGTAAGATCCTCCTTAACAGTGAGTTCCTCTAACGGAATTTGTTCCTCTGGTACTCGCAAACATTTCTTAAGTTGGAACACATGGAATACATCATGTACACCTGCCAAACTCTCGGGTAATTTCAACTGATATGCCACTTCACCACGTCTCTCTATGATCTTGAAAGGTCCAATATATCTTGGTACCAATTTACCTTTCATGTTGAACCTTTTCACACTCCTCATGGGTGATACTTTCAAATAAACATAATCCCCTAACTCAAAAGTCAACTCTCTTCTACGAGTATCAGCATAACTTTTCTGTCGAGATTGTGCTATTTTCAGATTATCACTAATCATCCTCACTTTCTTCTCAGCATCCTTAAGTACATCAGGTCCAAACACTTGACTTTCCCCTGTCTGATTCCAGAACAATGGGGTCCTGCACTTTCGTCCATACAGAGCCTCAAACGGTGCCATCTGAAGACTCTTTTGATAACTATTGTTATAAGAGAATTCTGCGTAAGGCAAACTCTTATCCCAGCTAGTACCATATTGTAAAGCACAAGCTCTCAACATATCTTCCAATATCTGATTAATTCTCTCCGTTTGTCCATCTGTCTGTGGATGGTAGGCTGTACTAAAGTTCAGCTTGGTTCCCAGTGATTCATGTATCTTTTGCCAATAATAAGATGTAAACTGAGTACCCCGATCAGACACAATTTTCTTAGGAACTCCATGTAGACTCACTATTCTTTTCATATACAACTCTGCTAATTTTGCACTACTATATGTAGTCTTAACTGGCATAAAATGAGCAACCTTGGTCAGACGATCCATTATCACCCAAATTGAATCATATCCTCTCTGAGTCCGTGGCAACCCAACTATAAAATCCATACCAACTTCTTCCCATTTCTACTCAGGTATCTGCATAGGCTGTAACAATCCTGCAGGTCTCAGATGTTTAGCTTTCACCCTTTGACAAGTGTCACACAAAGCAACATATTCAGCAATATCTCTTTTTAAACCATACCACCAATATTTCTCTTTCAGATCCAGATACATCTTAGTACTCCCCGGATGTATGGAATAAGCTGACTCATGAGCTTCACGCAGAATTGCCCCTCTGATATTCTTATCCTCAGGCACACACAGCCTTTTTCCAAACCATAGCATACCATTATCATCCTTACGGAATCCTGGTGATTTGCCTTTCGCTATGTTCTCCGCTATCTCTCTCAACTTTTCATCTTTCAACTGACCCTTGCAGATTTCTTGCTCTAGAGTAGGCTCTAGTACTAATTCCACTGCATTGGTAGTAAACCCTAAGTTCAGATGCTTACATTCAGCACAGAACTCTTTTGGCATAGGCATTACTTGTATTTCATTAGCGTAGCTTTTCCTACTAAGAGCATTAGCAATGACGTTGGCCTTTCCTGGGTGATAATGCACCTCTAGATCATAGTCCTTTATCAACTCCAACCATCTACGCTGTCTCAAGTTCAGATCTGTTTGAGTAAAGATATACTTTAGACTCTTGTGACCAGTGTATATATCACTCTTGTGTCCAATCAAATAATGTCTCCATATCTTTAGTGCATGAACCACTGCAGCTAATTCCAAATCATGGGTAGGGTAATTCAATTCATGCTTCCTCAACTGTCTCAATGCATATGCCACAACTCTAGCCTCCTGCATAAGAACACATCCCAAACCCAATCGAGATGCATCACAGTAGATAGAGAAGGGTTTATTCAGATATGGCAAGACTAAGACTGGTGCAGTAGTCAATCTTTTCTTCAGTTCCTCAAAATTAGCCTGGCACTTCTCAGACCACACAAACTTGGCATTCTTCTCCAATAATGCAGTCATTGGCTTTGCAAGCTTGGAAAATTCCTCTATAAATCTCCTGTAATAGCCAGCCAATCCCAAGAAACTACGGATCTCACTTACATTGACTGGTGGCTTCCAGTTCAATACATCTTTCACCTCGCCAGGATCTACTGATATTCCTCCATTTGAGACAATATGACCCAGAAAAGAAACTTCCTTCAACCAAAACTCACATTTACTCCTCTTGGCATATAGTTGGTGTTCTCTGAGCTTTTGCAAGACCAACCTCAAATGTTCAGCATGTTCTTCCTTAGTCTTGGAGAAGACCAAAATATCATCAATGAATACCACTACAAACTTGTCCAGATATTCCATGAATACCTTATTCATTAGATACATGAAGTATGCAGGGGCATTAGTCAGACCAAAAGACATCACTATATACTCATATAAACCATACCGTGTGGTAAAAGCTGTCTTTGGTATATCACTGGCACGAATCTTCAATTGATGATATCCAGAACGAAGATCAATCTTGGAGAATACACAAGCACCTCTCAACTGATCAAACAAGTCATCAATTCTAGGCAATGGGTACTTATTTTTGATAGTAACCTTATTGAGAGACCGATAATCTACACACATCCTCTGAGTTCCATCTTTCTTGTCCACAAAAATCACTGGTGCTCCCCACGGTGAAGAACTAGGACAAATAAAACCCTTATCCTGCAACTCCTTAATTTGTTTCTTAAGTTCTTCTAATTCATTTACTCCCATTCTATATGGACGCTTAACTATGGGTGCAGTTCCAGGTAATAATTCAATAATAAATTCAATGTCACGGTCTGGTGGCATACCTGGCAATTCCTCAAGAAACACATCGGGAAACTCCTCCACAACCAGGTCCTCCTGGTTGGCACCATCATTAAGCTGGTTCACCGTAGCGGTCTCCTGTTTCTGTACTTTCACCTCAACCTTGATTCTATCTCCCTTTAGCGTTGTCAGCACTACTGATTTATCCTTGCATTGAATCTCTGCTTGTTGTTGCATCATCCAATCCATTCCCAATATAAGATCAATCCCAGCTGTTCTCAATACTATAGGACTCACTGTAAACTATACCCCCCTTAAATTGAGACTAATCGGAAGACAATGATAAGATGCTAGCATGCTTCCACCAGGTGAGTTTACTAATATAGGGTTCTTCATGGCACACAAATGAATTCTATGTATTCTAACAAATGATTGTGATATGAAAGAATGTGATGCTCCAGAATAAAAAAGAACAGTGGCGGGAGTGGAATGGACATCGAACGTACCAAGCATAACTTCTGGCTCCTCCACTGCGGTCTCTTGGGACAAGTGATTCACCCTTCCGGTGTTAGGTGCTGGCATCTGGTGGCTGCTCTACCTCTGGGGAGTCTGCTGGTTGGGCTTCTCAGGACAATTGTAGGATAAGTGACCTTCTTTCCCACATCGGAAACACCTGTTAGGGGTACTAGGAGCACTAGTCTTCGTGGGAGTATTATTGGAAGGGCCCTGACGCTGTGCTTGATTCCCATTCTGTTTGCGGAGGACGTTGGTTGCTATTCTGCGGTTGGAATGGGGGACGTTGCGGGAACTGACCGTAGAAAGGGACCTGACCACGATTCCACTGACCAGAAGGAGGCCTCTGTTGATTATTCTGCTGAAACCAATACGTGGACGAGTTTTCCTCTTAGCATCCATCTCCTTGCGCTTGTTATCCACCACGATAGCGCGGTTCACAAGTGTCTAAAAATTAGGATAGGTATTGGACATTAACTGCAATTGTAGCCCATCATACAATCCCTTCAGGAAGCGGCGCTGCTTATTATTGTCATTAGCTACTTCATGTGGAGCATATCATGACAACTGAACAAACTTGTCACGGTACTCAGCTACAGACATTGACCCTTGGGTCAAGTTCCTGAATTCCTCCTTTAGTTCTATCATTCCTTCAGGTATATGGTAAGCTCTGAAGTTCTCTCTGAACTCCTGCCAAGTGATTGTGGGAGCATTGGCGGGGCGACCATACTCATATGATTCCCACCAATCCTGAACTTCTCCCTGGAGTTGTCCAGAAGCAAACAACACCTTCTGCCGGTCATCACATTGTGCAATATTAAGCTGCTTCTCCATAGCACGAAGCCAATCATCGGCTTCCAAAGGATCAGTGGCATGTGTGAACACCGGGGGATGACCCTTTAAAAATTCACCACGCTTATCACGTGGTTGAGCCCCAGCAACTGGCTGATTTTGTTGATTCTGCACCAGTTGTTGCATAAGCTACGTCTGCACTGCCAACAGTTGCTCAATAGTTGGTGGCTGTGGTGGTGGTGGATTTGGGGGGACACTTCCACGACCCATGCCTCTTTCTCTTCCGGCCATCTGCCATCCATAAACATGCAAACTTTAAGAATTCCATGTTATCAACCACTTATAAGATAAAGAATGAGATCTGAAAGTTTTCTGGACGAGTAGCAATATTGACAGTTCAGTATTTCAATCATATCTCGAGCTACAGAAGTCCAAAAGAGGCGTGCTTTATATGGTTGGAAATCTTATGAAATTATCCACAACGTTTATTCAGACCACAAGATCAGGTTCTGTCGTTAAGTTAATGAAAAATAAGGCGTAACAGAAACTGATCCAGATTCCAGACTGTGCAGAAACTTTAACTTGTGACAATTACATCTCTCGAACCAGATCAGATAAAAAGGTGATTCCAGTGGCATTTGAAAGATGCTTAAGTCTAGTTTCTCTCATAAACATTTCATAAATATTTCATGAACCGTTTTTGATCCAAAGTAGAAACATTGCAGACTGCTCCAGAAAACAGCAAGGACAGAAACGTGACAATAACAAACCCAACTATTATTCCCTTGACTATTAAACTTATTATTCTTAAAAATAGAACTTGTAGAAATGCCTACAAGCCCCAACACTCATAACAAAAATCCAACTCATACATAAGGATAATAATAAAGCAACTAACACACCAAAGTTCAAACCACACGACAGACTCGATGACTCAACTAACGTTACTAAGAACGTTTTCATTACATAAAGGACTCCTATTTTCTAAGGACGTGGCTCATGTTCTAATGTCTCATAAATCTTGGCCATGCCTTGGTTTGCTCGGAGTTCATCAATGGTTGCCTAGCACCTCTTGATGGTCTTCCCTTGTGCCTTCATCATCTCCCCTAACTGCAGCTTCCTCTCCATCATATCATAGACAAGGTTCACCATCACCTGAGGTAGTGGTTCTAGCTGCACTAGATCTGTCATAGCCCATCCAAGGTCGGGGTGTGCACGAGGGAAGTAGCGATGAATGTCATGCTTCATGCTGTCAAAGCGAAGGTAGCAGAGGCCCATACATGCTTCAAAAGCGGCATCTTCAATGCTATCCTCCATGGTAGCTCGACGACCCATGTGAGAAAACATCCTGTCCAGCTGGTACGCCCCTTTTTCTTGTTTATGTGTAAAAATACTCGCCCTTGCCTTCCAGTATGTGTCCTTCAGCGGATGAGTGTACTCCCAGCAGACGTACTCCACAGCTGGATGCCAATCAGTGAAGTAGGCAGTGAGTATCCCCACAAGTTGAAGATGAGAGACAACATTCCCTCCATTCTTGTGGTAGATCTTCACAGTCCACCCCATTGGAGGAGGTGGCACATCTCCAGCAGCTTCATGATGCGGTGGAGATGGGGGTTGCCCTCCTCCATTAGCCTCCTCTTCATCATCTTCAATCTCAATGATCTTCGGATCTTCTTCAGGCTCGGGCTCTTCCTAGGGAGGTGCTGGTCTTGGATTGGTGCTTCAGGGGCCTGCTCCTGTTCTGGGGTGCTTGCTCTTGTGGCTCTTCAGGTGCAAGCAAAGCACGAGGTGGGTAGTATCCTCTAGAGCTGATGTGGGCAGTCTTACGGCCACGAACCATCTACAAAAATTTTAGATTTAGTTAGAATAGAGGCAAAATTTTGTAATAGAATGAGACATAAGAAGCATAAAAATTTATCAAATAACGAGAGCAAGATAATAAGCATAAAAATAGTGTAAAGAAGATATTAAATCGACCATTTCTAGTTAGGCTTGCGTCCTACAGTCAAGAAAGGCTCTGATACCAATTTGTCACACCCATTTAAAAACCAAATGGAATGCATACTCTTTTGTGTGCCCAGAGATCAATCACACATAAGTTAACAAATTATAATGGAAGTATCATCACAAATGTTATTACATCACGATAATTAACACATAGTCTTTACATAAATATAGCGGAAGTAAAAATATAAATCTCTCGTGGTAGCTCCAATCACAGGCACATTGACTGGTTAACTGCAAGTCTAGTAATCTTCAGGGAAGTAGGAGTAGTAGTCACTATTAGCACCATCTGTTACCCATCCGGGATTTTTATCCAAGTAAGAAAAAGAAACAAGCGTAAGTACATCTCGTACTCAATAAGTTTAACATGAGGTTCATGAGACTCAAAGGCATAACATTGGTTTATCAGCATGTAGCTTTTAGTTAGCATAATTTTAGCATATCAATAGCATCAAGATGTCTCAACATAAACAATAAACATATGATCCATGTGAAATGATTGATGAATAGCAAAAACATAACCATTCATAATTATCAACTATTCCATAAGGGTCCAAGGCCATTCGTGACCGTGAGCACGGCTGTTATAACAATTTTACACTCTGCAGAGGTTGTACACTTTCACTGTGAGTCGTGTTGCCCATATGCCCGGGTTAATTGCTCCCAAAACACTCCCAAGGTGAGCAGGCAGGGAAACACTATGAAGTCTTTCAAAGGTTTGTCTAACAAGTTAGGGCTATTAGATTCACTCGGAAAATAGATGTAGAGCCCCCCTTCCAAATGGCACAATAACACGTAGCCTATACACATAAGGACAGAGGCTGCACTATACCCGATTCATCAAGCCATTCTTACGCCAAAAAGGTTACCACTAACAAGCTAGAAAAGGTCCTCATACTTGACTAAAGCCAGAGTCATATAGCCCTCACAGTTGTACTGTAAATCCCGGATGTTCGCTTACAGATAAGTCCTTAAGGAGAGTAACTAGAGCATCAAAAATAACCCCATGCTCTAGTCCCCTTTAAACATTAATCAAAATCATCTTTTAATGTTTGTTGCATATTCCATTAGTCAATTTACACGATCATAGTCCATGTTTAAGCACTAGCCATACTACGCAATGCAATATAATGGGTATCAAGGTATAAGATCAACACTAAGTCATCCTTAACCAGGGAATAGATGCATAATGATATTATTTGCATATTGTGAATAGGACAACAAGGATAATGCCATGCTATACTTGCCTTGCTCAAACTGGTCCTGAAGATCTTGCTCGTAGAAAGACTCTTGATCCCCAACGAATTGCTCACCGTCTATACTCGATCAACAACAGCAACAACACACATCTAGAGGTAATCATGCATAAACAAACAAGAATATAATTAGAACAGTATACCAATAGTAAGAAAATAATATAAAAAGTCTTTAAAACGAATCTACAACTCGCTAGGATCACATAGACGCAAAGACCACGAAAAACGGAGCTAAAACGACGAAGTTATGAATTTACGATGATTTCCTATAGAAAAATAAATACTTTAATGTAAACTCAAAAATAAATTATCTCAAACCTACTGTACAGTACTACCAACATGTAGAGCTCGCAAATATGAACCTAACGCAATTTGAACGGGTCAAATCGGAGTTAAAACGGAGATTCTACGCACAAATTAACATAATGGCAATTCTGTAGATAAGTGAAAACGTATTTTCTGAAGTTACGCGATCAAAATACGCTTTACAGAAAAGAAAACGTAAACTGAGAATGCACTTTGGACTGCGGGTTAAGAACTTAAAAACTTCAGGGGCTCTTTAGCAAAAATATCGGCCGAACCGTTATCGTTGAGTCTCGGCCGTTAGATTTAAAATGGATGGCTCGGATTGGATCGGGGGATATCCGGGCGGCGCTCCGGCTGGCAACGGCCCCGACGGCGACATCCCGCGGCGGCGCCATGGCCAGAAAATGCGATTCTCGCGTGCGAGCATCATTCAGCGAGCGGGAAACACCGGGAGGTAGCGCGGAACATGGTGAACTCACCCCGCACAAGATTGAGACCGTATGGCGGCCGAGGGCGAAGCTTGGCTCGAAAAGGCGGACGGTGGAGGCGAGAAGAAACCCCGAGCTCGCGGTGATGCCTCGGGAGCTTGGCCGACGCTGCGATGGGATGGATGCGGAGGGGGTGCGGCATCCCGTTTTTATAGCCCGGAGGCGGCTCCAAGAAAGGAAGGAGAAGGATTGGCGGCGGATTCGGTCGGTGGTGTTTTAGGAAAGCGTCACTGCCGTCGGCTTGAGGAGGAAGGTGGCCCTGACTGGTGGACCCGCGGCGTCAGCGATGGGGAGCGGGGGAAAGGAGCGCGCTCGCGCGTTGGGCCGGCGACTGCAGCCGGGCTCGGCCCAAGAGACAAAGCGGGGCACGGGAGGGAGAAAAAGGAAGACGGGCCTCGCGCGTGGCAGGCTGATGCGGGCTGAGCTGGGCCGAAAACCTAAAGAGAGGAAAAAGCCCTTTTCTTTTTCTTTTCCAGTTTTTCAAAACCATTTTCCAAAAGATTTTGGAATCCATTTTGAATTTAAATCAAACCACTCAATACAAAATTTCAAATGCAGCAGCATGAATGCTCAATCATGTTTCTACCCTTATATTTGATTTTTAAATTTATAAAAATTATTATTATTCTAAGTTTGCATGCTCACAAAAATACATAAAAATCATATTTTTCCTATTTTTATTTCTTTCAAAATTTTAGGGTGTTACATCAAAAATTGATGATATTCCACAAGTGTCTCAACAGGAAAATGAGTTATTAATTGATCAATTTTCGGAATCTGAAGTGAGGGCACAATTTTCCAAATGGAGCACAACAAAACACCAGGGCCGGATGGGTTCCTACCAGAGTTTTATCAGGTCTTCTGGAATACTATAAAAGAAGACTTGATGTCTTTGTTTCAGGAATTCCATCAAGGAATCCTGCCTTTACACTGCCTTAACTTTGGAACTATAACTCTTTTACCAAAGAAGAATGATGCAAAATTGATCCAACAGTACAGACCTATATGTCTGTTGAATGTCTCATTTAAAATTTTCACAAAAGTCTCCACAAACAGGATTACTACCATTGCCCAAAAAATCATTCGACCAACACAAATAGCGTTTATACCAGGAAGAAATATCACGGAAGGAGCGATTATACTTCATGAGACAATTCATTAGTTACACAAAAAAAAAGCAAGATGGGATTATTTTTAAGATTGATTTCAAAAAGGCATTCGACAAAGTTAAATGGACTTTTGTTCAGCAAAGGCTTATGATGAAGGGATTCTCACAGAAATGGTGTAATTGGGTTGAACATTTCACGCAAGGTGGAAATATAAATATAAAAGTTAATGACCAGTTAGGAAATTACTTCCAAACAAGAAAAGGATTAAGGCAAGATGACCCACTGTCCCCTATACTATTTAACATAGTGGCAGACATGCTGGCTCTACACATTGCCAGAGCTAAAGAAGCAGGACAGGTGGAAGGGGTTATTCCACATGTAGTACAGGATGTTCTATCAATCCTTTAGTATGTGGATGACACGGTGATTTTATGAGCCATAATTTTGAAAAAGTGGTAAATATAAAGCTTTTATTAAGCACATTTGAACAATTATCTAGCCAAAAAATCAATTTTCATCAAAGTGAAATCTTTTGCTTTGGCAAAGCAAAGGAATACGAAGTGTCATATTCTGAACTATTTGGTTGTGACATAGGCAAATACCCTTTCTGATACCTAGGCCTACCCATGCATTTTAGAAGACTCAATAACAAAGATTGGAAGATGATAGAGGAAAGAATAGAGAAAAGACTAAGTGGATGGAAAGGAAAAATGTTAAACTGGTGCTCATAAACTCACTACTGTCAAGTCTTCCAATGTTTATGCTGTCTTTTTTGGGGGTCCCAAGAGGAGTGTTAGAGATGATAGAGTGTTTTAGATCAAGATTTTTTTTGGCAAAGTGACCAACACAAGTGAAAATATAGATTGGCGAAATGGAGCTTAATATGCCAATGGAAAAATCAAGGTGGACTGGGGGTACAGAATCTAGACATACAAAACAAATATCTATTGAGCAAATGGCTTTTTAAACTTTGCAATGAACAAGGGATGTGGCAAGACCCGTTGAGAAATAAATATATCAAAGATAAAACTATAGGTGGCTGCTCAAAAAAGCCAACAGACTAACATTTCCGGAAATGCCTAATGAATGCAACAGACCTGTTCATGGGGTATGGTTCATTCAAGTTGAAAGACGGTACCCAGACTCGATTTTCGGAAGATACTTGGATGGGAAAGCAGCCCTTGAAGTTAAAATATTCTTTGTTGTTTAACATTGTTAGGAGAAAACAAGACACTATGGCTACTATACTCAGTTTAGTTCCACTAAATATTTCGTTTCATAGATCGCTAGTGGGTAACAACCCGAGGGATTGGCACAAAATTGTTTCTTTGTTAAGCAATGTGAACTTACAGGAAGGTAGGGATACTTTTGTCTGGTCACTACATTCATGGGGGCAATTTTCTGTAAAATCTATGTATGCTGTGTTAGTTAGCAATGGTGTAGGAGTGTCCCAAGAAATTTCAAAGGATTTTTGTGGTATCTAAAAAAAGGAATGATTTTGACTAAAGACAATCTAGCTAGACCCAATTGGAAAGGTGACAAGAATTGTTGCTTTTGCCATTTACCAGAGACTACTCGACATCTGTTTTTTAATTGTTCATATGCGAAATTCCTGTGGCGCACGGTACAAATAGTGTTTGGCATAACAAAACCTACCAATATGGATGATATGTTCAACCATTGGTCAAAATTGGGTGGGTCCAAACACAACTTATTGCTTCTAACTGCAGCAGCGGCTCTTTGATGGGCAATTTGGCTAACTAAAAATGAAGTAGTTTTTGATAAATGCAGACCAAAATCTTTCTTGCAGGTTCTATCCAGAGGAATGCATTGGCTTCGCCAATGGGCTAGGTTACAGCGACTTGACGACCAGCGAGACACCTTAGTTCAAGCTAGTCAGCATCTCGAAAGTTCTACCATGGCGTTCTTTGCGTCGAATGGATGGTTATCACATATTCGGATTGGTCTGGTTTAGTCAAAACTTTATTTTGTTGTGTTTAGCCCATTAGCAGCTGTGAACTGTGTGCTTTACAGCTCCTTTGCGTGTCTAAGACTTGAACTCTGTAATTATTGGCCTGATTCTACTTTTGTAGATGAAGCCGGGTATGAAATATCCATTATCTAAAAAAAATCTATACTGCACATTGCTGGCGCACTTAGCGATCCACGGTGCCATGGCGGGGTACACGGGGTTCGTACCAGGGCCGATCAACGGCAACTACAGCTACATTCCCGTGTTGGAAACTTGGAGGTGGCTGAGGCGCACAACCCTGTCGACACAAGGAGGCAAGGACCGCAAGTGGGCTTGGGTTAGGTCCGTCACGAACCTTCGTCCAGAGCACGGAGGTGCAGCAGGCCCTTGCTGGCCTTTACAAGGTTATGTGATTTCCAATCAATACAACATCTTGAAATTTTCACGACAGAAAAATGATATTTCCTTGTCACTTTAGTTCTATCAGAATTTTCCTGTCGGTATACCGATAGAAAAATTATTTTTTATTTTTTCTGTCAGTTTTTTATTTTTTTGTCAGTTTTTTACCGACAGAAATTTTTTTGTTTCCAGTAGTGCAGCAGAGCCCCTCTAGTTCTAGGCTAGCAGGCTCATGGCGCCCATGGAACCTTGAGGTCTAGCGTTGGAGCATCCTCATCTTATTGGTGTTAATGGTCAGCAAGAGCTCTATAGAACTTATCCAAGTAGCAGTAGTAGTTCATCAGTATAGGTCGTAGGCAATGCCCCATTGTTTCACTAAAATCATGTTTTTTGTGGTCTCAATTCCTATCTTACCATCTGAAAAGGGGAACAATTGGTGTTAATGTGTCTAGTTTAAACTTCCTTTTTAACAAGTGATGCACTACCCAAGACTTGAGAAAATCTAATTTGAGTTCCGTTGTCTAGTTTAAACTTCCCAAGACTTAAGAAAATGTCTTGGACTCCCAACAAACCATTCCAAAAATAAGAAAACCCATTTTTCTTTTCAATTTGACTTAGAGTCTTGTTCTTTAGTACTCGTTCCATATTATATCCTGCCAAGTGCCCTCCTCATTGCAAAGTTTGAAAAGCCATTTGCTCAAACGACACTTATTTTGTAAATCTAAATTTTTAATTCCTAAACCACCTTGCTCTTTTGGTTGGCACAAAATATTTCACTTTGTCAGTCTATATTTCTTTTTATGCTCATCATTTTGCCAAAAAAAATCTTGATTGAAAATATTCAATATTTTTAGAACACCTCTCGAGACTTCAAAGAAAGACATCATGAACATAGGTAAGCTTGACAAAACAGAATTGATCAACACTGATCTACCCCCATATGATAAATGTTTTCCTTTCCACCCACTTAACTTCTTTTCAATTCTTTCTTCAATTAATTTAGCCCAGTGTTTAGTGCCGGTCATTTCTTATCTCTCTTAATGTAGATCTCTAACAAGCATTGGGATGGCAAGGCTGCACAGATCTAGCAGCCCCCTTCCTTCCATAGTGGCGTCTCCATAACTCAATGGTGCCGCTGACTCACCGGCGACGGCTTCCACCTTGCATCCTGTGTCAGATCCACGACAGAGAGATTCTCTCTAAGGTAGATCTGTGAGTTCTCTTCTCGCCTAGGCTAGAGGTGAGCTATACATTTTCTTGCCAAATCTTCATCTGTCGGTCTGTGGTTGACAGGCAATGGTGTTTGATGACTGTCCATAGCTATAGCCTGGATCCCCTACCATCTTACTAATGTATGTCAAGCGTGTGGTCACTACTGATTCAGATCCGAGTCTCGTCTCCACTAGGCGGCACATCCATGGCCATGCGTCCATCCCTCTCAACGGGCTCCCCTTGATTTTGATCCCTATCCCTTGCATGACGATTTTTGCATAGATGCTTGATACTTGCTAATTTGGTGCAAAATTTAACAACTGTAATTTCATTTTGTCCTTTTGTATATAGATCACAATGTTCGCGGACAACATGTCACTGTGTGCCTCTTGCATCGCCCGTGATATGTTTAGGACAATTCGCTAGAGGAGCCTCGTTGGGAGCACGATACGCAAGACATGCCGGCGAGGTCAATCCACTACTACAGATTTAGTCATCACTGCTGAAATTAAGTGAACCGGCAGTGATGACCATTCACTGTCGGTTCTTGCCTCTAGAAACCAAAAATGTTTGTGGGTGTGACAGAACCGGCAGTGATGACATATATCACTACCGGTTTGTGTCTGTAACCGCAGTGACTGGACGGCCACCTATCACTGCCGGTTCAAAACATGAACCGATAGTGATTGGTTACTATCACTATTGGTTCTTGCTTTGAACTGACGGTGATAAACGGACAACACAAAAGCTAGCGCCGGCCCCACCTATATATACCCACCTCATCCAGTGTCCACCCAGCCTGAGCCACACTGGTTTTGCACTTTTGCGGTGTTCATCTGTTCTTGCTTGGGGGAGCAAGCCAACACTCTCGGCCACCGGCTTCGTCTTCAATATTTTTGTCATGCCCGGTTTTAAAGGACATGTCACACCCGGTTTTCTAAAGAACAAAACCAGGCTAATCATATGTGTGCCCAGGAAGTCCACACATATGCCAGAATGGAAAAGTATCAGAAACAATGTTATTATATAACGTATACATAGCTATATTAACACTTACATCAGAGTATCGCGGAACGGTGACTAAACTTCAGGCTCCATTCTTCTCAGGGACGGCTGACTGGGGGTAACATATGCCTAGCACCTCTACTAGTCTTCTGGAAACTCCACTACACCTTTGTCCTTCTTCCGAGTAGCATCTTACTACACACTGGAGTGTGGGGGAAATAGCAAGAGTGAGTCCATGTCGAACTCAACAAATATAACACAGGGTTCATGAGGCTCAAAAGGCTAGACACTATTTGACTGCGTTTAGCTTTTAGTCATCATATAATTAGCAATTGAGTAGCATCAAGGTAATCCAATCCCATTAATGAATCAATGATCAATTGTAATAAGGATAATGAATAGCATTAACATAAGCATAATAATAATCAACAATAAATAAAACATGATATAACAATGGTGATCATCTATCTGTAGATGTTCCAAGGCCGCTCGTATCCGTGAGCACGGCTAGTATACCAGTTTTTAACTCTGCGCAGAGGTGTACACTTTCACTGTGAGTCATAACTCCCAAAATGCATGGGGAGGCCATTCCCAAAACACCGGAAATCATATAAAGCCACTTAAAGGTTCGTCTAACAAGTTAGGGCCATTAGATTCACTCGGCAGGCAGATGTAGAACCCCCCTTCCCTGTGGCACAACAACCGCAGCCTATACACACTAGGCCAGGGGCTCGCACTACACCCAACGTGGCAAGCCATTCTTACGCCATTTAAGGTAACCACTAACAAGCTAGAAAAGGTCCTTTAAGCAACTAAAGCCAGAGCCATATAGCCCTCACAGCTGTACTGTATGTCCCGGATGATCACGTACAGATAAGTCCTTATGGAGAGAAACTAGAGCAACAATATAACCCCTTGCTCTAGCCCCCTTTTCAACAGTAATAAAATCATCATTAAAGGTTGATTGCTTAATCCATTAATCAAAATTACAAGATCATTGTTCATGATTAAGCACTAGCAAAAGCTACCCAAATGCACAACCCATAGGTGACAAGGAAACAAGATATCAATAGCTAAGTTATAATCTCTAAGGTTGTCAAGGTAGACACATGCATTTGATATTGATTATAGTGAATAGGTAACAAGGATGGTCCCATGTTATACTTGCCTTGATCAAGTTCTCCGATAGATACTGCTGGTCCGGCTCAAAATAATACTCCTAATCGTCGTAGTACTGCTCACCGTCTAAATTCGATCATCAAGCATCAACATACAAACATTCCGAGCAAACATACATGAAGCAAACAAAAGATACAATTAGAACAGTACACCAACAGTAGAAAAACATTTAGGAAAGCTTACAAAACTATTCTACACGTTACTACGATCACACAGACGTAAAGATCACGAAATTCGGATCTAAAACGTGAAAGTTATGAATTTTCTAAGATTTCCTATAGATAAATAATTACTTTAATATAAACTCGAAAATTAAATTTCCCAAACCTACTTTACAGCTATACTAACATGTAGAGCTCGCAAATACGAACCTAACGCAACTTGAACGGATCAAATCGGAGTTAAAACGAAGATTTTATGATCAAAACAAGATTAGTGGCAAAACTGTAAATAGTATCATCTTCTACCTTGAGCTTGGAGGAGCTCCGGTCAGCCATGGTGGAACCTCGCCGGAGAGAAGCAAGATTAAATTAGAAATATCCGAATTTTAACTCAATAGAAGTATCATGATTCATATTGTAAATTTGATAAGGTTAGAAGTACTCCCAACACATATTCCACGTGACAAGCCCATGCAAAAAAAAAATATCAGAAGACCTGCAATAATGACCCCAATCATTATCTACTTCGAGGTGAAGACACGGAACAAACACAATGAGAGTTGAAGGTTGTAGGTTGAATAGATGCAGAGACTGGTTCCTTTTGTGGCCGTGCAAGTGTCACCTAGAGATCTGCAATCAGCGAGCTCTGGTAACTATCTGTTTGATTGTGAGATGAGAACACTTAAACAGCAAGAACATTTCATAAAATGTGGGGATAGGATAAAGCCTGATCGATTGCCGGTAATTTCAGCTGCAAGTCCTATCTCTGTAGCGATGCCTCCCAGAACTGTCAGATTTACTATCGAAGCATTAAAGGTAGCCTATGGGAAAATTCAATTTTCAAAGAACATTGACAGGAGAGGATTGTTATTGAACAAACACAGTGAACCCTGGACAGTTCAGAACTACTTGCTCACGCAGAAGTGGAATCAAACTCAGGCTCCAATCCATCCATATAATCCAGTTGCTGGAGAAAAGCACCAGCAAAAATATAAGGAACAAGAAATTTAGGAGTGCCAATGGAAGAGTGAGAGCTAGATATATCCAAACGATGTTCTCCGTCTCTCCGAATGAGTCCAGTCAAATCTCCAATCTACCTCCAAAACATCACCCTCGGTTGCCTCTGCAGATCCAGCTAACAACAATTTGCCAATCAAGGACAATCAAGCTTCTAATTAGACCGGTGGCAATAGCGGCGGCGGGCGGCGACAGCGGCGGCGGCGGCAACAGCGGCGGCGGGCGGCGACAGCGGCGGCGGCAACAGCGGCGGCGGCGGCAATAGCGGCGGCGGCAATAGCGGCGGCGGCAATAGCGGCGGAAAACAGGGCTAGCAGGCAGGCCGGACATATATATAGGGAGAAAGACTCTCCACCTTCACGTCAACTAGCGATATGGTACTAATTGACGTTGCACCCTCCATCTTTACTAATAGGCCTAATTAATTATTAAAGCCCATTAGTAAATAAATGAATGGACATTTAGGATTATTGCACACAAGCTTTGGTGGAAAATAAGATATTTATTATTTTCGGAATTAATTAATTTCGTGGATAAAATAATTCTAGAAAAGTCCAGAATTATTATTTAAGCCGCGAAAAATACTCCGAAAGCTCCGAAAATTTGAGGGAATTTTCTAGAGACATTATAGAACATGAGGAACCCAAATAAAATATTTGGAGCTTATGAAAAGATGGATGAAAAGATCAAGGAAAAAGATTAAGCTCACGGAAATTGGAATTTTGGATCCAGAAAATACCAAAAAGTTTTCCGATGAGAAGTAAACGTCGTCCTACGGTATTTTGAAAATAATAGCACTCTCCAACACCAAAGACAAGCATCACACAAACACCACATTATTAAATTAATATGAAAAAGTTTAAAACCACAATTTTCTATATTTAATTAGCAACAACTTAACTTATCAAATAAATTTATTCAGATATTGAAATAATTTATTTTATTTAGCGTTTTTCCCGCACAACCCAAAATAGAAAATTTTGGGTGTGACAAATCTACCCCACTTAACAGGAATCTCATCCCGAGATTCGGAGAGACTAGGGAGAAAGATAAAGTTGATTTTGCAAATCTTCACGCTTCTCTGATCAACTCTTATCCAATGATAATGCCACAAGCTCATAACCAACTTTGTAAAGGTATCCTTTAGGCACTTATGATCCTTGTAGATGGTTTCAACAGGTTACCACTCTGAGAAAGGATACCTGCGCTCGATAGTAACTTTGCAATCATGTAGATAGCTGATGCTTCCAAGTGACGAAATAGAACGTATAAATCCTCCATCTTGTATCGTCTTTAGTTTGAAAACCCCTCTAAGGAAAAGATCAATTGGAGAACACCAATGGATAGATTGCATTTGCTTCTGAGTGATAACTACCATCATGTCCTTCTGACATCCCAAAGAAATTCATGAGCATATGCAAGAACAAGTAATCCTGCTCTTCCTCACGAGCAGAAAAACAGCAGTGCAGAAATACAGTTATAACTCAAGTTCTACGAATCCAATGATATGGTAGCTTATACCGTTGGAAAGCTTATCCAATTTACTACAACTTTCTTATAGAACACTTCTCCAGATTCTGCAGTTAAGGTAGTCGAAAACTGTGCACAACAGAAACTATTCCAGGTTGCTGACAGCACAGATGCGTCGCCTTGTGATTTTCATAACTCCCAAACCATAATAGCTATCAGGGTGGTTCTTACCGTCAGAGAAAAATATTGAAGTCTACTATTGTCCAGAATTTATCCATGATTTTTGGGCATCCAAAAATAGAGATATAAGCTATGGAAGACAGACTGCTCTAAAAAGATAGGATAAGATAAAAATAAGATTCAGAGAGATTAGAGAGATAGATAACACTAATCTTCAAGTCTTCATGCTTCTTTGCTTTGCGTTGATGAGATATAAGACATGGATCAAAGATAGCCAAAAGATGACAAGAAAGATAAGGTTTGATCTTCAGTTCTTCATACCTTGTCGCTCGAGATTAATGATGGTAGCGGACACTACCCCACTTAACAAAGATTTTGTTCCACCTGACAATGTCATTGAAGGCAACACTTTCTTTAAGGCTTGCTGCTAATGATAAGTCCTTCACTTAAAACTTACTAAACATACTTGATATGGGGGTGATGTCATCTAAGTTTCCATGAAACTAACTATAGACTTCCAACATCTCCTTCCTATGTCGTCCATGCTAACTTGTATAGAGCATGTTGAATTGAATGTTGAACTCCCAACTGATGATAGCTTGAAGTGAAGACCAGTTCTAACGAATACCCGAGCTTCTTGTAGATGATCCAACAAAGCACTGATCCCAAGCAAACAACACTAGCACTTAAGTAGACTTCCGATCATAGAGATAACCACTTCTTCCAAGTGAAGCACTAAGACATACGAAACCTTCATCTTGTAACACTCACAACTTTGCTACCCCCTTAAGAAAAAGAAACTAGGGGATACCAAAGTAACTTGCATCTCCTTTTATACTAGATAACCATAATCATCTCTAATGTAAGATTCCAAGGCAAATCAATGAGATTCAAAGATATCCAATGATATGTTCACTTATACAAGATAAGGAAGTAATGTAGAAAATTTCTGGGCGAATTCCAATTTTAGCAGTTCAGTAAATCTGACATAACTCGAGCTACAAAGATCCAAATGAAGTGATCTTTACATGGTTGGAAAGCTTATGAAATTATCTACAACTTTTATTCACAACACTTTTCCAGATTCTGTCCATAAGTTAGTCAAAAACTGAACTTAACCAAAACTGTTCCAGAATTCCAGACTGTGCAGTAACCTCAACTTAGAACAGGTATATCTCTTAGCTCATAATAGATAATAAGGTAAGTCCAGTGGGTTTGGAAAGATACGGAAGTCTAGTTATTCCCAGTAAAATTTCATAAATTTCTCATGTCCATATCTTGAGATATAACAGAAACATTGCAGACTGCTATAGAAATCAGCATGTGGAGTATTACGTAAAACCTACCCCACTTAACATGGATCGAGCTACTCCTCAAGACTTATACCTTCCGAGCCACCTTTGAAACACGAGAACAAGGCAACACACAAGCAACACATCAAGCAAAACAAGCACACATCAGGCAAAACAAAGCATCAATCACAACATCGGTACTACACGTGCTTCTTCAACAATGGTGGTCATCCTAAGGGAAGAGTATGAATGATGAAAGACCATCGAATCTTTGAACCAGGTAAGATCAGAAAACTTTTAGTAAAAGCAACGTAAAACAAATTCCAAGAGAGTAAGAAATATTAGCTCAAAGGAAGCTATCAAGGATGGGATACAACAGGACAAGGAAGAGGAAATAGTCAAAATCAATGAGTCAAGGGATGACAAAATAGTTTTATAGTAAAATGAGTTTCAGAATACGTCCAGTGCTACTTGGCATACGTCCTACAGTCAACACCGCTCTGATACCACTCTGTCACACCCGGTTTTCTAAAGAACAAAACCAGGCTAATCATATGTGTGCCCAGGAAGTCCACACATATGCCAGAATGGAAAAGTATCAGAAACAATGTTATTATATAACGTATACATAGCTATATTAACACTTACATCAGAGTATTGCGGAACAGTGACTAAACTTCAGGCTCCATTCTTCTCAGGGACGGCTGACTGGGGTAACATATGCCTAGCACCTCTACTAGTCTTCTGGAAACTCCACTACACCTTTGTCCTTCTTCCGAGTAGCATCTTACTACACACTGGAGTGTGGGGGAAATAGCAAGAGTGAGTCCATGTCGAACTCAACAAATATAACACAGGGTTCATGAGGCTCAAAAGGCTAGACACTATTTGACTGCGTTTAGCTTTTAGTCATCATATAATTAGCAATTGAGTAGCATCAAGGTAATCCAATCCCATTAATGAATCAATGATCAATTGTAATAAGGATAATGAATAGCATTAACATGAGCATAATAATAATCAACAATAAATAAAACATGATATAACAATGGTGATCATCTATCTGTAGATGTTCCAAGGCCGCTCGTATCCGTGAGCACGGCTAGTATACCAGTTTTTAACTCTGCGCAGAGGTGTACACTTTCACTGTGAGTCATAACTTCCAAAATGCATGGGGAGGCCATTCCCAAAACACCGGAAATCATATAAAGCCACTTAAAGGTTCGTCTAACAAGTTAGGGCCATTAGATTCACTCGGCAGGCAGATGTAGAACCCCCCTTCCCTGTGGCACAACAACCGCAGCCTATACACACTAGGCCAGGGGCTCGCACTACACCCAACGTGGCAAGCCATTCTTACGCCATTTAAGGTAACCACTAACAAGCTAGAAAAGGTCCTTTAAGCAACTAAAGCCAGAGCCATATAGCCCTCACAGCTGTACTGTATGTCCCGGATGATCACGTACAGATAAGTCCTTATGGAGAGAAACTAGAGCAACAATATAACCCCTTGCTCTAGCCCCCTTTTCAACAGTAATAAAATCATCATTAAAGGTTGATTGCTTAATCCATTAATCAAAATTACAAGATCATTGTTCATGATTAAGCACTAGCAAAAGCTACCCAAATGCACAACCCATAGGTGACAAGGAAACAAGATATCAATAGCTAAGTTATAATCTCTAAGGTTGTCAAGGTAGACACATGCATATAATATTGATTATAGTGAATAGGTAACAAGGATGGTCCCATGTTATACTTGCCTTGATCAAGTTCTCCGATAGATACTGCTCGTCCGGCTCAAAATAATACTCCTAATCGTCGTAGTACTGCTCACCGTCTAAATTCGATCATCAAGCATCAACATACAAACATTCCGAGCAAACATACATGAAGCAAACAAAAGATACAATTAGAACAGTACACCAACAGTAGAAAAACATTTAGGAAAGCTTACAAAACTATTCTACACGTTACTACGATCACACAGACGTAAAGATCACGAAATTCGGATCTAAAACGTGAAAGTTATGAATTTTCTAAGATTTCCTATAGATAAATAATTACTTTAATATAAACTCGAAAATTAAATTTCCCAAACCTACTGTACAGCTATACTAACATGTAGAGCTCGCAAATACGAACCTAACGCAACTTGAACGGATCAAATCGGAGTTAAAACGAAGATTTTATGATCAAAACAAGATTAGTGGCAAAACTGTAAATAGTATCATCTTCTACCTTGAGCTTGGAGGAGCTCCGGTCAGCCATGGTGGAACCTCGCCGGAGAGAAGCAAGATTAAATTAGAAGTATCCGAATTTTAACTCAATAGAAGTATCATGATTCATATTGTAAATTTGATAAGGTTAGAAGTACTCCCAACACATATTCCACGTGGTAAGCCCATGCAAAAAAAATATCAGAAGACCTGCAATAATGACCCCAATCATTATCTACTTCGAGGTGAAGACACGGAACAAACACAATGAGAGTTGAAGGTTGTAGGTTGAATAGATGCAGAGACTGGTTCCTTTTGTGGCCGTGCAAGTGTCACCTAGAGATCTGCAATCAGCGAGCTCTGGTAACTATCTGTTTGATTGTGAGATGAGAACACTTAAACAGCAAGAACATTTCATAAAATGTGGGGATAGGATAAAGCCTGATCAATTGCCGGTAATTTCAGCTGCAAGTCCTATCTCTGTAGCGATGCCTCCCAGAACTGTCAGATTTACTATCGAAGCATTAAAGGTAGCCTATGGGAAAATTCAATTTTCAAAGAACATTGACAGGAGAGGATTGTTATTGAACAAACACAGTGAACCCTGGACAGTTCAGAACTACTTGCTCACGCAGAAGTGGAATCAAACTCAGGCTCCAATCCATCCATATAATCCAGTTGCTGGAGAAAAGCACCAGCAAAAATATAAGGAACAAGAAATTTAGGAGTGCCAATGGAAGAGTGAGAGCTAGATATATCCAAACGATGTTCTCCGTCTCTCCGAATGAGTCCAGTCAAATCTCCAATCTACCTCCAAAACATCACCCTCGGTTGCCTCTGCAGATCCAGCTAACAGCAATTTGCCAATCAAGGACAATCAAGCTTCTAATTAGACCGGTGGCAATAGCGGCGGCGGGCGGCGACAGCGGCGGCGGCAACAGCGGCGGCGGCGGCAATAGCGGCGGCGGCAATAGCGGCGGCGGCAATAGCGGCGGAAAACAGGGCTAGCAGGCAGGCCGGACATATATATAGGGAGAAAGACTCTGCACCTTCACGTCAACTAGCGATATGGTACTAATTGACGTTGCACCCTCCATCTTTACTAATAGGCCTAATTAATTATTAAAGCCCATTAGTAAATAAATGAATGGACATTTAGGATTATTACACACAAGCTTTGGTGGAAAATAAGATATTTATTATTTTCGGAATTAATTAATTTCGTGGATAAAATAATTCTAGAAAAGTCCAGAATTATTATTTAAGCCGCGAAAAATACTCCGAAAGCTCCGAAAATTCGAGGGAATTTTCTAGAGACATTATAGAATATGAGGAACCCAAATAAAATATTTGGAGCTTATGAAAAGATGGATGAAAAGATCAAGGAAAAAGATTAAGCTCACGGAAATTGGAATTTTGGATCCAGAAAATACCAAAAAGTTTTCCGATGAGAAGTAAACGTCGTCCTACGGTATTTTGAAAATAATAGCACTCTCCAACACCAAAGACAAGCATCACACAAACACCACATTATTAAATTAATATGAAAAAGTTTAAAACCACAATTTTCTATATTTAATTAGCAACAACTTAACTTATCAAATAAATTTATTCAGAAATTGAAATAATTTATTTTATTTAGCGTTTTTCCCGCACAACCCAAAATAGAAAATTTTGGGTGTGACAGGACAAAACCAGGTTGGCCATATGTGTGCCCAGGAAGTCCACACATATGTCAGAATGAAAAAGTATGAGAAACAATGTTATTATATAACGTATACAAAGCTATATTAACACTTACATCATAGTATCGCGGAACAGTGACTAAACTTCAGGCTCCATTCTTCTCAGGGATGGCTGACTGGTGGCTCCGTATGCCAAATACTTCTGAAAGACTTCTAGAAACTCTACTACCTCTTTATCCTTCTTCTGAGCAGCACCTCACTACACACTGAGGTGTGGTGGAAATAGCAAGAGTGAGTCCATGTTGAACTCAACAAGTATAACACAGGGTTCATGAGGCACAAAAGGCTATACACTGTTTGACTGCATTTAGCTTTTATTCATCATGTAATTAGCAATTGAGTAGCATCAAGGTAATCCACTTCCCATTAATGAACCAATGATCAATTGTAATAAGGATAATGAATAGCATTAACTTGAGCATAATAATAACAATAGTAATTAAGCATGATATAACAATGGTGATCAGCTATCTGTAGATGTTCCAAGGCCACCCGTATACGTGGGTACGGCTAGTATACTAGTTTTTAACTCTGCGCAAAGGTGTACACTTTCACTGTGAGTCATGATTTCCAAATGCATGGGTTAATTACTACCAAAACACTGAAAATCATATAAAGCCATTCAAAAGTTCGTCTAACAAGTTAGGTAGATGTAGCAACCCCCCTTTTCAAATGGCACAATTCCTTCTCAGCTATACTCATAGACTAGAGGCTGTCCTACACCCAACGTGTCAAGCCATTCTTACGCCATTTAAGGTAACCACTAACAAGCTAGAAAAGGTCCTTTAAACAACTAGAGCCAGAGCCATATAGCCCTCACAGCTGTACTGTATGTCGCGGATGATCACGTACAGAAAAGTCCTTACGGAGAGAAACCAGAGCATCAAAATAACCCACATGCTCTAGCCCCCTTTTCAACAGTAATAAAATCATCATTAAAGGTTGGTTGCTTAATCCATTAATCAAATTACAAGATCATTGTTCATAATTAAGCACTAGCAGTAGCTACCCAAATGCATTCCCAAGGTTGACAAGGAATCAAGGTATCAATCACTAAGTTATAATCGCTATGGTTGTCAAGGAGGACACATGCATATGTATGATAATTTCAGTGAATAGGACAACAAGGATGGTCCCATGTTATACTTGCCTTGATCAAAGCTTTCATGATGATACTGCTGGTCTAGCTCAAAATAATACTCTTGATCATCAAGAAACTGCTCACCGTCTATACTCGATCATCAAGCATCAACACACAATTATCCGAGCAATCATACACGAAGCAAACAAAGAAACATAGTTAAAACAGTACACCAACAGTAGCAAAATAGTATAAAAAGTTTGTAAAACTCTTCTACACGTTACTATGATCACACAGACATAAAGATCACAAAATTTGGATTTAAAACGTGAAAGTTATGAATTTTCTAAGATTTCCTATAGATAAATAATTACTTTAATATAAACTCGAAAATTAAATCTTCCAAACCTACTGTACAGCTACACTAACATGCAGAGCTCGTAAATACGAACCTAATGCAACTTGAATCACTCGAATCGGACGTAAAACGAATAAACAGCGAAGAAAAAACGATGGATGACAAAACTGTAAATAGTATCATCTTCTACCTTGGGCTTGGAGGAGCTCGTGGTCTCCATACAACCTCAAGTTCTTTTGTTCCCTTACGTGTACCATGGTCTTGGTAATCAATCCGGAAGAAATAGAAAGCATCAAATCCTACTTCTGCGCCAAGAAGGTAAGCCTGAACTACAGAGTGCCCAAACGGATCAATTTGCCAGCCAATCCGTGGGACCTGGCCAAACTCCTCCTTGATGTACTTGTGTCCATGTGTAGTCTGATTGATCGTGTCAATGTAGTGTACAGCCGCCTCATCATGCATGCACATGCCACCATTTATTAACTCCAGCCGTCCAGAACCGATGAGCCCCTTCACTGTATCCTTGATCATGTCATTCTGGTTCCTCCACCATCTTTGGAAGAATGCCTGCTCAACATAGATAAATTTTCAGTTCTCGTCCTTGAGCAGCGCCGGGATGAGCGAATCCAGCACATTCTGCACGCATGCCCCCTGGATGGAGTTGTTGGATCCGACGTAGTACTGGTCGACGGTCTTGAGCCAGCCCACGTCGTCGTGGGTGTGCGGCACGACGTGCACGTTGAGCTTCCCCGGCACCACCCCCACCGACGTGTTGTAGGGGATGTACACCGCCTCGCCCACGCCCGCGGCGGCAAGGATGGCAGCGAGGAGGAGCACGGCCATGACCGAAGATGATGAACACGAAGCTCTCCATGGTGTTTCTCGCCAGAAAAGAGAGAGATAAATTAGGAACGCGATCAAACGAACACGGATTCGAGAAAACGAGTATACTACGGCGTAGAGATCGACGAGGGCTACCTTGCAGCAGTGACGGTTTTCGCCGGAGACGAGAAACGTGGCCAGAAAAGCTCACCGAACCTTCGTCGGAAGTTCGCCGGAACGCAAGCTCTAGATGAAAAACTTCGGCGAGATGTGGAGAGAGCTACGAGCGGCGGCTCGCGATAAGGGTTGTACTTCTGAAACCAGCGCATCGAGAACTATGTCGGCATGTATATAGTTGTAGGGTTTGGAAACTTTTCAGAATTTCTTAATTTCGGGATTATTTTAATTCCGCAAATAAAAATAATTCCAAAAAATCTAAAATTACCTTTTTGGCCGTGAAAAATAGCCCGGATCTCAGAAAAATCACCAGAAAAATCCTGTAGACTCTTGAAAGGATAAGGAACTCAACCAAATGAGTTTGAGCTCATGAAAAGATGAATGAAGAGATCGAGGAAAAAGATTAAGCTCACGGAAATTGAAATTTTAAATCCAGAAAATACCAAAAAGTTCTCCAGTGAGAAGCAAACGTCGTCCTACGGTATTAAAAAAATAGCACTCACCAACACCAAAGACAAGCATCACACAAACACCACATTATTAAATTAATATGAAAAAGTTTAAAACCATAATTTTCTATATTTAAATTAGCAGCAACTTAACTTATCTAATAAATTTATTGAAATATTGAAATTATTTATTTTATTTAGTGTTTTCTAAGCATAACCCAAAATTGAAAATTTTGGGGTGTGACAATTCTACCCCACTTAACAGGAATCTCGCCCCGAGATTCGGAGATACTAGGGAGAAAGATAAAGTTGATTTGCAATTCTTCACTTTTCCTTCATCAACTCTTATCCAATGATGATGCCACAAGCTCAAAACCAACTTTGTAAAGGTATCCTTAAGACCCTTACGATTCTTGTAGAGGGTTCTAATAGGTTACCAATCTGAGAAAGGATACCTGCGCTCGATAGTGACTTTGCAATCATGTAGATAGCTGATGCTTCCAAGTGACGAAATAGAACGTATAAAACCGTCATCTTATATCGTCTTTAGTTCGTCAAACCCCCTTAAGAAGAGATCAACTAGAGAACACCAAAGGATAACTTGCATTTGTTTCTGAGTGATAACTAGCATCATGTACTTCTACCATGTCAAAGAGATTCATGAGCATGTGCAAGAACAAGTAACCTACACTTCCTCGCGAGCAGAAAAATGGCAGTGCAGAAATATAGTTATAACTCCAGTTCTGTGAATCCGATGATATTGTAGCTTATACCGTTGGAAAGCTTATCAACTTCAGTACAACTTTCTTATAGAACACTTCTCCAGATTCTACAGTTAAGGTAGTCGAAAACTGTGCACAATAGAAACTATTCCAGGTTGCTGACAGCACAGATGCGTTGTCTTGTGATTTTCATAACTCCCAAACCATAATAGCTATCAGGGTGGTTCTTATAGTCAGAGAAAGATATTGAAGTCTACTATTGTCCAGAATTTATCCATGATTTTTGGGCATCCAAAAATAGAGATATAAGCTAAGGAAGATAGACTGCTCTGAAAAGACAGGATAAGGTAGGAACGAGATTCAGAGAGACTAGAGAGATAGATAACACTAATCTTCAAGTCTTCATGCTTCTTTGATTTGTGTTGATGAGATATAAGACATGGATCGAGGATAGAAAAAAGATGACAAGAAAGATAAAGTTTGATCTTCAGTTCTTCGTACCTCGTCACTTGAAATATTCAGGACTTGCTGTTGTTGATAGCAGATGCTACCCCACTTTAACAAAGATCTTGTTTCACCTGACGACGTCATTGAAGGCAACACTTTCTCTAAGGCTTGCTGCTATTGATGAGTCCTTCATGTGTTGATACTCCATTAAGATGAGTTAAAGAAGGTAGCATGACAACCAAGGGTAGACAAAGACGGTGTAAGAGAAAATGGCAAGAATTAGGATCGATTGAAAAATTAAGTAGGATAGAAGATGACACTACCCCACTTAACATAGATCGAGCTACTTCTCAAGACTTATACCTTCCGAGCCACCTTTGAAACACGAGAACAAGGACAACATACAAGCAACACATCAAGCAAAACAAGAACACATCACACCATCGATACTACACGTGCTTCTTCAACAATGGTGGTCATCCTAAGAGAAAATTATGGATGATGAAAGGCCATCAAATCTTTGAATCAGGTGGAATCAGAAAACTTTTAGTAAAAACAACATAAAACAAAATTCAAGGGAGTAAGAAATAATAGCTCAAAGGAAGCTATCAAGGAAAGGATACAACGAGACAAGGAAAAGGAAATAGTCAAAATCAATGAGTCAAGGGATGACAAAATAGTTTTATAGTAAAATAAGTTTTAGTATACGTCCGGTGCTACTTGGCATACGTCCTACAGTCAACACCGCTCTGATACCACTCTGTCATGCCCGGTTTTAAAGGACAAAACCAGGTTAGCCATATGTGTCCCAGGAAGTCCACACATATGTCAGAATGAAAAAGTATCAGAAACAATATTATTATATAACGTATACATAGCTATATTAACACTTACATCATAGTATCACGGAACGGTGACTAAACTTCAGGCTCCACTCTTCTCAGGGACAGCTGACTGGTGGCTCCGTAAGCCAAACACTTCTGAAAGACTTCTGGAAACTCCACTACCTCTTTATCCTTCTTCTGAGCAGCACCTCACTACACACTGAGGTGTGGTAGAAATAGCAAGAGTGAGTCCATGTCGAACTCAACAAGTATAACACATGGTTCATGAGACACAAAAGGCTAGACACTGTATGACTGCATTTAGCTTTTATTCATCATGTAATTAGCAATTGAGTAGCATCAAGGTAATCCACTTCCCATTAATGAACCAATGATCAATTGTAATAAGGATAATGAATAGCATTAACTTGATCATAATAATAACAATAGTAATTAAGCATGATATAACAATGGTGATCAGCTATCTGTAGATGTTCCAAGGCTTCCTGTATCCATGGGCACGGCTAGTATACCAGTTTTTAACTCTGCGCAGAGGTGTACACTTTCACTGTGAGTCATGATTTCCAAATACATGGGTTAATTACTCCCAAAACATTGAAAACCATATAAAGCCATTCAAAAGTTCGTCTAACAAGTTAGAGCCATTAGATTCACTCGACAGGCAGATGTACGAACCCCCCTTTTCAAATGGCACAATTCCTTCTCGGCTATACTCATAGACTAGAGGTTGTCCTACACCCAACGTGTCAAGCCATTCTTACGCCATTTAAGGTAACCACTAACAAGCTAGAAAAGGTCCTTTAAACAACTAGAGCTAGAGCCATATAGCCCTCATAGCTGTACTGTATGTCCCGGATGATCACGTACAGAAAAGTCCTTACGGAGAGAAACCAGAGTGTTGACGGTCCTTAAGTACCAAATATAGTTATCAAATAAATAAAGAAAAGGATCCAAATGCAACCAACACCTAGACTTAGGGTTTTATCTGATAGAATTCCACGAGTTTTGGTGTTTGTCTGTTTCTGCAGGGGGTTATCAGAAAATACGGAGGAAAGGCCCACATGTCGGGTTTACATAGAGATAATAACGTGTTCACCGATTTTCTATCATCTAGAAGACTCCAGAAGCCACGAGATCAAACAGGAGGCCGAACGGGCCCGGAGGCAGGGCGCCCGCCCTGCTCCCTAGGGCGCCCGCCCTGGCCTGAGAGCCAATCAGGCTCCGTCTCGCGGATTATGCTCCACCGACCTAAGGGATCAAGGAAAACCGTGCGATTAATGTCGGTTTGATCCGACGGCCCACGTTCACTTGAGGGGGCTATATAAGCAGGACCCCTAGCCCCTGGAGGAGGCACTCCCTCATTCTCAATTCCTCAAACTCTAATCTCAGGAGGAGAGTCTTTGATCAAGCCCTAGAGCCACCACATCAACTAGATCTCTAGTATAGCATAGCTACATAGGATTAGAACTAGAAGGAGTCAATCTTCGATTGGTTTCCGGATCTGTCAAGAGGATTCTTGGTAATTCCTTTACTGTTCTTCATTGTTCATCTTTGTTCTTCAATATTATGAATACAACTTTGTTCTATTTCAATATATTGATTATGACTATGCTCTACTTGTTTATGTTTGCGATTATATTGTTCTTAGTTTATCGTAGTTATACGCTTGGCTTAGTTAGATTGGAATTATATACATGTTTAGGATCGTATAGCGTTTATCCATCGGATCCATGGGTAAATGATAAATATTGTGTAGGCGTGGTGCTTAGACCATATTTATCTGCGATTGCACCTTATATGCTGGATCGTGGGGTGGTCCGCGATGGTGACAGCTTCGTTGGTTCTTATATAGTCCCCCTCCCGTGTGTAAGGCAGGCAGAGCAACATTATTACAGGGGAGTGATTGCTATGTTTCTCATCTTTCTTGATAATATCACTATGCATGGGCGTAGTCCTTTCTCGCAATGATTGCCAAGTGTACTTGCACTAACTATGATATGCTAGACCTTATAGTTAAGAATAACTTAGGAAATATCCTTGTAGTTCGTCCTAATACCATGCTAATGACTTGCTAGAATATCTGTTGAGGTGCTTATCATTATTATATGTGGCTAGCTAATCAGATTAATTATCTTTGTCACCATTCATACTTTATCTATATTTTATGTGACACTTACCCCTGTATGCAAGAGATAGATGAATGCTCTCACTTATACATGCAATGATTGATACTCATTCCTATATTCCATTCCATAATCAACATTGATGTTAGTAATCCCTTCCCAGTGGTAAAAATAAATAACGATACATGGAATACTTCCCGGTTAAAATGCTACATCGGTATTAATCTGTGCGCTTGCAGATCTTATTTATTATTTATTTAGAAGAGCAGTTGCATATTTCAATACCGCGTCTCTCATGTCATGCTGGGGATGACAACTTGGCTTAAGTGGCATGAGGGATAGGTTCGGCATTTTTGGCGCCGTTATCAGAATTAGAAAACTAAGTCTACTTTTGGTAATGACGTTAAGAATGCCCAACAAGCATTTTTGGTGCTGTTGCCGGGGAAGGTTGATTTACTAACAAGGAATGAATACGGAATTTGAGTCATCATTCGCATCATTAAGTGATTGAGATCATCAATTCTCCCATACAGATTTACCCCTATATTTTTCCATTCTTATTGTTTTGCAGGGTGATGTATGAATAGAGGACATCTTCCAGAAAATTTTGTTGACAACCCCGAAGCATTAATCAGAGAGGCAAGAGCTAAGCTCAAGAAGTCAACACTTCGACGCAACACTTCATCCAATCCAGAAGACCGCCGAAGTTTCATCCGGAATTTGTCAATAGAGTTCGCAGCCATGGCGAACAAGACGATCCGCGAGTTCTCAACTCCCACTACGGACAACATCCGCACTGGACCTGCCGCGGCCATCGACAAGAACTTTGAGCTCAAGCCAGGGCTCATCAACATGGTACAAGCCAACCAGTTGTGGGAAGCCGCACGAAGATGCAAGTGCTCATCTCCAACACTTCCTAGAGATTTGCAGCACATTCACTTTATTAGATGTTCCCAGAGACGCCATAGATGTTCCAGAGACGCCATACTACTTCGCCTTTTCCCATTCTCACTATTGGGGAGAGCGAAGCAGTGGTTCTACGCGACGAAGGATAAGAACACTACGTGGGAACTCTGCTCTATGAACTTTCTGGCTAAGTTCTTTCCCATGGGCAAGACCAATGCTCTCTGTGGGAAGATTACAAGTTTTCAGCAACAACATGATAAATCCGTTCCAGAAGCATGGGAGCGCTTTCAAGATTACATCCTAGAATGTCCCCATCATGGAATGGAGAGCTGGCTACTTATGCAGACTTTCTATCATGGGCTCATCACTAGTGCTCGTGAGACCATGGATGCTGCAGCTGGAGGCGCATTTCTATCACTCACCATACCACAAGCTACAGCCCTTGTGGAGAAGATGGCGTCCAACCAAGGTTGGAACGAAGAGAGGACTGTTGACGGTCCTTAAGTACCAAATATAGTTATCAAATAAATAAAGAAAAGGATCCAAATGCAACCAACACTAGACTTAGGGTTTTATCTGACCGAATTCCACGAGTTTTGGTGTTTGTCTGTTTCTGCAGGGGGTTATCAGAAAATATGGAGGAAAGGCCCACACGTCGGGTTTACATGGAGATAATAACGTGTTCACCGATTTTCTATCATCTAGAAGACTCCAGAAGCCACGGATCGAACGGGAGGCCGAACGGGCTCGGAGGCAGGGCGCCCGCCCTGCTCCCTAGGGCGCCCGCCCTGGCCTGAGAGCCAATCAGGCTCCGTCTCGCGGATTATGCTCCACCGACCTAAGGGATCAAGGAAAACCGTGCGATTAATGTCGGTTTGATCCGACGGCCCACGTTCACTTGAGGGGGCTATATAAGCAGGACCCCTGGCCCCTGGAGGAGGCACTCCCTCATTCTCAATTCCACAAACCCTAATCTTAGGAGGAGAGTCTCTGATCAAGCCTCGAAGCCACCACATCAACTAGATCAGAACTAGAAGGAGTCAATCTTCGATTGGTTTCCGGATCTGTCAAGAGGATTCTTGGTAATTCCTTTACTGTTCTTCATTGTTCATCTTTGTTCTTCAATATTATGAATACAACTTTGTTCTATTTCAATACATTGATTATGACTATGCTCTACTTGTTTATGTTTGCGATTATATTGTTCTTAGTTTATCGTAGTTATACGCTTGGCTTAGTTAGATTGGAATTATATACATGTTTAGGATCGTATAGCGTTTATCCATCGGATCCATGGGTAAATGATAAATATTGTGTAGGCGTGGTGCTTAGACCATATTTATCTGCGATTGCACCTTATATGCCGGATCGTGGGGTGGTCCGCGATGGTGACAGCTTCGTTGGTTCTTATATAGTCCCCCTCCCGTGTGTAAGGCAGGCAGAGCAACATTATTACGGGGGAGTGATTGCTATGTTTCTCATCTTCCTTGATAATATCACTATGCATGGGCGTAGTCCTTTCTCGCAATGATTGCCAAGTGTACTTGCACTAACTATGATATGCTAGACTTTATAGTTAAGAATAACTTAGGAAATATCCTTGTAGTTCGTCCTAATACCATGCTAATGACTTGCTAGAATATCTGTTGAGGTGCTTATCATTATTATATGTGGCTAGCTGATCAGATTAATTATCTTTGTCACCATTCATACTTTATCTATATTTTATGTGACACTTACCCCTGTATGCAAGAGATAGATGAAAGCTCTCACTTATACATGCAATGATTGATACTCATTCCTATATTCCATTCCATAATCAACATTGATGTTAGTAATCCCTTCCCAGTGGTAAAAATATAAATAACGATACCTGGAATACTTCCCGGTTAAAATGCTACATCAGCATTAATCTGTGCGCTTGCATATCTTATTTATTATTTATTTAGAAGAGCAGTTGCATATTTCAATACCGCGTCTCTCATGTCATGCTGGGGATGATAACTTGGCTTATGTGGCATGAGGGATAGGTTCGGTATTTTTGGCGCCGTTATCAGAATTAGAAAACTAAGTCTACTTTTGGTAATGACGTTAAGAATGCCCAACAAGGACTCAAACACGCTAGAAGGGTGGAGGTATGCACCAGCTCAAGGAGGTAGACATGCTGTCTGCAAAGCTAGACCTACTCATGAAAAAGCTCGATGACAAAGCTGGAGACAAAAGAGAAGTCATGAACGTCTATGACTCTCACATGACTTGTGAGGAATGTGGAGACACTGGACACTCAGGCAATCACTGCCCTGAGATGCTTGAGGATGCAAGGTACATCAACAACAACAACAACTACAACCGTCCTCAACAAAATCAAGGTTGGAATCAATAGAGGCCTAACTACTCAGGTAACTACTCAGGTAATTATCAAGGTAATAACTCTTACAACAACAATAATAATTTTCCACCCCTGAGAGAGTTAGTGTCTAATCAAGGAAAGCTAATGGATAACTTGTCTAAGAAATTGGCATCCAATGATAAAATACTAGAAAACATAAATAATAGAATGGATAATTTCTCTACTGCCATCAAAAACCAAATTAGCTTTAATAAAATGATTGAATCTCAGTTAAATCAAATAGCTGCTGCTGTTCCTGCTACTAACCCTGGTATACCATCACAACCGGAAGGATTAGAATCTGCAAATCTTGTAGACATGTTTGATGCAGGTATCTATTGGAGTAATCCCGCTATCGGAGTACATAATGACCTTCTGCCAGTCAAGAGAGGCGATCCAGGACGCCCCATCATCCCGATCTCCATCGGCATGGTGGACTTCCCAGAAGCACTCTGTGACTTTGGCTCCAGCGTCAACATTATGCCCAGGGTACTCTATGAAAAATTCTTTACATATCCTTTATCAGAAACAACTATGTGTTTGCAGCTTGCAGATTGGACACTAAGCTTTCCTAAAGGAATATTAAAGAACATGTGTGTCCGAGTTGGTACCTCGTATGCTCCAGCTGACTTCGTGGTGATAGAGACCGGGTCCGATGAGAGGTCACCAGTTGTTCTGGGAAGGCCATTCCTGAACACCTCGAGAGCTGTCATCTACGCCAGCGCTGCGAAGATTAACTTCAACATCAAGAGGAGGAAGGAGACGTTTCCCTTCAAGAACAAGATTACACAAATCCCAGAGCAACCCCAACATGAACCAAGGAAGAGGACCAACAGGAGGAACAAGCAGAACAAGAACAACCAAGGATGGACCGAATCAGCTAAGATGGTCACTGCAGTTCAAGGAGGTCAAGATGGTCGACCCAAGTCGCCGTTCCTAATCAAGAAGGATGACCCAGGTATGCCAAGCATTGAGTGCTCAATCAATGGATACTCCTTTCAGAAGGCGCTCTGCGACACTAGATCAGGCGTCAACATAATGGCCACAGTCACCTATCAGCTCTTGTACGGAACCATGCCCTTAAAACCAACATACACTCAGCTCCAGATGGCAGATCAGACATCCCGAAAGGTCGAAGGTATAGTAACCGATGTCTCTGTTAAAATTAACGATCATTTTGTCCATACAGACTTTCAGATCATTGACATGGGAGACGACGAGTACGATCCACCCATCATCCTAGGAAGACCGTTCCTAGGCACCGTCAAAGCAATCATCTACATTGGAACCGGAGAAGTCCATATGCATTTCCCCTCTGAGAAGGTACGCCGCTACTTTAATGACCTTAACTATATAGTTGAAGATTCTAAGCAGGTCAGGACAAGAAGAAGGCGACGTAACCGTAACCAAAGGAGGCAAACCATCAAGGACGTATGGGCAGACTATGAAGGAGAGGTCATAAGGCCCGAGGATACACAACAGGAGACCGAAGCACCAAGTCAGGTATGGAAAGCGAAGACAGTTACACAAGAAGAGGAGGCGCTGCCGGAACCACCGTCTACGCCACCCAAATCCCAGGACAACTAAGGAGAAAAGAAGTCTTGTTCGGAGGACTTAAAAACACCGAACGCCGTGCCAAGAGGTAAACTTGGTAGTTATCATTTTCCCTTTAATTATTGCTCAGTTAATCATGTTCATTCTGTCTAAAAAAAATGTTGAAAACAGTAAGCCCCATGTGAGTATGCGAGTGGCATAAAACCCATAAGTACATTCACTGTGGTGGCATAAAAAAATATAATAATAATAATATATTTTTTCTATTCTATAAAAATGAAAATAAAAATAGAGAGTGACATTTATCAAGGAAGCTCAAACATGATAAAGGCTAGATATTTATGCTAACGCTTAATCAAGTTCCACGAAGCTTTGTTGTCTATTTGAGCTCCACAGAATTCAGGAAGACTAGTAGATGGAGGACATCCTAATCGCTGTCAGGGTGCTGCCGACATTCAAATACAGCTCTGCACCTGCTAGCTACATCAGAAGAAATTACGTAAAGATCCAGCTTGGGGGAGAGCACCCCCATTTATCCCGATAAGTATTTTTATCTACATTTATACCTATGCTTTATTAAAATAAAAAGATGCATAATCATGAAAACCCAAATAAATATTTTGTGTTTATATATATTTGCTTAGTTTAATAAATAAATAAAGTAGCTATGCTAAACTGAATCTTGAAAATAAAACTCTAGCATGGATATGATGAATAGTTGCTCTGCCTAATTTTCAAATTTGTTCTCTCTCTAGTTTAGACATAACTGTTATAATTTAAAACTGGCTCTGAACCTGAACTAGTGGGAAGAGAACTTGATCTGAAGTCTAAGTTGTTAGCGGATATGATATGGGAAGGTTGAGCTGCTGTTTATCTATTCCTAGAGATGCTAGAATTCTGGAGAATTTTATCTTTGAAAATCTTTAAAATGTTGCATGATGAGTTCCTGTATGATGAGAGTTTAAATTCCTACCACAGCCATATATACATGCTTGTTAGATTAAGAGCCGCACTTTTACTACTTACTGCTTATGGGCATTGAGTGTGGTCAAGCTGTGTAGACCCTTAGGAACTTGGCATGTGGTTAAAATCAAGATTCACTTGCACGTTCACTCATACATGCTGCTTCTACTCTGGAAGTACGCATCCACATATATCCACTCATTTCCATCTCCAGATTCACCCAAAATTATTCTACTCCTGACCCGGGAGAGAATAGCCAAAAACATTATCCCATTCCTGTTATTCCCTGTGAAGTTAATGCTCAAGTCATTTCTACTACCACTTGCTATATTTTCAAAAGAGGGAGATTGCTCTAAAATATATATATATATATATAAATACGAGGAAATAAAAAGGAGCAAGTGCTCGGAACCTCGAAGAAAGAAAAAGTGAGACGAGAGGTAAAAATGGACAAGTGTCCGACAGTAGAATTAGGGGTACAAGATACCCACCTGAGAAAAAAAATAGAGCATCTCATTCCCCTCAAAAGTTTTAAAAAGCAAGAAAGGTATGTATTCCCTCAAAAAGAGCATTAGACTTTTGTTATCACCATCATCACCATACACCACTCATTCACCACACATGCACATCTTGATTTGACTTATTGACTTGTTTCTCTGGATCCAGGGTTTGACTATGCAATAAATGTTCTATGAGTATGTATACTGTATCTCCCACCTATGAGCTCCAGATATCAAAGCCTTATTAGAGTAGGGTGAGAGAGAAGGCAATGTCACTACGCCTTATACCATAAATACCACATACTTTGAGAGAGAAGGCATATACAATTACTGCCTTGGTAAGGATCCAGAAATACCACAAAAGAGAGATCTGAGAGAGTCATACAAGGAATCTCTGAGTTTTATTTGAAAAATTTGCAAAAACTCCAGAGCTATAGCTGATCAAGAATAAGAGACATGGCGTTTGACTAGACCGTTCTATCTTTTAATCACTCAAGATGCAGGTGACGGTTGCAAGCCCCATGGTGAAAGGTAAAATGAGTAAGTTTTAAGTCTTGACAGTTTACTCTAACTCAGGGATGAGACCTTATTTGAAAGCATATGTACCGTCAATGTTCAAAGGCGTTGCAGCAACTTCTGATCCATAATGAGTCTATCCTTGCTCAGGGACGAGCAAGAGCTAAGCTTGGGGGAGTTTGTTGACGGTCCTTAAGTACCAAATATAGTTATCAAATAAATAAAGAAAAGGATCCAAATGCAACCAACACCTAGACTTAGGGTTTTATCTGACAGAATTCCACGAGTTTTGGTGTTTGTCTGTTTCTGCAGGGGGTTATCAGAAAATACAGAGGAAAGGCCCACACGTCGGGTTTACATAGAGATAATAACGTGTTCACCGATTTTCTATCATCTAGAAGACTCCAGAAGCCACGAGATCGAATGGGAGGCCGAACGGGCCCGGAGGCAGGGCGCTCGCCCTGCTCCCTAGGGCGCCCACCCTGGCCTGAGAGCCAATCAGGCTCCGTCTCACGGATTATGCTCCACCGACCTAAGGGATCAAGGAAAACCGTGCGATTAATGTCGGTTTGATCCGACGGCCCACGTTCACTTGAGGGGGCTATATAAGCAGGACCCCTGGCCCCTGGAGGAGGCACTCCCTCATTCTCAGTTCCTCAAACTCTAATCTCAGGAGGAGAGTCTCTGATCAAGCCCTAGAGCCACCACATCAACTAGATCTCTAGTATAGCATAGCTACATAGGATTAGAACTAGAAGGAGTCAATCTTCGATTGGTTTCCAGATCTGTCAAGAGGATTCTTGGTAATTCCTTTACTGTTCTTCATTGTTCATCTTTGTTCTTCAATATTATGAATACAACTTTGTTCTATTTCAATATATTGATTATGACTATGCTCTACTTGTTTATGTTTGCGATTATATAGTTCTTAGTTTATCGTAGTTATACGCTTGGCTTAGTTAGATTGGAATTATATACATGTTTAGGATCGTATAGCGTTTATCCATCGGATCCATGGGTAAATGATAAATATTGTGTAGGCGTGGTGCTTAGACCATATTTATCTGCGATTGCACCTTATATGCCGGATCGTGGGGTGGTCCGCGATGGTGACAGCTTCGTTGGTTCTTATATAGTCCCCCTCCCGTGTGTAAGGCAGGCAGAGCAACATTATTACGGGGAAGTGATTGCTATGTTTCTCATCTTCCTTGATAATATCACTATGCATGGGCGTAGTCCTTTCTCGCAATGATTGCCAAGTGTACTTGCACTAACTATGATATGCTAGACTTTATAGTCAAGAATAACTTAGGAAATATCCATGTAGTTCGTCCTAATACCATGCTAATGACTTGCTAGAATATCTGTTGAGGTGCTTATCATTATTATATGTGGCTAGCTGATCAGATTAATTATCTTTGTCACCATTCATACTTTATCTATATTTTATGTGACACTTACCCCTGTATGCAAGAGATAGATGAATGCTCTCACTTATACATGCAATGATTGATACTCATTCCTTTATTCCATTCCATAATCAACATTGATGTTAGTAATCCCTTCCCAGTGGTAAAAATATAAATAACGATACCTGGAATACTTCCCGGTTAAAATGCTACATCGGTATTAATCTGTGCGCTTGCAGATCTTATTTATTATTTATTTAGAAGAGCAGTTGCATATTTCAATACCGCGTCTCTCATGTCATGCTGGGGATGACAACTTGGCTTAAGTGGCATGAGGGATAGGTTCGGCATTTTTGGCGCCGTTATCAGAATTAGAAAACTAAGTCTACTTTTGGTAATGACGTTAAGAATGCCCAACACAGAGCATCAAAATAACCCACATGCTCTAGACCCCTTTTCAACAGTAATAAAATCATCATTAAAGGTTGGTTGCTTAATCCATTAATCAAATTGCAAGATCATTGTTCATAATTAAGCACTAGCAGTAGCTACCCAAATGCATTCCCAAGGTTGACAAGGAATCAAGGTATCAATCACTAAGTTATAATCTCTATGGTTGTCAAGGAGGACACATGAATATGTATGATAATTTCAGTGAATAGGACAACAAGGATGGTCCCATGTTATACTTGCCTTGATCAAAGCTTTCGTGATGATACTGTTGGTCTGGCTCAAAATAATACTCCTGGTCATCAAGAAACTGCTCACCGTCTATACTCGATCATCAAGCATCAACGCACAATCATCCGAGCAATCATACACGAAGCAAACAAAGAAACATAGTTAAAACAGTACACCAACAGTAGCAAAATAGTATAAAAAGTTTGTAAAACTCTTCTACACGTTACTATGATCACACAGACATCAAGATCACGAAATTTGGATTTAAAACGTGAAAGTTATGAATTTTCTAAGATTTCCTATAGATAAATAATTACTTTAATATAAACTCAAAAAATAAATTTTCCAAACCTACTGTACAGCTATACTAACATGTAGAGCTCGTAAATACTAACCTAACGCAACTTGAATCACTTGAATCGGACGTAAAACGAATAAACAGCAGAGAAAAAACGATGGATGACAAAACTGTAAATAGTATCATCTTCTACCTTGGGCTTGGAGGAGCTCGTGGCCTCCATACAACCTCAAGTTCTTTTGTTCCCTTACATGTATCACGGTCTTGGTAATCAATCTGGAATAAATAGAAAGCATCAAATCCTACTTCTGCGCCAAGAAGGTAAGCCTGAACTGCAGAGTGCTCAAACGGATCAATTTGCCAGCCAATCTGTGGGACCTGGCCAAACTCCTCCTTGATGTACTTGTGTCCAAGTGTAGTCTGATTGATCATGTCAATGTAGTGTACAGCCGCCTCATCATGCATGCACATGCCACCATTTATTAACTCCAGCCGTCCAGAACTGATGAGCCCCTTCACCGTATCCTTGATCATGTCATTCTGGTTCCTCCACCATCTTTGGAAGAATGCCTGCTCAACGTAGATAAATTTTCGGTTCTCGTCCTTGAGCAGCACCGGGATGGCATTAAAAATAAATAGCCGACAAAGGAAACTAAAATTGATACGTGATATATAGTATGTTTCCTTATGCTCTTATTACATTTCGCACAGACTAGATAGATCTTCTATGTCCTTTTTTTGTTGACCAAAGATAGGAAACAAAACACTAGAAGGATGGAGGGGATCAAACTGATGGACGTCACACAAGGAAAGCAAAACTTGACACCAGAAACCAAAAACAAGACCTAGACAGGACGAACAGATTACACACGAGGGACAACCATTCAATAAAGCAAACTGAAATTAAAAATATTGCAATGGCACAAAGGGCTGTAGGTCAGGGAATATGTGGTGGTGTATTTTTTAGCTTTTTGTGGACTCTAGGTAATGCAAAAATAGTAACAACTAAAGGGAAAAACAAAGGTATACCTAACGGGCAACAAGGTCTTTGATACCAATTGATGAAAACAAGGCCCGATCTTCCGATAGGTATGATAGCGTCGATTGGTGGAGACTTGACATTCACGATCTAGGCTTCGAACCAAGACTGATTTGGACCCCCGCAACCGTTACACCACAGCTCCGTTGATTATCAATCACGCGAACGCGATTGACCTCGTTGAGAAGGCTTTCCTGCAAGCAAATTGAGAACACGGGCAAGAACAGGTAAAACGCAATCTAAAATTGCAAATAAATATGAGGCTCACAAAGTTGGGGTCTCACAAACCCACGGCGGCGGCGAAACTATTGTCAATAGAATAATCTAAGCAAAACCCAACCCTAATGTAAGTGGCAACTACTGATTATATAGCCTAAGGGGCATCCAAAGACCCCTATTCGCGTCCCTGGGGAGCGCCGACACATTACAAGGCCCAAACGACCCAAAAAACGGCGACACAGCGCCCTGACAGATTCTAGATGCTGACTTGTTTTGACGATTACCGTTGATTCCGAATAGATTTTGATGTGGGACCACTTGGGTTGGCTTCCTTATCAAATAAGCTTTCCATCCATATGTGGATCATTGAAAATAGAGTTCATATGCGGCCTGCGCGTCTATTTTACTACACACTGCTCATGGAGCCCGAGATGGACTCGAACTTGATTTGGGTCTCCACCTTGGTGACTCGAATCGAATAAGCTTTGGGCCTCCTTCTCGATTTGGATGCCCTTGCTGATCTCATTGGCCTTCATGTGATTCTCCAAGCATGGTCATGTGCATGGAGGCCATGTCCTCTTCCTTATCAAATAAGCTTTCCATCCATATGTGGATCATCGAAAACGGAGTTCATATGCGGCCTAGGCGTCCGTTTTACTACACATTGCTCCTGGAGCCCGAGATGGACTCGAACTTGATTTGGGCCTCCACGTTGGCGACTCGAACCGAATAAGCTTTGGGCCTCCTTCTCGATTTGGATGCCCTTGCTGATCTCGTTGGCCTTCATGTGATTCTCCAAGCATGGCCATGTGCATGGAGGCCATGTCCTCTTCCTTATCAAATAAGCTTTCCATCCATATGTGGATCATCGAAAAAAGAGTTCATATGCGGCCTAGGCGTCCGTTTTACTACACATTGCTCCTGGAGCCCGAGATGGACTCGAACTTGATTTGGGCCTCCACCTTGGCGACTCGAACCGAATAAGCTTTGGGCCTCCTTCTCGATTTGGATGCCCTTGCTGATCTCGTTGGCCTTCATGTGATTCTCCAAGCATGGTCATGTGCATGGAGGCCATGTCCTCATCAATGAGGCACTTGTCAACGGTTTGGACATCACCACCGAGCTCAGGATCTGATGGCTCAATATTCGAGGAGACTCCCAGTTGATCATAGACCAATTCATGAAGGAGTCGAGTTGCCATGACCCCAAGATGGTGGCATAATACCAGGTAGTCTACCTCCAGGAAGAAAATTTTGATGGCCTCGAGCTCAACCACATTGCTAACCGGTCTAATGAGGCTGCAGACGAGCTTGCAAAGCTGGCATCCGGTCGAGCGTCAGCTCCCATCGGTGTCTTCACCAGTGATCTGTATAAGCCCTCGGTCACTTCCAAGAATTGGTGCAGGACGATAGCGAGCCACCCATGCTAACCAAGGGGGCTGACTCGGCCCCGATCCCAACCAACCCCGAGGTTATGGAAATCATGGATGACCCAGCCATAGGGCCCGACCCCCTCCTAGACTGGAGAATCCTGTACCTAGACTACTTGGTCCGTGGTGCACTCTCAGCCAATAAAACCGAAGCTCGACACCTTGTGTGCCGCGCTAAGTCATTCGTTCAGCTAGATCGGGAACTTTACAAGCGGAGCCCCACCGGAATCCTGCAACACTGCATCCCCAGTGAGTAGGGGAAAGGCTACTATAGGACATCCATGGGGGCATTTGCAGCCACCATGCAGCGCCATGCACCCTTGATGAAACATGTTCTGACAAGGCTGTTACTAGCCCACTGTTGTGGCTGACGCGACTGAGGTAGTACGCTCCTACGAAGGATGTCAGTACTATGCTCGACAACCTCATTTACTAGCCCAAGCGCTCCAGACGATCCCCATCACTTGGCCCTTCGCGGTCTAGGGTCTGGACCTTGTCGGGCCGCTTCAAAAAGCACCCGGGGGCTTTACCCACTTGCTTATTGCCATTGACAAGTTCTCAAAGTGGATTGAGGCTCGACCGATCACGTGAATTAAATCTGAGCAGACAATGCTCTTCTTTATTGACATTATTCATTGCTTCGGGGTCCCAAACTCTATCATTACTGACAACAGCACACAGTTCACTGGCAAAAAGTTCCTAGATTTCTACAACAATCACCATATCCACATGGATTGGGCAGCGGTGGCACACCCTCGGATGAACAAGCAGGTCAAGCGCGCCAATGGCATGATCTTGCAGGGGCTCAAACCAAGGATCTTCAACTGGTTGAACAAATTTGGCCGTCGATGGGTCGCGGAACTCCCTACAGTCCTTTGGAGTTTGAGGACAACCCCAAGCCAAGCGATAGGTTTCATGCCTTTGTTCATGGTCTATGGATCCGAGGCCATCCTCCCCACTGACTTGGTGGATGGAAGCGCCAAGGGTTAGAGCGTATGACAACCAAGGAAACCAAGCCTCCCTTGAGGATGCCGTGGACCAGCTGGAGGAAGCGTGTGACATCGCCCTGCTCTATTCCACCAAGTACCAGCAAGCCTTACGCCAGTATCACCATCATCGCGTGCAGGGTCAGGCGTTCAGCGTCGGGGACTTAGTGCTTTGCCTCAGACAGGATAGCAGAGGCTGCCACAAGCTAACACCATCGTGGGAGGGCCCGTTCGTCATCGCAGAAGTACTCCGACCCAACACTTACAAGTTGGCCACCGTAGACGGCGAAGTCTTCACCAACGCCTGGAACATCGAACAGCTACATGACTTTTACCCATAGATTTCTAGGCTTGTCACATGTTTAATCTCAAAAGAATAAAAAGAGTGCTCATTGTTTCTTACTTTGTCTAAACTCTGAGAAAGACCCAATCCTATCTTTATTTAGGGTCAGGCCTCTCTCGGGGGCTAAAAGGGGGAATCCCCCAATGACACAAAATTTTCATGATACTTTTTGAAAAAGTTTTCGCACCCAACCCCTTACAGTGTTGCTTAAGAAAGCGGATGTTCTAGAAAGCGTAGAGCCCCTCAAGACAGATCGATCGAACTGTGAGAAACATGCATCCTAGCGGTTATGGCGCCTTTGGTCACCAGTCTGGTCCTAAGGGGTCAACTCGTACTTCTAGAAAATCTATAAACTTAACACAACATGGGGATCGGGCAGCCACTCAAAAAACTTTACAAAAAGATATCCACCTGAGCCCTCCAACAACGACTAGGGAATGCGAGTATGTTTGGAGTACGGTACTCTCGCCCATTGACTCTGACCCAAGGCGGGAGGACGACCTCTTCTTCGAACTTGGCCGCTAGAATCTTCACCGGCTCCAGCACCTCCTCGTTGATGGCATTGAGCTCCTCCTCAGGGCCATCGACATAGCCCTCACTAAGCACCTCTAGGTCAATCTTCTGGTAATGGGACCTGAAGACTGCGACCACACGCCGCATCCCAAGATGGAGCGCCTCCTTCACCTAGGTCTAAACTCGCTCAAAGGCGCCCCGAGATGACTCCGTAGCAAGCTCGCTCTAGGGCGCACCTGGACCACTCCAAGATCGTCGCACACTTGCTCAGCGGTGACATGAAGCTCAGAGTGCTCGCGCTGCTCCATCGTCAGGGCCTCCCGTGCCGATAGAAGCTCTGGCTCCACCATGGCAAGCTTACTCTTCAGCCCTGATCATCATATGAGATAAGAAGCACATTTTGAAAAAGTGCCAAACAATGGATGGCCAAAGGTACTTACCTTCGAGCTCCTAGGACCTGGCTAAGTCATGCTGACACCCTTGGGCCATCGCAGCTCGATGGGATCCTACCTCGGACTTAAGCAGGCGGTTCTCCTCGGCAAGCCGAGAAGCCACACATGTAGTCTCCTTCATCTGGTCCTCCATGGTGTTCTTCTCCCATCAAGCTATGTTGCACTCTTGGCGAGCCAGAGCATGCTTGCGCTCATGGCAGATGGAGTCAAGATTGGTCTGGAGCTGCTTTGAAGCCTGTGACATCTTGTTGTGCTTGCTCTTCACCTTTTAGGCCTCCTCTTGGTCCTTACGAGCATGCTTAATGAGGGCTGTCAGCTTCTCCCTTGACTCCTTGGCGTCAGTGACCGCCTCATCATAACGGATACGAAGATCCGCCATTTCATTATGGAGGGTAGCCATCCTCTTCTGGGCTTTCGCAAGCCGTGCCTCGGCTGTGGCAGTCCTCTGTGTTTCCTCCGACCAGCTTCCCTAAGAGCCCTTCTTGCGGCAGAGAAACTCCGACTTTGCCTGGCTTCGTTCGAGTAGTTCATGTGCATGTCAAACTACACCAAGAGACCAAAGCATCAAATGACAAGCATTCACCTAACTCGACGCACCTGGCTAGCTAGGCAGATGTCGTTGTGCAGGACGGAGAATGTCATGGTTAGAGCCTGGTTTAAGGCCTAGCATCCTGACTGGATTCGGCTCCAGGACCCCAAATCCTTGACATCATCCAACACGAAGACCGATGGCGCCTCTGGGTGATCTCGATCCGACTAGGTGAGGCGCAGACCGCCTCACTAGAAGGGATCACAACCACCCATGCGAGGGCCATAGGCCCGCCGGTGCGGGAAGGCTATGCCACCTCGGCCAAGTCAGAGGGCTTACCGGACGAAATCGACACCACCTCCACCTTGATGACATCGGACCCACCCGTCGCCATCTGCTCCGCCCAAGACCCGCCTCCCGCAGCGGATCCCACCTGCACCGAATGGCCCTCGGGCGCAGCCTCCTTTGCCACCTCCTGAGCCCCAACGCTTGCAACCTCTACCATGGTCGGTACAGGCATCTCCGCCATCGGAGGAGGACGCACCTCACTCTCTTGAGGGAGCGCCCCCTCGAGAGAGGAATCCGGCCCGAACCATGGCAGCTCCTCTAGCGCCGCCAACCCCTCCTGCACAGATTTCTCCACCTCTGCTTCTGAAAGCACCACCCCAGCTGATGGGGTGGGGTTGGGTGGAGGTGAAGTGGGGGCCTCTGGCACCTCGTGTCCCCCTACGGTCGCGGACACTAAAGGAATGCTACTGGCTATCACTGGGGCGAAGACATCCGATCCCGGCACACTGCCAACTGAGGCTTGGCCTTGCCACCCTAGCGCCTTCTACGGCGCAAGCAGGGAGACGTCGGGCTGAACCTTCCTGCAAAAAGGACGGGTGTTAACGCAAACAAGCAACAAGGAAGAAGCATCCGTTACATCTGCGACATGGGGCGGGGGCATTTTCACGACGGCTCACTCAGGCTTGACCCCACTGTCACGGGGCAGGGCCTCTTCCCAGCTGCCATGGTCTCGGCCATGTTAAGTTGGGAAACTGGCTGCGATGAACCTGCCATCTGCTGGGGTCGAGGCTCCTTCGCCCCCTCAGAATGGCCCAACTCCTGCTGCCTCAGGGGCTCTTCTCCCCTGCCCATCGCCGCAGCTCCCCCAAGATCGGGGTCCTCTAATTCACGGCGCGACGGTTTAGCCTGCGGCTACTGCCCCTCGATTGAGAGGGACGACTCCTCAGGAAGTTCCCCCTCCTTAGCCATGGAGTCCAGCCAGTCATATTGGTCGACCTCCTCCTCATCATCATCATCATCAATGCTCGATGACTCTTCTTCCCCGACCTGCCATTGCAACTTCCGGCACTTATCGCGCTCCTCCTTCCTCCTGGCCTTCGCAGCCACCTTCTTCTTCCCTTCTTCCTTTTGCTTCTTCACCCCCTCGGTGTGAGCCTGGTTCTGCGCCCTATGGATCACGTCCTCGCGAAGGGGTGGGTAGAAGTCAGGGACCAAGTAGAGATTCCCCTGCAACTTCCCAAGCCCCGGGTCAGGCAAAAAGGAACACAAAGAGGCTAAGGGAAAGGGGAAGGAGAAGAAGAGTGGGGGCGCTCACCATCTTGATGAAGTCATCATCAGGACGCATTGGCGGGTGGGCATCAAGGATGGCGTCAGAAGGGACACTCTCGAGCGCCGACTTGATGCGCTTCTTGATCTCCTCCCAATCAAGCCTCCCCATCATGAGCATGGTCCCCGCGAGGGGCGTGTTCGGCACCATATCGTCTAGGCGGCATGCTCGCCACATCAGCGACAACACCCTCCTCTCATGGAACACGGCGATGACCCGGGCTCCTATCACATCCGCATCTACCAGACGCTTGACTGCCTGGAGAAGGGAGTCGATTTTCTTCCTTTCGGTGATGATGGGACCATAGCTCCAATGCTCCGGTGCTTCTCAGAAGAAGCGACCAGTGTAAGGAGGCAGGGGTGTGTCAGCATCACTCCTAAGGTAGAACCACTGCTGGTGTCACCCCTTGTTCGACGATGACCCCTTCATGATGATGTACCCATCTGCCTAGCTCTAACGAAGTTGGATCGCACAATTACCGATGCACACCGGCGCCATCTCGCCCTTCCTCACCGTCTTGAGGAAGATATGGCGTAGAAGTAGTACTTCCATAAGGCAAAGTTGGGCCTGATGCCCAGATAGCGCTCACACAGGGCGATGAAAACCGCAATATGCAAAACCAAGTTGGGATTGAGATTCTGCATCTCAATCCCATAATGGTGAAGGAGATCACGGAGGAAGTTGCTCGCTGTTGATGCAAAAGTAGATCTGCAAACACAAAGGGCTAATACCCGAAATCGATATCCAAAGCGTGCTAGTCGATTTGACCTGTTAATCGACAAGGATGAAGATACGAGCACTTTGGTCCAGACAACAGCGATACACCCGGAAGTCACGGCCAAGAGGTACTCACGCAGAACTCGAGGATCGTCGAAGATTGCACTGGAGCAATGCAACTCACCAAATCGATGAGAACTCATAAAAAAGGAAAAGTATGCAAATTGACGAAGTCGCCGAAAAGTAAATAGATGTAAATAAGAGTAAAAGCTAGTTTTTGATATTGATTGATTCTTCATTACATTGCCCTTCACTCTATATTTATATCCTGATCTACAGAAACGTAACCAAATACGACTAGGACACTAAATCCAAATCTAAGGAAACACATGACTCTGATACAACTCAGACTCTAATAAACATAGAAAAGGAAATTAATTCCTATCTTATTCCCTAGTCCGCCTCAACTACGATGGAATCCCCATCGACCTCCTTTCCATCGGCACACTCCCTGTTTCATTGGCAGCAGCCTTCAAGTCTTCTTTCATCAGCACACTCTCTGTTTCATCGGCAGCAGCCTTCAAGTCTTCTTTCATCGGCATCGACAATAATATCCTTAACCTTATCGGCAACACTTCAATTTGAATTAACTTCTCCATACACCGCCACCACTCATAGGCAACCCTCTTTACAAGCTGACTTTCATCGGCTATCGGCCTACACAGTAATTTTTTCTTCTGTTGATTAGCCCCTTCTGACCATCTTGACACGTGCCAAAAAACGATATCAACACATGCCCCCCAATTTCGGAGTATAAGATATTGATGCTCCGAAATTTACTCCAGATAATGCTTGCCTTTACCTATTTTTCAAAACCCATTCTCCAAGCATAACATAATCTGTTACTAAATCTAATCAAATCTATCTCTGATTCATGCATCTCAGTAAATATCGCACAATTTCCAACTATTCTTGCCCCAATTACAGTTGAGATACCGAAATAACAACCCATCGGCAAGATCTTAACATAACAACGCCACCATTTTATAACTGAAAGATCCTGTACCAAGATCTCTTCCAAGTCATGATTACTTGCCATCAAATCTTCTATACAATCCCTTGATTATCGTGCGAACAGTTACCATATCCATCTGAACCACCTCGACCCACACGCGCGTGGCATAGAGATAAGTCAAGAATACCCCTACTCCAAGCAGCCTATAAATAAATTTCTCCGGAACGCTCGTCTTCTACCCTCAGACTTTGACCTTTGGCATTCTCTCTCTGGCGGCGACCCTGACGAACAATCGCGCGATCTCAACCAACAAGAGCTCCTTCCAGCGTCAACTTCAAGTCTCTAGCTTGCGCCCTCATCCTTCTCAGAGCAATGGCGATCAACTTCAACGTTCCTGCGGTTCGTTCTTCTTCCATTATTTTTACCTTGATTCCTTTGGTCTTTGCAAGTTCTTACAGTTGGTAGTTTTTTCTTCTTTTTCCATTCTTTTGATCCTCCGAACTTAGGAGCTACGCAACAAATTGGTTATTCCAACCGACCAACCACCCCTCCAATGCCTAGGTCCAATGGGCGACCCAGATCCAACTGATTTGATCAACGCAGAAGCTAACAGAATCCCCTTCAAAGCTCAAAATTTTTCTTTGAATCTATGGAAAGATACATTTCGATCCTGGCCCAAACCCACCAAAGGGTGGAAAGATTGGTATTTGAGGGTTAATAGATCGATGCAGGTGTACTGGGCAGAGCAGAAAATAGACCAATGCATTAGGCTGTCTATTGCCGATATGTAGAAGAATGAATCCATGATGATAGCCGCTGCTCACTTCTGGTCAGACACAACAAACACCTTCATGTTTGGCCATGGTCCATCCGCTCCTACTCTTGCCGTTGTATACATTCTCACTGGCTTAGATATCTCAACTGTCGATGAAGGCTCCATTTATGGCAGAAAAGCTGAATATAGAGTGAACACATGCAACATCGGCGGCTAGACAGGATACATCCAGGAATACCAAAGGACTGGTACTGTTAACCAGAGGGAACACGTCATATTCTTGAATATATGGTTGGAAAAATTTATCTTCTATGGTCGATCAGTAGGACCAACCAACGCCTTCCTTCCTGCAGCCGAACTCTTGGCCAACGGTGTAAGGTTCCCACTCGGTCGATACCTTCTGAGCTCCACCTACCACCTTCTCCACCAAGTATCCCAGAAGCTTTTACTTGGTGAACCCATCGGCAATTTGGGAGGCCCATGGTGGTTCATCAATATGTGGCTAAATGCCCATATTCATAAACGTCTGCAGTGGGACTTCTTCGCCCAAGAATTCCCACGAGAAATCACCAAAGATTATGTTCTTGGAGATGAGGAATCGGCAACACGCCCCCTCTCAACTTCGGTGAAGCTATAATTGTCCTCCCTGGAACAGAGGCTAATGAAGATCAAATCGGCAGATTTTTCTAGAACTTCTACAATGGTCTCCCTCACGATCATAGGGCTTGGGTACCCTATATCGATGAAGAGAACAAGTTCCCCCTTCTCTTCAACTTCGCCGATGATGAGCTGAACCAAGATAATGAGCTTATGATGGCCATCATTACTCCCAGGGCAATCCCGGTGAACACATTTGGTAGTGGGAAAAATTCCAATACCACTTATGAGTTCTATAATCCATCGGCAGTATCTCGTCAACTGGATTTTGGGCAACTGCCAATCAAGCTGTGTTTTGCCGATGTGATCAAGCCCAGAGAAACAATCACCACCGGAACTGAGTGGAGTAGGGTAGTAAGACTCGCCCCCGATGCCGATATCTCAAATGTTGATCTCTCTGCCTGGTCACTAGCGTCTTTTATTACAGAATCATATAAGCAATGGTGGCAAGAATGGAAGGAACAATTATTCTCAACATCCGTCCATACATATCGGCACATGATCGATCCCGACTACGCCATTCCTGACGATGTAGTAAGTTTCTTTTAACTTTCTTTTGTTTCTCCTTTTTCATATATCGGCAGCTAATCTTTCTCGTAATAGGCTGATGACCCAGTTCCATCCATAAGCAAGAGTGGGAAGCCTTTCAACCTCCAACCTATCTCCACAGTTTCAGTGATCGGCTACAACGCCCCTACCTTAGCTGCTCTAACTTTCCAGAGGACCCGTGCCAAGACTATCACCTCCAGATCAAAACTGGCAACAGCTAAGGCCACTCCAATGGCTGCCGCTACAAGCCTAATTAAGGCTTTTAAGGTAATAACCTTGTTTATTTTTTTATTGCCGATACAAACTATATTAACATGCAACCATCAGGGTGTAAGAGCTGCGGCTGGATCGTCATCGACAACTCCTCCAACATCAAGCACCACTACCTCCAACCAACCTTTAGAGGTATTCTTTTACCTTTACATTTTATCTGTTAAACATCCGATCTCACACTTGTTTTGCAGCAACAAATGGGTATATCGGCAAGCATACCAGGCGCTCAAGCTCCTCAATCAACGAGTGCCGATGCCCCCCAGCCAACTGTCGCTGAGATCCAAGTAAAGCGTAAAGCTTTAACTGATGCCGAAGCTCAGCAAAAACGACAGAAATCTATGCCAGTCCCTGTATCTGCTCCAACACCTATTAGTTAGCCAACCGATGTAGTTGAACAAGTTGACCCTCTTGCACAAAATGTATCATCGGCCATGATACCCCAAGGGCCAACTATTGATGAAGTCATAGAAGACATCCCATCGGCAATCTCTGCCGATCCTTCACATGACCCCCTTCAAGCTGCTCCCTCCAGCCAGGCCCAAGAAATTACCTTGAAGCAGGTAAACCGATTGACCTATTCGATTTATAATATCCATATCTATCCTTAGGTAGGATGTCTGACTTTCTTTCCTCTTCACAGGAACAAGATTCTCCCGATAGCTTATTTTCTTTTGCTATCGACATCTCCGATGATGATGGAGAAGAAGCGAGTTCTTCCCTAGCACTGGGAACAATATCGGCAGAAATCTATGGCAAGCTAGAAGCCCTTCTGAATCTGTTACAACAAGATACTGCTCAGTTGGTAATTGATTCAGATCCTGCAAAGACTATCTTCAAGACAATCCGTGGCCAAGTTCCTGCCGATGTTGAAAAAACTCTCTTCCCAGCAGTCCATCTAGAGAGCCGACAACTTCAATATCAACGGGCTGCTCACCGTATCGCCGATAGAGCAGCTCAAGCCCAGCTCAAGGAAGAGATGCTGCAGCTAAAACAAACTGCCACTACAAGAAACCTGTTAATCCATGACAAAAAAGTTTCGTCACAGATCATCAAAAAATCGTCACTATGCAGCATCTGTGACGGTTTCAGATATCGTCATGGATTGAGCGTCATGGATTAACCCTCGTGACAGTTTTCTGAAAATCATCACGGATTAACAGAATCGGTGACGGTCTTAGATCGTCACGATAGAGCCCGAGACCTAGTTAGCCCAGCCCAAACCCATTTTCTGTGACAAAACATAATCGTCACAGACGAGTTGCCACATCATCATGGACGCTTACCAAGATGCTTACATGGATGATGACGTGGACACTACCTCAGGCCATTTATTAATAGACCAAAATCAAAGGTGGGCCAATTTTTAGCCCTTTTTCAGCCCAATTTCAGTAATTTTGGTAGCTCATTTTCAGCCATTTTGACAGCCCAATCAGCCATTTTGTAGCCCAATTTCGTCACCAATTTTTAGAACACTTTTCAGCCTAGTACTACAGTACATACAGCCCATAAATAACAGCCCAATTTCATCACCATTTTTTTGCATTCCCAAATAGATCAAATACATATTTACACACCATTTGGTGAAATATATTTATATATACAAAGATGTATGCCCATTTACACAATGATGATGAAGAGATTAAGAATAATACTAATTCAGACAACCAACATGGATACATTTGTCCCCTCCATCTATGTAGCTGTTATGTCCCCTCCAACCTTGTAGCTATTATTTCCAATTGGTTTGGCACCTGTCCACGAGTTACAACAAAATAGTAAGCGACAGTCCAATTAAAGTACAGTAAATAGCTAGGTAACGTGCACAATGGAGATTACTGTAATAAGTGCCAAGAAGATACTTCTAAGTACATGCATGAATGACTATCTCATTACAATATGACAGTCACAAAAATAGGAAGTTCTCATATCATATCACTTGTGTATATCATTAATCTAGTACCAAAGATTCATTATATGTGTATTATTTTGTAAGCTCTAAATTGAACAGCCAACAATCAAGTAGCAAATAGGTACTATGGCATTCCTAACAGGTATCCAACAATCACAGAAACATAAGTATTCACGCAAAAACTTCTGATCAGCCATTCCTACACACAAGACAGCTTTCAAACGAGGTTCACTAGTTTAATAGGTATATGAACTTTCACAAAACAGAACCTTCATACTATTCCCTAAAAAATAAGTCTGATTATGCTGACAGAAACATACAGTCCACCACAGGAGCTCCATAACTAGCTATTATTAATCAAAACCCCAGTACAAAGGTTCAGTCAACTAGTAAATAAATTATGTGCAAATATTAGAAGTGCTATCTCTATATTTCAATTGTTATCTCCAGGTAGCCACAACATTTAATCAACAAGCACATGCATATCTAGAGTTCTAGAGAAAGAAAGCTTTATTTTCTATAGAGGTGAATTGTAGATTAGCACTCTAGCATAATGAATGGAAAGAGGACCATGGGGAATAGTATATCAACTTGAGTAGGAATTCAAAATTATTAGTATCACAGAGTCGAGAAGCCCCGTTTTGTTAGAGTCTAATGAAATGTAATCTGCACAAACCCATCCTTCAGTTAGCCAGAAAATATGGCGCGCTTGGCTGCGCACTACCATGCGCTACTAAAAACACTATTTTATCCCTATAATTATTGCCAAGTTCTGGTTTGCTGCAGCAGTAGCACAAACAATAGCTGTAGGTGTGCTGCTACTGCCATCAAGCACACCTGTAGCTACTGTTCACTAAAAAAGTAGCAACAACTGCAGCTAACTATGCAACTAGAATGCATAGGAATATAGTACCATGCTGCAAGTAAAGTGGTACTGGAAAGTGAGCTAGAATGCATAGGAGTATAGCACTAAAATTTAGACACTAAAGATATAATATGAGAACTTAAAGTGTGGTGTAAAGTTATAGACACCATTTAAACATGCTTGATTTCTACTGACTGCAGGCATACAGCAACAGGAACAAGCAGAGCCCAAAACATATGCTTTAACTAGCCTAACTTGATGGATACAAGTTGTGTTTAATGGCACAAACCTCTTGTAACATGGACAATCTATGTTTGGGACTTCAATATTGCTAACACCAACGAGGAATGGCATACTTACAGGTTCTTGGGTTCTTCAGTTTAGGCCCTGACAATGGGAAAATGGTGACAAAATATATCACTATGAACTGGTTGAATCCAAGAGAAATATATATCAAACTTTTGTAATACAACATTCAGAAATTGATATGCCAAATTAAAATATAGCTTCTATTCACTTGAGATAAGAAAATGCACAAGAATTGAAGAAAGATCAGCACTACGTGAACTGCAGTTCAGCACTGCTATTTTGCAAAATTTATATCACTAGTGGCACAATGTGGCAGTAGCATCACCAAGTAGATCAGCTGGACACTACAGTTATTTACTAAACTGAAACTCTAAATGACTGTTCAGGCATGGCTTATAATTAATTTAAAACAAGAGCAAGCAGCAAAGTTGCAAATACACAGCACAATCAAATAGCAGCATTACCATTTTTTCTGTGTACTGTACTGAACCAAGGCAAGCAAACAACTAAACTAAAGTTAAAGCTTTTAAACTAAACTGATAGCTAAGCTAATTCTCGAGTGATCTACAAGTGTACTGACATGCTGTAGAGCACAAAGAAACACTGATAACTAAGCTGACTAGTACTATAATGCTGTTTTTATTTTTGTATATGACCGAATGAATGACTGAACATACATACATACTGCTCTTAAATTCACTGTTAATTATCACAGAATCGAGTCTCATTAAAATGCATGGCTAGCAGTTCTGCATCACAGAAAATACTACTACTGATCTGCTTATCTGCATCAAATCCTGTACTACAACACATGTTCATATAGTAGCACACATAATGATACTGCTAGTTGGACATTTCATCTCTATAGCCCAAAAAAAAACATCACAGGAAATGAGACCACGCTGACCTGAAGCCACAATCCTGAAAGCATGGATGGTCGTTTTGTGCACTTGTCAAATTTTCTGCTGTTAGTGATGCTGAACAGCAGCTTCACCACTTTCCAGATCGAGCTGCTACAAATCCACCAAAAAGAATTTAATGAAGAGCAATCTGAGAATTCAAAGAAATACAACCAGTAGCTACCTACCAGATCCTGCGCTCCAGGATGGCACTATGGCCGAATGGAGCCATTGGGGCCGGATCGTGCGCTCGTGGCTGCTGCTTCCGCCATCGCCGGAACAAGGCTCCTGGCTGCCGCTGTGGCCTGGGTCGAAGCTGTTGGACGCATCCGCCCCCCAGCGGATCCTGCGCTTCTAGATGCCGCCATGGCCAGATCGAGGTGCCAGGGCTGGATCCTGCGCTCTTGGACACAACTATGGCCAGATCGAGCTGTTGGACCAGATCCTGCACTCGTGGCTGCTTCCGCCGCCATCGCCGGACTGAGGCTCCTAAACGCCGCCGTGGCCCGAGTTGACGCTCTTGGATGCATCCCCCACCGAATCCTGTGCTTCTAGATGCCCCCATAGCCAGATCGAGGTGTTGGGGCTGGATCCTGATCCTGCACTCATGGCATGCTAGAGGGTGGTGAGAGGCACGGCATGGGGTAGCGGCGCTCGAGTGGTAGGCTGCGCAAGGGGCGGTGGTGCTCGGGTGGGAGGCGCAGTAGGGGTGGCGGCGCTTGGGTGAGAGGCAGATGGTGGAGACTGGGGAGGCAGTCGTTGGTGGATTAGGTTATGGGTAGCTTATATACGCGAGCGGGTATAGGGTTTTGGGCTGGATATCCACCGTACTAGACTGGGTATTACTAGTGATGGTGTACCATCTGTGACGTTCTTTGAATCCGTCATCAAAAATCCGTCACGGATTAACACATTTCTTGTAGTGTGCCGATGAGAAGCACAAAAGCATCAGCAACTTGTAAACCTCAGGTGTCGATCTTAAGAAGAAGATTCTGGATCTATCGGCAAAGAGAGCAGCTCTTCTAGCTGAATTGGAAGAAGTTGAAGCAGCCCTGACTCACGCCAAGCAAGAAGAAGACCAGCTTCCTGACGTCATCAAAGCCCTTCAACAAGAAAGGGATGTCCAAGCTCGCAAGGCCTTGGCCTTGAAAAAGAAACTCAAGCCTGTGGAGGGGGTCGCCGATGAAGACGCTAAAGAATTGAAGGAAGCCGATGAAATTCGCCTGCGTGCAATATCAGCTATTCAATCTTTGTTAAACCTGTAATTCTCATCTAGTGCATCGGCGATGACATATTAATACTTTGTTTTAACTTTAGCCGATAGGATTGTTATCGGCAATTATACTTTTATGCATTTATCTAGATACTAGGGTAATACTTCTTTAAATATTTTCCATTTAATGCTCTAGGAAACACAACCCCTTCGAGGGTTTCGAGAATATATGCATTACCAGGAACAGATTGTTTATCCGATATGGACCCTCCCAATTAGGCGACCATTTGCCAAACTTTGAACTTTTAGTCCCAATCGGTAAAATCAACTTCCAAACTAAATCCCCATACTTATAGCAAACTCAACAAATTCGCCCGATGTAAACATGGTACCCTGATCGGTAGTGATGGTTTGAGGAATACCAAATCGGTAAACAATATGCTCTTTCACAAAACCAATCATATTAGCCGATGTCACCTTTTTCAAAGGAATTGCTTCAACCCATTTTGTGAAATAATCGGTAGCAACTAGAATAAATTTATGCCCCTTACTCGATGGTGGATAAATCTGACCGATGAGATCAATAGCCCAACCCCGGAACGGCCAAGGCTTAATTATGGGGTTCATAGCCGATGCAGGTGCTCTTTGAATATTACCAAATTTTTGACATTTCTGACATCCTTTAAAATATTTAAAACAATCTTCGAGAATAGTTGGCCAATAATATCCATTCCTTCTGATCATCCATTTTATCTTGAAAGCTGACTGATGAGCCCCACATACTCCTTCATGAATCTCACCCATCAAGCTTTTTAATTCATCGATGCCAACACATCTAAGTAAAACTCCATCTATGGTACGGTAATATAATTCATCATCAAGGACCACATACTTGGTATCTTGGAACCTTATACGTCTTTCAACCTTTTTAGATGGATTCTTTAAATAATCAACAATTTCCTTTCTCTAGTCATCAGTATCAACTGTCGATGTTAATACTTCTTGAATAGGCTGATACCCTGAAGCATGCTGAGCTAATCGATTAGCCTCTTCATTATGCAATCGAGAAACATGTTCCAGATGAAAATTCCTAAACCCTTTTAACAATTGCAGAAATTTCTCATAATATGAAATTAAAACTTCACTTCGGCATTCATAAATTCCAGCCAACTGATTTATAACTAGCATAGAATCATCAAAAACTTCAACAGCATCGGCACGTACTTCCTTAAGCAATTCTAACCCTTTTATCAAAGCTTGGTATTCAGCCTGATTGTTGGTTGATGTAGCAACAATCGGCAATGAAAACTCATACTTCTTCCCCTGAGGGGAAATTAACACAATGCCGATGCCTGCTCCTTCACCACATGTAGACCCATCAAAGAAAAGTGTCCAAGGAGCAATCTCCAGAGAATCCACTATGTTGCAATGTTGAGTAACAAAATCAGCCATAACCTGTCCTTTAGCTGCATTAGCCGATTCATAACATAGGTCAAATTCTGATAATGCTAAAATCCATTTGCCAATTCTACCACTTAATATCAGCATCGACAGCATATATTTGACCACGTCATCTTTGCATATGACAGTACACTCAGCCGATAGTAAATAATGCCTCAACTTAATACAAGAAAAATATAGACACAGACATAATCTCTCGATAGCTGAATACCTGGTTTCAGCATCCACTAACCGTCTGCTCAAATAATAAATAACATGTTCTTTCCCCTCAAATTCTTGAATAAGAGCTGAACCGATAACAGTATCATCAGTTGACAAATACAATCTAAAAGGTTTTCCATGTTGAGGTTGAACTAGCACTAGAGGATTTATTAAGTAGCTCTTAATTTCATCTAGGGCTAATTGCTGCTCATCTCCCCATCTAAATTCCTGATCGGCTTTCAATTTCAGTAATGGACTGAAAGCCTTGATCTTACCCGACAGATTAGATATGAATCTCATGATGAAATTAATCTTACCGATCAAAGATTGTAATTCAGTTTTATTGGCAAGAGCAACCACCTTGTTGATTGCCTCAATAGATTTCCTACTAATTTCAATGCCCCGCTGATGCACCATAAAACCCAAGAATTGTCCTGCCGATACACCAAATGCACATTTATTAGGATTCATCTTTAGTCCATGCCTCCTTGTGCACTCTAGTATCTTCCGTAGATTGGTTAGATGCTTTGTGATATCTTCAGACTTAATCACTATGTCATCGATGTAGATCTCTACTAATGTGCCGATGTATTCATGAAAAATAAAGTTCATAGATCTTTGATAAGTAGCACCGGTATTTTTCAAACCAAACGTCATAACTATCCATTCAAATAATCCCACATGACCTGGACACCTAAAAGCAGTTTTGGGAATATCTTCTTTAGCCATGAATATTTGATTATAACCCCCATTACCATCCATGAAGCTGATAATTTGATGTCCTGCTGCAGCATCAATCAACAAATCAGCAATCGGTATTGGATAACCATCCTATGTGTGGCTTTATTGAGATTCCTGAAATCAATACAAACACGAAGTTTCCTATTTTTCTTGTAGACAGGAACCACATTAGAAATCCACTCCGCATATCGACACTGCCGAATAAACTTTGCCTCAATTAATTTAGTTATTTCGGCCTTAATATCAGGAAGTATATTAGGATTGCATCGGCGCGCTGGCTGCTGATGTGGCCGAAATCCTGACTTAATAGGCAACCGATGTTCAACAATCGATCGGTCTAATCCAGGCATTTCAGTATAATCCCAAGCAAAACAATCTTTATATTCTTTTAACAAATCGACTAATTGTTGTTTACACTTGGAATTTAACTTAGCACTAATAAAAGTAGGCCTTGGCCTATCATCCTCACCAATATCTACTTCTACTAAATCATCAGCTGATGTAAACCCTTGACCTAATTTTCCATCATCGGAAAACCTATCCATTAAAATTCTTCTTCAGAACCGACTGCTTGGATCGGTGGAATTTCATAATCGGCAACCTTGAGGAACTCTTTTTTCCAAGCTTCTCCTGATATGCACTTGGTTCGTTCATAAGTGTCTAATTCTGCCGATGCGATGATATAAGAAGAATCTCCAGGAACAACTTTAATTTTATCCCCAATCCATTGTACGAGGCACTGATGCATTGTAGAAGGAACACAACAATTAGCATGAATCCAATCCCTTCCTAGAAGCAGATTATATGCACCCTTGCCATTAATAACAAAGAAAGTCGTCAGTAAGGTTTTGCTGCCGATGGTCAACTCAACGCACACTGCCCCTTTAGCCGGTGACACATTGCCTTCAAAATCCTTTAGCATCATATCGGTTTTAGTTAAGTCTTGATCTCCCTTACCAAGTTTCCGATACATCACATAAGGCATAATATTAATCGCAGCTCCTCCATCAATAAGTATCTTAGATACAGGCTGCCCATCAACTCTGCCTTTCACAAACAAAGCCTTGAGATGCTATCTCTCATCATCGGCAGGTTTCTCAAAAACAGCCATCATTGGATCTAACGTTAATTGAGCTATTTGGTCAGAGAAAACAACTTCTTCATTATCAGGGAGTGCCAAAAATTCCATTGGCAACATAAATACCATATTGGCATCTGCCGATGGGCCTTTATTTTTGTGCTATATTTGCCACTGCTGATTACCAGATCTCTCATTGGAGGAATTCTCTTCTCGGTATAATTCCGCTTGACGCCCTCGCTGCATCCTCCTTTTCTGTGTCTTTGTCAAACCTTCTGGACACCATTGAGGAAGTTTAGTTTTCCAAACTGACTGATAATAGGTCCTAGTTGACTCTACACGACGTATATTAGGATCCCTGTAAAATATTTCTTCATCAGGAACTCTTGCGTTTGCCATCTCTTCAAGCTCCTCTTGGTTTCTCGGAAAATATGCAATGCGTTTACCAAGCCTCTCATGTACACTAAGCCTGCCCCCCAGTCGATCATGTACTGATGCTTTACCTCTGATCGGCTCATTGATGAACAAACCTTGATTGCCAGTTTGAAACCTCCTTTCTGAACGATTAACCCCATAATAACCATTGCACTCTGGGCAATTTTCAATAGTAGGTAATTTAATACCTTCTTCCCAACAATGAATAAAAAACGGACACCTCCAATGATCCTTATGCCGATTCCACTCCTCTCGGCGTCTCTCTTCTTGCTGTTGTCGATATCGGTCCCTTCGCTGACTCCAGCCTTCCTGTTGCCTTCGATGGGTAATCACAATGCCAGATCGAGGAGGCTTTCCATAACTGCTACTTTCTCTTAGTAGTCCCTTGCCTTTTGCATCATCGGTAGTTATCCGATGTTGGGGATCCACTGATGCGTTTTTCTCAGCAGCTTCTGATGTCAACACCTTAGTCTTTCCTTCAGCATCCAACATATTTGCTGGAAAAGGATGTTGATCAATTTTCATCGGCTTCTGGATCTTGGAATTACCAAATTTAATTCTTCCAGATTCAATAGCTAATTGTAACTGTTGCCTAAACACTTTGCAGTCATTTGTACTGTGTGAAGTTGCATTGTGCCATTTGCAATACAGCATTTTCTTCAATTCTTCTGCCGATGGGATCACATGATTAGGTGACAGCTTAATCTGGCCCTCTTGAAGCAGAAGATCAAATATCTTATCGGCTTTGGTGATGTCGAAAGTAAACTTCTCTGGCTCTTTTTGACCAAAGGGACAAGATATCGGCTTTTTATTCTTAACCCACTCAGCCAAACCGATAACTAGTTCTTCATCTGAATCAGAATCTTCTACATCTCTGACAAATGAAACCTTCTTGTTCTAATTCCTTTTGGGTTCAAAAACCCTAGTATCTTGATCAGAAATCCTTTGCACGAGATGACTTAGGCTTTCAAACTCCTGAGAAGCATATCTGTCCTTAAGGTGTGGCAACAATCCTTGGAAGGCCAAATCGGCAAGTTGCCGATCATCCAGTACCAGGCTATAACACTTATTTTTTACATCTTGTAGCCTTTGCACAAAGTCTTCCACCGATTCATCATTGCGCTGTCTCAATTTTACCAAATCGGTAAGCTTCTTTTCATGAACTCCAGCAAAGAAATATTTGTGAAATTGCTTTTCTAGATCAGCCCATGTAATAATAGAATTTGGCGGTAATGAAATAAACCATGTGAATGCTGATCCAGACAGAGATGATGAAAATAAACGAACTCTTAATTCATCTCTACTAGCTGCCTCTCCACATTGAATAATGAAACGATTAACATGTTCCATGGTTGATGTATCATCTTGCCCAGAGAACTTAGTGAAATCTAGTACCTTGTACCGATTTGGGAGAGGAATTAAATCATATGCCAAAGGATATGGAGTCTGATAAGAATAAGTATTGACCTTGGGCTTTATCCCAAACTGATCCTTCATAATTTCTGCTATTTTATCGGCCCAAAAAGCATCAATATCCTGTTGATGATATGGCTGAATTTCCACAGGAGGTACTTACTGATACCCCTCTACATATCTTTGTGGCCCACGATCTCCAGCAATCGGCATATTTGCCACTACTTGTGGTCCATTAACCTGCTGGAAAGGATTCATCGGCTGAGCTGCCGATGCTTGATTCTGAAAACCAGCGTGCATATGACCTTGATGAATCCCTGCATCTTGCTGATTTGGCTGAACTGTATGTTGAGTTGGAAACTGCCCTAACCAACTATTATTAGCGTTCATCGGTACAAAATTTGCCGATGGCTGGTAATTTGTTGGCATTGCTGGATAATTACAACCAGCTTGAGGAATGAACCGGACTCCAGGTTGACTTATAGCAGGAGCCTTCTGTTGCATCGGTAACAAGTTTGCCAATGGACTTGAATTAGATGTTTGACCCAAAGGCATCTGAAAACCTCCTAAAGTTGGTTGCACAGTAGTTGCTGTAGTATATTGAGGCACTTGAGCTATCGGCGAACCAGCCGATGGTATAGGAGCTTTTCCTGCTGTGTCAAACACTTGAGGTAAACCAGGGTTAAAAGCAGATGGCTCTGGAGGCATACCGTATCCCCACCAATTATGTCACACCCGGTTTTAAGGACAAAACCAGACATACACCATATGTGAAATAAAGTAGTCAAATCTCACATATAGCCACAGATAAGTGTAATATCAAGAAACAAATGCTTAATATACATAACACAATGGTATAAAATATACCTTAAAGAGCAACACAGCGGAAAGACAACTCCGAAACCGGGTGTAGACTTCACTCCAGGAACAAACTAACTGGTTGATCACAAGCCTAAAAACTCCAGAGACTATCCTGAAGTGTGGGAAATAGCAAGAGTGAGTCCATGTCGAACTCAGCAAATATATCATGGGGTTCATGAAGCTCAAAAGGTTTGACACGGGTTTACTGCAATAGCTTTTAGTGAGTCATCTTTTTAGCATTTGAGTAGCAACAAGTTTACCATAAGCCAAAATAACCTCATGATCATGTAAACGAGAATAATGTATAGCAAGAAACAATAATCATTAGTGAACATCAATATCATCAGAATTCATCGTTTATTCTGTAAGGGTCCAAGGCCACTCGTGACCGTGAGCACGGCTGTTATAACAGTTTTACACTCTGCAGAGGTTGTACACTTTCACTGTGAGTCATGATTACCCATATGCCCGGGATCGCGACTCCCAAAACACTTCCAAGGTGAGCAGGCAAGGAATCACTATGAAGCCTTTCAAAGGTTCGTCTAACAAGTTAGGGCCGCTAGGTTTCCGAAGTCAGTCCGTGTGATACACCACGCAGGGATCCACAGTCTGCTTTACCCCATTTGCGCCACAAGGGTAACCTCTAACAAGCTAGAAAAGGTCCTCATACTGAGCTAAAGCCAGAGCCATATAGCCCTCACAGTTGTACTGTAAGTCCCGGATGTTCGCTTACAGATAAGTCCTTATGGAGAGAAACTAGAGCACCATAAAAACAACTCAATGCTCTAGCCCTCTTGAGCCATGTTGCTATAAAACATCTTTTAAATGTTTATTGCATATACCATTAGTCAAGTTACAGATCATGGTTATTTATCTTGAGCACTAGCATAATACTACCCAATGCAATATCCCATGGGTGCCAAGGTACAAGATACAAAAACTAGGATATCCTTAGTGGTAACAAGGTAGACACATGCACATGAATTAAGTATATTAAAGGTGAATAGGAAACAAGGATGATCCCATGCTATACTTGCCTTAAATTGAGATCCTTTCTCTGATCCAAATCTTCAATTAATAGCTTCTTGAATCTCCACGTAAATCTCACCGACTGGACTTGATCAATAAATCACCACACACACATCGAGCAATCATACACGAAGCAAACAAATAATAATTAGAACAGTACACCAAACATATAAAACAATATGTGAAAAGGTTTTAAAGATGTTCTACGCATTGCTACGAACACACAGACACGAAAAGCACACTAATCGAAACTATGATTGAAAAGATACATCTACCGAAAGATTTTATTGTATAAAACGGAAAATTATAGGTCTCATTTGTTTTGACTATATAAAATCATATATATATAGGATAAAATACTTTTTATAGATATTCAAAAGTGACTTAGGCTAAATTACATTTAAATTTAGAAAACTAAAGGAGAAATCAATAATATTTTATTCATAAATCTAGTTGCACAGTTATTAATCAAATTAGATCTAAACTATGAAATTTCAGAGATTTTGATAAAGAAAACATTAATACTAATATATAGTTCATGTTGTTATAAATCCATTGCAATTTGAACGGACTAATTCGGAATTAAAACAAATAAGTTATGAATTAAACAAGATTTTCTTTAGTAAAATAATAGATTAAATCTAACATCGAATCTTAAAGGTAGAAAACCTAACCAACAGTAACACTAACAGTATAAAAAGTTTGTAAAACTCTTCTACACGTTACTACGATCACATAGACGTAAAGATCACGAAATTTGGATTTAAAACGTAAAAATTATGAGTTTTCTAAGATTTCCTATAGATAAATAATTACTTTAATATAAACTCGAAAATAAATTAATTCAAACCTACTGTACAGTTACACCATTAGATAGAGCTCGCAAATATGAATCTAACGTAATTTGAATGGATCAAATCGGAGTTAAAACGAAGATTCTACGACTAAAACAATCTCAGTGGCAAAACTGTAAATATCAGAAAGCGTATTTTTCTTTTTCCGAAACGAATTACGTTTTCTTTTATTAAAAACGTATTTTCCCGGTTTACGCTTTGGACTGCGGGTTACATATTTGAAAACTCCAGGGACTCTTTAGCAAAAGTTCAAACGAACCGGTATCGTCTAATATGATCCGTCCGATCTAGATCGGACGGTCCGGATTGATCGGGGAAGAAAGCCCGGCGGCGCTCCCACCGGAGAAGGCGACCGAGCGGTGGCGCCATGGCCGGCATCTCCCGAACTCGCCGGAGTTCGCGAAGAAGGGCGTCCCGAGCACCAAACGCCACGCAACCGGTACTAATCGAGAGAGGACCTCGACGCGAACTCACCCGCGTAGAAGATAGGACCGAAGGATGGCTGGAAGACGGTGGCTAGCTTGCGGTGGCGGCGATGGCGACGGTGGCGCGCGCGGTAGCTCGAGGAGACGACCAAAACGACCCGAAGGAGGTGGGATAGATGCGAAATAGCTCGGGGGTCCCGTTTTTATAGTCCGGATGCGTTGCTAACTAAGGAAGGGAGGGATGGCGAGATCGATTCGATTCGGTTTGAAGAAAGGAAAGAGAAACCACCGACGTCGGGAGGAAGAAGATGGAAGGTAGAAGATAGTCGCTGACAAGCGGGTCCCACCTGTCGGCGGCTCAAAGCGAAAACAGGGCGGCGGCTGGTCAAGCGGGCCGCGCGCTCGCTGCTTGGGCTCGGCCCAGGATGAGGCCGGCCGGGAGGGAGGGGAGAGCGGCTGCCGCAGCAGGCCGAGGAACTGGGCTGCGGGGAAGGATGCGGCCCGGTAAGAAGGTAAGAATTCTTTTTTTTTTTTAATTTCTCAAATCCATTTTTCAAAAGATTTTCAAATCAAATTTGAATTTGATTTTAAACCACTCAATGCAAAACTCCAAATGCAGCAGCATGAATGCTCAACCATGTTCCTACCCTTATATTTGATTTTAAATTTATAAAATTATTCTTATTCTATAGTTGCATGATTCACAAAAATAAATATAAAAATCACATTTTCCCTATTTTTCTTTTCTTCAAATTTTAGGGTGTTACAATTCTACCCCCCTTAAGATGAATCTCGTCCCGAGATTCGGAAGATGATGATAAAGGAGATAATGACACTTTGTCTTTATTTGATCCTCATTTTCCAAATTACATCTTTCGTTCAGAGTCATGAGACAGTTTCTCATATCCCGATTGACTAATCTACCTAAACATGATCATCTCACCTATTGAGCTCCTCCAAAATTATTTGTTCCTCTGCTATGACTTCTGTAAACTCATGGTCCACTTCGCTATCCTTGGTGTATCTATCTTCTAATTGATCACTTTCGTCTCCCTTAGGTAAAAGTTGACCACTTTGATACTCAATTCTTTTCCCTGTCGGTGTTGTTAAGAGCATTGTGCACCGAGTACCATGAATCACTCCTTTGTGTGCACAGAGCCATCCATTACCAAGAACCATGTGAATTTTAAGTGACTTCAACACAATGAGTGTTGCGGTGAAGTTTTCCTTGTTTATGACAAGACTAACCTTCGGGCATATCTGATCTGCCTGCATTTCTCCCACTGGGGTTTGAACTAGCAAAGGCCTCCTCATTGGACACTTCACCATCTTGCACGTCTCTACCATGTCGGCGGAAATGAAAGAATGTGAAGCACTAGGGTCAAATAGAGCAAAAACTTGTACTGAACTTACTTGAATATAACCTCCCACTACCTTGGTAACTCCATGAATTGTATCCATATCCACATTGCTCAGTCTTCCATTGACATAGTTTTGCTGCGCTTTGCTTCCTTGAACAGGCTTCTTATGGGCTTTCCTTTTTCGCTTTCGTTGTTGTGGATTCTGACTTAGTTCACTCCCAACTTGTTCTTCAACATTGTTGTTTTGATAGTGCTTAGCTTTATCATACCCATAACATTCTTCAATGGCAGAAATATCAGTCTTTTCCCACATATTAGTGCAAAACATCATATAGGGCTCCTGAGTCATGAGACACTACACTTCCTGTTATCAAGTGACCAACATCAGCAACACGAGCAAGTATAGGTGATCATAATCATGAACTATTTAAAGGGACAACTCTCATCTCCATGGATCCAAAGTTATCAACCTTGTTCCCAGGACAATCTTACTCATGAATGGCAACTCAATCATGGAGATTAACCAATACTTCCAAATAAAGAGTTCAATCTTAATAAACCTTCTTTACATTGGCTACCCCCCTTAAAATAAGGGACACTGAATAGGTAGCTTGAACCCTTTTCTAGATGAGCTAAAAAAATATTCTGACATCCCAATGATTCTCTTGTGTATAGGTAAGAACAAGAAATCTGAAATTTCTCGCGAGTAGAAAAACAGCAGTGCAGTAAAACAGCTGTAACTCTCATTCTGTTAATCCAATGAAGCTGTAGTTTACACCGATGGAAAGCTTATAAAATTCTCTACAACTTTCTTATAGAACATACTTCCAGATTCTGTAGTTGACTTGGTCGAAAACAGTACATATCAGAAACTGCTCCAGGTTTATGACAGCACAGATACATTGCCTTATGCTTTTTGTATCTCCCAAACCAAAGCATCTTTGGAGATGGTTCTTGCATTTAGAGAAAGGTATTGAAGTCCACTCTTATCCAGAATTTTCTCATGATTTTTTTGGTCTTTCAAGAACAGAGATATAAGTTGATAAAGATAGGCTGCTCCGAAAGACAAGATATAGAAAACAGGAGATAACCAAAACCCAGCTATTTATTTCATTAATCCTTATACCTTATACATATAAACTAAATGAAATCATGGACAAAACCCACGAGATCATTCCACTCATTACAAAATTCCAACTCAAGCATAAACATAAGCACAAAGCAACTAAACACTTAAAAGTTCATAAATCACACATTAAGACGACTCAACTTGGCTACTAACGGTTTTATTACATGGGACATAACTCCTATTTCTTAAACATGATGTGATTGCAGCAGTATCCGGAGTAGACAGAGTCTCTTACATTCCTGAGTCCTCTATATTGACATCTGAATATCTGCATCCCTCTTTACCATTCTTATAACTCATACCTTAAGATGGGTTAACCTGATATCCCTCAGGTGTAGTTTTAGTACCCTCATACTCAATCCTTTCTCCTGAAAGTGTAGTTAGAAACACTGAACATTGGGCATACTCAATCACTCCTTTACAAGTAGATAACCAGTCTATTCCCAGGATAACATCAATGCCCATTAATTCCAAAATAATGAGGTTTACCTTAAAATTTACCCCCTTTATGTCAAGACTAACTTTTGGGCATACGCGGTCTGCTTTTATTTCACCTCTTGGAGTTTCAACCATCACTGTTTTCCCCCTTGGAAGCATAAGTATGTTATGATCTTTTACATATTGTCTAGATATGAATGAATGTGAGGCACTGGGGTCAAACAAAACCTTGGCGTTTCCTGAACTTACTGGAATTGATCCAAACACGACCTCCTTAGCTCCAGGAATAGTGGAAATATCCACATGTTTCAACCTTCCATGGATGTAATTTCTCTTTAATTTATTTCCCTGCACATGATCCTTTTGGACGTCCTGCCCTGGGTCTTGCTGTCGTTGATTCTTTTGCGGGCAAGATTTGACATAATGTCCTTCCTGCTGGCAATGATAACACTTTCTCTTAGCTGGATCTTTTGTGATGTCATACTCCACGGATCTATTGTTTGGTATGCTGCTATCTTGCTGACCATAAAAGTTCACCTTCGTCCCTTTGGCTTGTTTCCTAGCTCGTTTGGCCTTTCGGGGTTGATACTCCTTATAGGTAATTGTCCACCCATCTATGACTACTTCATGGGGAGTAGTTTTAGCGGAAGAAACTTCTAACTCTTTAAGGTTTGGATTTATTTGACAAGGGATCGGAGCTGCATGTGACAATGTAGTATAACTCGATTGCTGATTGCTTTCCACAAGTGGTTCTAATAAGATTGCCTTCCTCTTCTTGTCCTTGTTGATCTCAAAATTTGGATCCACCTTGACTTTCCCCTTATTAGACTTGTTTTGAAGACAGGGAAAACCATAATGCTTACAACAATGACATTGTTTCTGCTCTCCAAGTGCCTTACTATCAATATCTTTATTGGGTTTCATATTCTTACAAGCTTCTGCTACTTGTATCTTCTCTGGCCCCTTGGATATGTTGGTCTGACCTTGAGTTGAGCATTGTTGAGAATTTCCATGTTGAGCCATTTCTTCTGATATTTGATTTTGTATTGCTAATGGCTTCTTGTCAAAAGTGAGCAAAAGCGACACAGTTCAATCCTCTTAACCTCTGAAGTCCAAAGTCTTCTCGTCACGAGCCGTCTAATAGACAAGGAGAAAAGGTTCAAAAATAGAGACAAGGTTTTTATAACAGAACGGGGATAGAATTAAGCATAACTTTGAGAAAATAACAAAGTTAAAGAGAAAGCAAGAAATAGGCAGAATGGAGACATGCTAAACGTCCAGTTCTAACTAGGCTTGCGTCCTACAGTCAGCATTGCTCTGATACCACTCTGTCACACCCGGTTTTAAGGACAAAACCAGACATACACCATATGTGAAATAAAGTAGTCAAATCTCACATATAGCCACAGATAAGTGTAATATCAAGAAACAAATGCTTAATATACATAACACAATGGTATAAAATATACCTTAAAGAGCAACACAGCGGAAAGACAACTCCGAAACCGGGTGTAGACTTCACTCCAGGAACAAACTAACTGGTTGATCACAAGCCTAAAAACTCCAGAGACTATCCTGAAGTGTGGGAAATAGCAAGAGTGAGTCCATGTCGAACTCAGCAAATATATCATGGGGTTCATGAAGCTCAAAAGGTTTGACACGGGTTTACTGCAATAGCTTTTAGTGAGTCATCTTTTTAGCATTTGAGTAGCAACAAGTTTACCATAAGCCAAAATAACCTCATGATCATGTAAACGAGAATAATGTATAGCAAGAAACAATAATCATTAGTGAACATCAATATCATCAGAATTCATCGTTTATTCTGTAAGGGTCCAAGGCCACTCGTGACCGTGAGCACGGCTGTTATAACAGTTTTACACTCTGCAGAGGTTGTACACTTTCACTGTGAGTCATGATTACCCATATGCCCGGGATCGCGACTCCCAAAACACTTCCAAGGTGAGCAGGCAAGGAATCACTATGAAGCCTTTCAAAGGTTCGTCTAACAAGTTAGGGCCGCTAGGTTTCCGAAGTCAGTCCGTGTGATACACCACGCAGGGATCCACAGTCTGCTTTACCCCATTTGCGCCACAAGGGTAACCTCTAACAAGCTAGAAAAGGTCCTCATACTGAGCTAAAGCCAGAGCCATATAGCCCTCACAGTTGTACTGTAAGTCCCGGATGTTCGCTTACAGATAAGTCCTTATGGAGAGAAACTAGAGCACCATAAAAACAACTCAATGCTCTAGCCCTCTTGAGCCATGTTGCTATAAAACATCTTTTAAATGTTTATTGCATATACCATTAGTCAAGTTACAGATCATGGTTATTTATCTTGAGCACTAGCATAATACTACCCAATGCAATATCCCATGGGTGCCAAGGTACAAGATACAAAAACTAGGATATCCTTAGTGGTAACAAGGTAGACACATGCACATGAATTAAGTATATTAAAGGTGAATAGGAAACAAGGATGATCCCATGCTATACTTGCCTTAAATTGAGATCCTTTCTCTGATCCAAATCTTCAATTAATAGCTTCTTGAATCTCCACGTAAATCTCACCGACTGGACTTGATCAATAAATCACCACACACACATCGAGCAATCATACACGAAGCAAACAAATAATAATTAGAACAGTACACCAAACATATAAAACAATATGTGAAAAGGTTTTAAAGATGTTCTACGCATTGCTACGAACACACAGACACGAAAAGCACACTAATCGAAACTATGATTGAAAAGATACATCTACCGAAAGATTTTATTGTATAAAACGGAAAATTATAGGTCTCATTTGTTTTGACTATATAAAATCATATATATATATAGGATAAAATACTTTTTATAGATATTCAAAAGTGACTTAGGCTAAATTACATTTAAATTTAGAAAACTAAAGGAGAAATCAATAATATTTTATTCATAAATCTAGTTGCACAGTTATTAATCAAATTAGATCTAAACTATGAAATTTCAGAGATTTTGATAAAGAAAACATTAATACTAATATATAGTTCATGTTGTTATAAATCCATTGCAATTTGAACGGACTAATTCGGAATTAAAACAAATAAGTTATGAATTAAACAAGATTTTCTTTAGTAAAATAATAGATTAAATCTAACATCGAATCTTAAAGGTAGAAAACCTAACCAACAGTAACACTAACAGTATAAAAAGTTTGTAAAACTCTTCTACACGTTACTACGATCACATAGACGTAAAGATCACGAAATTTGGATTTAAAACGTAAAAATTATGAGTTTTCTAAGATTTCCTATAGATAAATAATTACTTTAATATAAACTCGAAAATAAATTAATTCAAACCTACTGTACAGTTACACCATTAGATAGAGCTCGCAAATATGAATCTAACGCAATTTGAATGGATCAAATCGGAGTTAAAACGAAGATTCTACGACTAAAACAATCTCAGTGGCAAAACTGTAAATATCAGAAAGTGTATTTTTCTTTTTCCGAAACGAATTACGTTTTCTTTTATTAAAAACGTATTTTCCCGGTTTACGCTTTGGACTGCGGGTTACATATTTGAAAACTCCAGGGACTCTTTAGCAAAAGTTCAAACGAACCGGTATCGTCTAATATGATCCGTCCGATCTAGATCGGACGGTCCGGATTGATCGGGGAAGAAAGCCCGGCGGCGCTCCCACCGGAGAAGGCGACCGAGCGGTGGCGCCATGGCCGGCATCTCCCGAACTCGCCGGAGTTCGCGAAGAAGGGCATCCCGAGCACCAAACGCCACGCAACCGGTACTAATCGAGAGAGGACCTCGACGCGAACTCACCCGCGTAGAAGATAGGACCGAAGGATGGCTGGAAGACGGCGGCTAGCTTGCGGTGGCGGCGATGGCGACGGTGGCGCGCGCGGTAGCTCGAGGAGACGACCAAAACGACCCGAAGGAGGTGGGATAGATGCGAAATAGCTCGGGGGTCCCGTTTTTATAGTCCGGATGCGTTGCTAACTAAGGAAGGGAGGGATGGCGAGATCGATTCGATTCGGTTTGAAGAAAGGAAAGAGAAACCACCGACGTCGGGAGGAAGAAGATGGAAGGTAGAAGATAGTCGCTGACAAGCGGGTCCCACTTGTCGGCGGCTCAAAGCGAAAACGGGGCGGCGGCTGGTCAAGCGGGCCGCGCGCTCGCTGCTTGGGCTCGGCCCAGGATGAGGCCGGCCGGGAGGGAGGGGAGAGCGGCTGCCGCAGCAGGCCGAGGAACTGGGCTGCGGGGAAGGATGCGGCCCGGTAAGAAGGTAATAATTCTTTTTTTTTTTAATTTCTCAAATCCATTTTTCAAAAGATTTTCAAATCAAATTTGAATTTGATTTTAAACCACTCAATGCAAAACTCCAAATGCAGCAGCATGAATGCTCAACCATGTTCCTACCCTTATATTTGATTTTAAATTTATAAAATTATTCTTATTCTATAGTTGCATGATTCACAAAAATAAATATAAAAATCACATTTTCCCTATTTTTCTTTTCTTCAAATTTTAGGGTGTTACAAATTAGCAGGAGTCTGGTTACTCTGTGGCACAGGACCTGATAAAGCCGATGCCAATAGATCTGTATTAAGCTGAACTCGTCCTGATAATACTAAATCTGATCGCATCGGTGTAGATTGTATGTTAGATAAGCCTGCTAATACTGGAGGGGAAGAAACTTCTGTACCCACAATGGCTGGGGGAGCCGATGGAGTAATAACAGATGCTGACTCTGGTTGATGATAGGCAGGCCCAACGTAATGCGGTGACGCTTGCCCTTCTTTGAAAGTTCGAACCACAGCATTATGAACAGTATTGGACAGCACATTAGAGTGATTAATTAAAGCATGATTTACTGCAGAATTAACCATCTCTTAAAGTTTACCCGGATTAGAATCAAAGGTAACTTGCCGAGGCAACGGCAAATCTTGCTTCTGGATAACTTGTCCACTCTTGTTCAAGCTGAATGACTTCAAGCAAAGTTGTATGTATTCTTCTATAGCCTTTTCCATAGCCTGCTTCTGTTCTTCCTTAAGATCTTCTTCTGATACCGCGATGATGTTCCCCGCATCGATCTCAGGATTGAACATATTGATTAGATCTGGTCCCACTAGGCGTGCCAAAAGATGTGTTGATGCAAAAGTAAATCTGCAAACACAAAGGGCTAATACTCGAAATCGATATCCAAAGCGTGCCAGTCGATTTGACCTGTTAATCGACAAGGATGAAGATACGAGCACTTTGGTCCTGACAACAGCGATACGCCCGGAAGTCACGGCCAAGAGGTACTCACGCGAAACTCGAGGATCGTCAAAGATTGCACTGGAGCAATGCAACTCGCCGAATCGATGAGAACTCGTAAAAAAGGAAAAGTATACAAATTGACGAAGTCGTCGAAAAGTAAATAGATGTAAATAAGAGTAAAAGCTGGTTTTTGATATTGATTGATTCTTCATTACATTGCCCTTCACTCTATATTTATATCCTGATCTATAAAAACGTAACCAAATACGACTAGGACACTAAATCCAAATCTAAGGAAACACATGACTCTGATACAACTCAGACTCTAATAAACATAGAAAAGGAAATTAATTCCTATCTTATTCCCTAGTCCGCCTCAACTACGATGGAATCCCCATCGACCTCCTTTCCATTGCCACACTCCCTGTTTCATCGGCAGCAGCCTTCAAGTCTTCTTTCATCGGCACACTCCCTGTTTCATCGGCAGCAACCTTCAAGTCTTCTTTCATCGGCATCGACAATAATATCCTTAACCTTATCGGCAACACTTCAATTTGAATTAACTTCTTCATACACCACCACCACTCATAGGCAACCCTCTTTACAAGGTGACTTTCATCGGCTATCGGCCTACATAGTAAATTTTTCTTCTGTTGATTAGCCCTTCTGACCATCTTGACACGTGCCAAAAAATGATGTCAACACTCGCAGGCGTCCCGAACCCCCGCTTGTGGAAGTGCGCGAAGCTGACGACATAACCGGCGGGAGGGTTTGGTTCGTCCTCGTTGCCGGGGACAATCCACTCCAGCTGCGCGACATTCGTCACTGGATGGAGGAGCCCATCCCAACGAGCCACAATGCAATCTTCTTGGTGAAGGTGGAATGCCCCCATGGATCCATTAAGGTGACTGGGAAAGCATTCCGGCGGCGAAGGCAACGGCGGCGGCTATGGGGTGAGTTTTCGATGTTTCTCTATCTCTCTCTCTCACACTTCCTTGCCAACGCAGATGGGAAACGCGAGCACAAGGAAGGCAAAAGGCAGAGGTGTGCAAGGGAGAGGAAAAACCATAGGTTAAAAATGGGGGAAGCCAGGGCGATTCGAGACACCAACCACCCGCATTAAATGCAGCTGCAAAAACATCCCGTCATGTCTCGGATATCTCAGTAACCATTCGCATGCCCCGTTTAAATCCGCTCTGACACCTCGCATGCTCAGCCTCGCACACCACGTCTGTCAATATCCCATCACCACACGGGGCTCGGGTGCCTCCCCTCTCCAAGGGCCGATCATAGGCTTCGGCAAATAAGAGAAGAATATGGAACTACATACGCTCTTCTGGCCCAATTACGGTCTAGGGGTTCGAAGGCTGGCCCACCATGGGTTCGGCAGCTGCCTCGGGAACTCTTGAGTCAAGAGTTGGGAGTGCGTCACCACCTTGGTCGCAAGCCGGTGCCTAGCGAATCAGACCCAGACTCCACTCAGACGTACCCAAGAGCCACGACTCGTCCAATGAGGATAGCGTGGTTTGGCTCACCCCCTCTGTTCCATGAAGGAACACGCGATGATCGAATCAAAGACGAGTGGCCTCCTGATCGGACCCTCGCATCAAGAAAAGGCTCAGGGGCTGCACTCGTATCCTGACCCAACAAACGTTCATGACCCTACATCGAGCAAGGGCTCAGGAGCCACAAACGACCCTACGAACGGTCACCCCCACAACACTTCTAAAATTACATGAGAACTCACATCAATAAAAGATACAATTCATTAAACAATGATGATTCTTTTTGCAAGAGTGCCTCTAAGGCAAAATGCGAAAAACCTATCCTAAGCGGGGATCAAGATGGCCTTGACAACGACGTCCTTGGAACTAGGCAAGGAACGCCGGCCAGTAGGGCATGACCTTGATGTTGGCCGCGGCTCAAGGTCCCAGGAGCCCGGTGGCCTCCTCCACGATCCCCTCGGCAGGGACCAGGTCGACGATGGCGTCGGCTGCCTCGTCGAAGTCCTCCCAGGACCCGTCATGGTTAGCCAACTCCTGGCCATCTAGAAACCCCACTAGGTGGTGGAGCACGTGCCCCAAACGCACTTGTGCCATCATCAGGGCCACCGCCGCCCCACGATAGATGCTGAGCTCCACCACATCCCGGACACGGATGGGGAGATCCAGGAGGCGCTCCTCCCAGTTCGCACCGCGGGCGTGGACGTACCCCACCGCAGTGTTGTAAGGTCCAAATGGCTAGAGGGGGGTGAATAGCATATTTAAAATTCTACAAGCTTCACTAAACAAACACGTTAGAATAAAAGATGGCTAAGTTAATTCTAGCACTAGCTCAACTACACTATGCAAGCCACCTAAGCAATTCTAGTGAAGCAAGGCTATGATCTCTAATACACACCAACAAGGCTAAGTCACTAAGCTACTTACTCCTATGTGATAAAAGCTACGCTAAGCAAACTACAAAAGAACTAGTACAAGAAAGTAAAGAGTAAGTGACTTGATTCTTATACCAACGATGTAGAGAAGTAATGCACTTGAAGAATCAATCACAATTATCAACCACAAGAGAAATCCTCGGCAAAGAGATGACACAATATTTTTTACCGAGGTTCACTTGCTTCCCGGCAAGCTACTCCTCGTTGTGGCGATGCACCCACTTGTCGGTTCGCGAGCTAATCGACTATCAAGAGTCGAGCCCTCGGCGGGCGCCGCACAACCGCACACAAGATGGGGATCCTCCAAGCCACGAGCTCCACTAGAGTATCCAATTTGCGAACTCCCGTGGGGAAGGATCAAGAACCCCTTACAACACTTGGTGAGGGCTCCAACAATCTCCAATTGCGAGCTCAATCACCTCCGCTGCTCCAAGCCGTCTACCGTGTCGGGAAACACGGAAGAGTAACAAGAAATCCGCAGCAACTCGAAGATCAAGTGCCTCTAGAATGCAACTCTCAAGCAATGCACTTGAATCTCACTCAAGATATGCAACTATGCAAAGAGATGAGTTGAGGGTGTTCTCTAGCTCAAAGGATGTCTCTAGGTCTCAAAAAGTGCAAGAGTTGCCCTCAAACCCCGGCCAACGTCTATTTATAGTGAAGGGGTACGCAGCTAGCCGTTACGGACGACGCAGCGAAAAACGCGCTGACCGGACGCTCCGATCAGGGTGACCGGACGCATCCGGTCACTACACGATAGCAAGAAATAGTATGCGTCAGAACTAGCCGTTGCCATGAATCCCGTGCTCAAACAGTATGCATTTCATTTCCTCAAAAACGCATCATGCCCCAAACCCCATACTACCGTTCAAACACCACCGCCTTCGCAAATGTGCCAACACCATCATGTGTAAAACACCATGTGCATGTGTGTTAGCATTTTCATAAACATTTTCAAGGCGTTATGTTAGCTCTCTACTAGATCCTAATGCATATGCTCAAGACATTGATCTAGTGGCACTTGATTCCCGAGCTAACCGTGATTGCCCCTCTTGATAGTCGGCTATGTATCCTAAATCCGGTCAATCACTTCTCTACTCTTCGTAGACCGGCAAAAGAAAAACCCTATGGTTATACCTTTGCCTTGCGCTCTTAGATCCTTCTCTTCCACTTGATCATCATGTCCACCATTCATGTGCATCTCCACCATGATCGTCATTTCATGTCCATGCACCATCTCTTTGTGATCTTGTGGCCACCACTCCTTGCCACATACACCTTCATCACATGTGTTGCTTATGCCTAACTCAAAACACTTAACACATGGCATTAGCAACTTGGTGTCATTAATTACCAAAACCAACTTGGGCTTTCAATCTCCCCCTTTTTGGTAATTGATGACAACCATCACAAAGATATGAAATGAAATCAATTTTCAATTCCAATAGTATTAGCTCCCCCTACATATGTGCTTCCATGAGTTTGGTTCAATTGTGCACATATGTATGGATTTGAATTTTGGGAGAGTTACTACTATCAAATTGATGCTAAGGTATATAAAATGGACCTTTGAAGCGTGATACCAATCGGAGTTGCCTTTATATACCATCCTTAGCATCGATGTAGCTAGACACCACTTGTAATACATCACTTGTAAAGATCATAAACACTAAAGTACCTCGTGAGATCAACATTATAAGCAAAAAGGTGTCTAGATATTACTTGTAAAGCTACTTTCAACAAATCATCATTCAAGTTCTATTTCTAGCAATCACCAAACAAACATGAATATGAATTTAAGCTTTGCAATGCAACAATTCATCATGTTAATGCACATACAAATGCAACAAAACATTCATGAGCTTGCTCCCCCTACTTGTGTGCTCAATTTTAATTGATCCCTTTCCAAAGTCATTCTCTTATGCTTTCTCTCCCCCTTAGTAACTTAACTTTTTATCTTTGTGACTTTTCTATCTTTGTGACTTTTCTCTCCCCCTTTGTCAACAATCACCAAAAAGGTGTCAATTTTAGTGAGAGTCAAGTCAATCAATATGAGAGAGTCCAAATTATGGTTCAATCTAGATCACTTGCCTAGAATATGTAATTCGGTTTGATCCAAGGACAAGCTTCTTCACACCTCATAAAGTATAAGGGTTATCTTGACCATGTTGAATTACACATCATAAGCTCATTTTCTAGATTCAACACTAGGTTTGCAAGCCCACAAACATGTCATATGCTACCACTAGATCAATCAAAACATAGAAGCAATAGTGGTACCATATATACATTAAACTCATTTGATTTTCATAAATGAGCCTATTTGTCATGCAAATATGTCTATATGTTCTAAACATGTCCTTAGCAAAGTATGGATGATATGCCAAACAACTTTACCTTGCTATGTCGGAGGAGAGGCATGTCATATAAGAATGTGAGGGTGCACTCATCTCAAGTTGGAGAAGTCAAGTATGTTTAATTCATTCTTCAACTTGTAAAATCTCTTCTCATCAAGTGGCTTTGTAAAGATATCAGCTAGTTGATCTTCGGTGCCAATGCTTTCAATGCTAATATCACCCTTTTGTTGATGGTCCCTTATGAAGTGATGCCTTATATCAATGTGCTTCGTTCTTGAATGTTGAACCGGATTTTGTGTCATCTTGATAGCACTCTCATTATCACAAAACAATGGCACATTCTTGAACTTGATTCCAAAGTCATTCAAAGTGGCCTTCATCCAAAGCAATTGTGCACAACAACTACCGGCACTAATATATTCGGCCTCGGCGGTAGATAGTGCAACACTATTTTGTTTCTTTGATGACCATGAAACAAGAGACCTTCCGAGCAATTGACAAGTGCCACTTGTGCTCATTCTATCAATCTTGCATCCACCATAGTCGGAGTCCGAATATCCAATCAACTCAAAGTTTGACCCCTTTGGATACCATAATCCAACATCATGAGTGCCCTTAAGATATCTCAATATTCTCTTGGTTGCTTTCAAGTGACTTTCTCTAGGTGAAGCTTGATATCTTGCACACTTGCATACACTAAACATCAGATCCGGCCTAGAAGCGGTGACATAGAGCAAACTTCCAATCATAGATCGGTATTGCTTTTGATATACCATGTTGCCACTAGCATCAACACCTAATTGATCATTTGTGCCCATTGGTGTACTCATTGGCTTAGCATCTTGTAATCCAAACTTCTTGATCATGTCCTTGATGTACTTGCCTTGACTTACAAAAGTGCCATTCTTCATTTGCTTGATTTGAAGTCCAAGGAAGTAACTAAGCTCTCCAATCATAGACATCTCAAACTCATTTGCCATCATTTTTCCAAACTCTTCACAAAAATCTTGATTGGTTGATCCAAAAATGATATCATCCACATAGATTTGCAACACAAACAAGTCATTTCCAATTTTCTTGGTGAAGAGAGTGGTGTCAACCTTTCCCATCTTGAACCCTTTAGAGAGAAGAAAGTCCCTCAATCTCTCATACCATGCTCTAGGTGCTTGCTTCAAACCATACAATGCCTTCTTGAGCTTGTAAACATGGTTGGGCTTCTTGTCATCTTCAAAACCGGGAGGTTGCTCAACATAAACTTCTTCATTGATGTAACCATTGAGAAATGCACTTTTGACATCCATTTGATAGAGCTTGATGTTGTGTGCACAAGCATATGCTAATAAGATCCTAATTGCCTCCAATCTTGCAACCGGTGCATATGTTTCTCCAAAGTCAAGACCTTCAACTTGTGTGTAACCTTGTGCTACTAATCTTGCTTTGTTCCTTACAACCATGCCATCTTGATCTTGCTTGTTTCTAAAGACCCACTTAGTACCAATCACATTGTAGTTCTTCGGCCTTTCAATAAGTTCCCAAACTTGATTTCTAGTGAAGTTGTTTAGCTCTTCATGCATGGCATTCACCCAATCGGAATCCTTCAAAGCATCATCTATTTTCTTAGGTTCTTCAAGTGACACAAATGAGTAGTGCTCACAAAAGGATGCTAATCTTGATCTAGTTTGAACACCACTTTGAATTCCACCAATGATTTGATCCAATGGATGATCTCTTGCAATGCTAGTAGGTTGGAGTATTGGGAGTTGATTGCTTTCACTTGTTTGACCTTGAACTTGAGCTTCATCATGAGTACCACTAGAGCTGCTTGATTTGTATCAATTTGCACACTTTGGTTGATCACATGAATATCATCATCATCAACTTGCCTTGGCCTAACATCACCAATGTCCATGTTCTTCATTGCATTTGACAATTGATCTCCTCTAACATCATCAAGGTTTTGATCTTCATTTTGAGACCCTTGGGTTTCATCAAACTCAACATCATGAACTTCTTCCAAGGTGCCATTAGTGAGATTCCAAACTCTATATGCCTTGCTTGTGGTAGAATAACCAAGCAAGAACCCTTCATCACATTTCTTTTCAACCTTGCTCAATCTAGTGCCTTTCTTGAGAATATAGCATTTGCAACCAAACACTCTAAAGTATGCAATGTTGGGCTTTCTTCCATTCAATAGCTCATACGGTGTCTTCCCAAGCTTCCCATGGCAATAAAGACGGTTGCTACAATAGCAAGCCATGTTGATGGCTTTACTCCAAAATGAATGACTCACATTGTATTCACTAAGCATTGATCTAGCCATGTCAATCAAAGTTCTATTCTTTCTTTCAACTACACCATTGGATTGAGGAGTGTAGGTTGGAGAGAATTGATGTCCAATACCAAGATCATCACACAATTCCTCAATTCTTGTGTTTTTGAACTCACTACCATTGTCACTTCTAATCTTCTTGATGGTGATTTCAAACTCATTTTGCACCCTCTTGACAAAAGACTTGAATAGATCATAAACATCACTTTTGTCAAAGAGAAAGAACACCCAAGTGTATCTAGTGTAGTCATCCACTATTACAGAACCATACTTGTTCCCACCAATGCTAGTGTATGTTGTTGGCCCAAACAAGTCCATGTGCAATAGCTCAAATGCCTTTGATGTGCTCATTTCACTCTTACTAGGATGTGTATTTCCAACTTGTTTGCTGGCTTGACAAGCACTACAAGGTTTATCCTTCTCAAAGGTGACATCCTTCAAACCTCTAACTAAGTCATGCCTCAAAAGTTTGTTCAATTGTTTCATTCCAACATGACCGAGACTTCTATGCCATAACCAACCCATACTAGATTTGCTAAGCAAGCATGATGTCAATTGTGTCTCACTATCATTGAAGTCAACCAAGTATAAGCTACCATGTCTAAATCCTTTGAATATCAAATTTGATCCATCAACACTTATGACTTCAACATCATCACTACCAAATATGCACTTGAAGCCAAGATCACAAAGTTGTGCCACCGATAAAAGATTGAAATCCAAGCTCTCAACTAGCAATACATTTGATATGCTCATGTCATTTGAGACAGCAATTTTACCAAGCCCCTTGACCTTGCCTTTCTTGTTGTTGCCGAAAGTGATAGCATCAAAACCACCATTTTGACTTGTATCAATTGATTTGAACATACAAGAATCCCCGGTCATATGTTGAGTGCACCCACTATCAAGCACCCAATGCCTTCCTCCGGCTTTATAATTGACCTACAAGACAAGATCAATTCTTTTTAGGTACCCAAACTTGTTTGGGTCCTCCAAGGTTAGTGACCAAGCTCTTTGGTACCCAAATGGCTTTCTTCTTTGAGCCCATCCATGGTGCACCAATGAACTTAGCATGAACACCATTTGTACCCTTGGTAAGTATATAGAAGGAATCAAACTTAATTGAGGATACATTAGCATTTGATTTCTTGTTCATGCATTGTTGCTCTATGTGACCAACTTGCTTGCAACTTTTGCAATACCTACCATTGTTCTTCACAAAATGAGTCTTGTGAGGAGCAAAAGCGGCCTTGCCTTTCTTGGGGTTATAGCCCAATCCCTCTTTGTAGAGAGAAGCTCTTTGGCTACCCAAGCACATAAGCAAGCGGTCCTCACCACCATAAGACTTGGCCAAGGTGTGATTGAGCTCTTTTACCTCCTTCTTGAGATTTTCATTCTCAACTATAAGTGTGGAATCATAAGTGAAACCGTCACTACTAGATGAGGATGATGTAGATGTGCTACATGAAGGGTTAGTGGGAGCAACAACAATAGGCTTATGACAAGATTCATCAATTATATCACAAAATATGCCTATGTTGCAAGTTTTAGCTTTCTCAACATTAGTTGGCATGTTTTCACATTTTTCAACTAGAGAGGAATGAGCTTCTTCAAGCTTAGTGTGAGACTTTTGAAGCTTCTTATGGTCTACCTTTAGACTCTCATAAGATTCCCTAAGCTCATCAAGTTCTTGCATAAGGTTTTTCTTATGCTTAAGCAAGCCCTTGCACTCCTTTCTAGATTCTTTAAAATGTTGAGTGCAATCTTCTAGCATAGTGATTAGTTCATCTTTAGTGAATTCTTCTTCGTCACTATCACTATCACTAGCATTATCATGATCACTCTCATCGTCGGATGATACCTTGCGGCCTTAGCCATGAAGCACGATGGAGTGTCGAAGATGGAGACCTTCTCTTGGACGGCAATGCTAGCGTGTCCCTTCTTCTTGCTCTTGTTGTCATCCTCATCATCACTTGAGGAATCATCACTATCCCATGTAGCAATATGAGAATCATTCTGCTTTCTATGAGAGCTCTCCTTGTTTTCTTGCTTCTTCTTTTGCTTCTTCCTCTCTTTCTTGATGGCATCTTCATCATCACTATCATAAGGACACTTTGCAATGAGATGATCCTTGCTATGGCATCTAAAGCATCTCATGGTATGCTCATTCTTCTTGGATAAGTTCTTCCTTCTTCTTGCATGAAAGCCTTTCTTCTTCATGAACTTGCCAAATTGCTTGACAAAGAGAGCCATCTTCTCATCAATGTCATCACTATCACAAGAGCTTGTGTCTTCTTCACTTGATGATTCAATCTTGGATTTGCCCTTGGATGTAGTGGCTTTGAATGCCACACTCTTCTTCTTCTCATCATCCTTTTTCTCATTTTCCTTCCTCTTCTTCTTGACCAATTCATCCTTCTCATCATCTTCTCTATATGAATCATCGGTCATCACTTCTTGAAATATTTGTTGAGGAGTTGAATCCTTCAATGTAGTCCTCACTAGCACGGTGATCAATGTATCAAATCTCTTGGGCAAGCTTCTCAAGAACTTCATAGAGAATTGGTTGTCCTTGACCTCCTCACCAAGTGCCTTGAGCTCATTCACAATGACTTGCAATCTATGAAACATTTCCGGTACACTCTCATCTTCTTGCATCTTGAAGCTAGAAAACTTTTCTTGCAAGATATATGCCTTAGCGGTCTTTGTGCCTTCGGTGCCCTCAAATGTTTCTTCTAACTTGGCCCAAGCATCATGTGCAACTTCTATGTTTTTCACTTGCTCAAATGTTTTGTCATCTAATGCCTCATGAAGAGCACTAATGGCAATATCATTGCATTGGAGCTTCTTCTCTTCCACCGGTGTAGGTGCTTCCGGATTAGCAACCTCAAATTTTGTTTCGGTGACCTTCCACACTTCTCTATTGATTGACTTGAGGTGTGCGGTCATCTTTACCTTCCAATATGCATAATTTGTGCCATCAAAGTGAGGTGCCTTCTTGGTGTTGTTGATGTGCAAACTTAATTGAGCCATTTCTTCTTCACCGTAGGTTGTTAAGCCTCAAATAAACGGTGCCTCGGCTCCGATACCACTTGTAAGGTCCAAATGGCTAGAGGGGGGTGAATAGCCTATTTAAAATTCTACAAGCTTCACTAAACAAACACGTTAGAATAAAAGATGGCTAAGCTAATTCTAGCACTAGCTCAACTACACTATGCAAGCCACCTAAGCAATTCTAGTGAAGCAAGGCTATGATCTCTAATACACACCAACAAGGCTAAGTCACTAAGCTACTTACTCCTATGTGATAAAAGCTACGCTAAGCAAACTACAAAAGAACTAGTACAAGAAAGTAAAGAGTAAGTGACTTGATTCTTATACCAACGATGTAGAGAAGTAATGCACTTGAAGAATCAATCACAATTATCAACCACAAGAGAAATCCTCGGCAAAGAGATGACACAATATTTTTTACCGAGGTTCACTTGCTTCCCGGCAAGCTACTCCTCGTTGTGGCGATGCACCCACTTGTCGGTTCGCGAGCTAATCGACTATCAAGAGTCGAGCCCTCGGCGGGCGCCGCACAACCGCACACAAGATGGGGATCCTCCAAGCCACGAGCTCCACTAGAGTATCCAATTTGCGAACTCCCGCGGGGAAGGATCAAGAACCCCTTACAACACTTGGTGAGGGCTCCAACAATCTCCAATTGCGAGCTCAATCACCTCCGCTGCTCCAAGTCGTCTACCGTGTCGGGAAACACGAAAGAGTAACAAGAAATCTGCAGCAACTCGAAGATCAAGTGCCTCTAGAATGCAACTCTCAAGCAATGCACTTGAATCTCACTCAATCTCACTCAAGATATGCAACTATGCAAAGAGATGAGTGGAGGGGTTGTTCTCTAGCTCAAAGGATGTCTCTAGGTCTCAAAAAGTGCAAGAGTTGCCCTCAAACCTCGGCCAACGTCTATTTATAGCGAAGGGGTACGCAGCTAGCTGTTACGGACGACGCAGCGAAAAACGCGCTGACCAGACGCTCTGGTCAGGGTGACCAGATGTGTCCGGTCACTACACGACAACAAGAAACAGTATGCGTCAGAACTAGCCGTTGCCGTGACCGGACGCGCTCGACCGTTTGACCGGACGCGACAGTGCCAGCGTCCGGTCGCGTTCTAGTAAGCTCCCGTTGAGACCGGACACGTCCGATCACACATGACCGGACGCGCCGCGCGTCCGATCAGCACTCCGCTCCTCTGGACGCCTGACCGGACGCTCCGGTTCCGTGAGGGACCGGACGCGCCGGTCGCGCGCTCTCCTTCTGCGCACAGGTGAGCTGACCGGACGCGCTGGTCAGACCAGACCGATCGCTGTTTTTCCATGAAAAACAATTTGGACTTTCGCCACCTTTTCTAGACTCTGGCGCAATAGAAAATAGGCATTTCATTTCCTCAAAAATGCCTGAATCCCGCGCTCGCACGCTCGGCGGGAGGGAGAGCGAACCCCAAACCCCATACTACCGTTCAAACACCACCGCCTTCGCAAGTGTGCCAACACCATCATGTGTAAAACACCATGTGCATGTGTGTTAGCATTTTCATAAACATTTTCAAGGCGTTGTGTTAGCTCTCTACTAGATCCTAATGCATATGCTCAAGACATTGATCTAGTGGCACTTGATTCCTGAGCTAACCGTGATTGCCCCTCTTGATAGTCGGCTATGTATCCTAAATCCGGTCAATCACTTCTCTACTCTTCTTAGACCGGCAAAAGGAAAACCCTATGGTTATACCTTTGCCTTGCGCTCTTAGATCCTTCTCTTCCACTTGATCATCATGTCCACCATTTATGTGCATCTCCACCATGATCGTCATTTCATGTCCATGCACCATCTCTTTGTGATCTTGTGGCCACCACTCCTTGCCACATACACCTTCATCACATGTGTTGCTTATGCCTAACTCAAAACACTTAACACATGGCATTAGCAACTTGGTGTCATTAATTACCAAAACCAAACTTGGGCTTTCAAGTGTCCGCAGCTTCCTGGATACCCAGCAGCTCCGCCTCCAACTCTGCTCCATGCATGAATGCAACAAGTGCGAAGAATGAATGCAGTTCATCAAACAAGAACGACGAATGGAGAACTCACTGGCCACCCGGCTGTCCGTGGCCACCTACTGATCTCGGACGACCTGCATCTCCCACTCTGCTGCCTCGAGCGTGGCCTGGAAGACCTCCAGATATCTCCTAAGTCACTCCACCTCTGTCCCTGCTGTCGCGGCCGACACAGCATCCAACAGTGCTGCTGGCTCCGCGATCGCAGCCAGAGGCAGCCGCCTCCCGTTTCTACCACCAGAGGACAACTCGGCACCCGTCACGCGGCGTCGCATGGACCGCCCACCACCGGACGCATCGCCGACAGGGCAGTCCAAGGCAAAGGTGGGAGAGGGAGCTGCGGTGAAAAGGGGGAAAAGAGATCATGGGCTACTACGAAGAACTAAGAAGAAGAGGTGGGCTCCTGCGCCCTGACTGTACCCATATTTATAATACCGTATAGGGCAACTGACTGGGCGCCAGTCACTCAACTCCCCCGTACACAAAAAATCCTCCCCACCACCCCACGCGTCGGGATGCAAAGCATCACAACATCTACCTAGCGCGACACCTCATCTTCCCCAGGCGGGCCCACTCACTCAATTCAAAGCCCTTGAAGGGATAACTCATCCCTACAAAGCCTCGAGGGCTACACCCGGTGGGTGCGCTCACACGCACCCACCGGACAGTTTCCTCCAAAACAAATAAATCGCAATGCACCCAAATGGGATGACAAGGGCCCATGCATACTGCTTAGTTCTGCTAAAGAACACAAGGAGGAATGACGCGGTGGCAGAAGGGCCACCCGGTCAGTCCCTCGCAATGCGCGAGGGGTTGGGGGCTTCTCCTGCATCCCAACCTAGCGAATGGTCAAAGCCATGGGCTCGGGGGCTCCTCGCATGCCCCGTAGTCATACGAAAAACACCATGCTCTCTCCATTAAAGCCCTTGAAGGGATAACTCATCCCTCCAAGGCCTCGGGGGCTACACCAACAAATCAAAACTACCCACAGTCCTCTAAAGGAGTGCTCCACTCCTCCACAGGTTCAGGGGCTACTGTCAAGTATCAAAATACCAGGGTACCCAACAGACGGCAAAATATGGTACCCTGCACGTTCACTAAAGCCCCATTGTAGGGGCCCCAGTCAAACCGACCTGCCAAAGGCGCTGACAGCATGTCAGTCGCTCGAGACACGAACAACAAACTCCATCCCACCCAAGCCTTGCGGAAAGGTCTCGGGCGAGATAGGCGCCTCAGGTGGCATTTTCCACCTCGCCCAAGCACCCGTGACGTCATCAAAGCGCCCGACCCTCTCGGCATACTTCCGCCTCACCTGAGGGACACGTGGAACCCTCAGGCAAGACGGGGAGCCACGGGGGCCCCCAACCGTGACACCCACTCCTGCCGATGGGATAGACATGACCGTGCATAGTCAACAGGAGCATAGGAACCACGCCCTGACCCAAAATGACCCTGGTCATTCCACCACAATGACATCCATACCTCTACGACGATAGGGGTAACGGCCACTATACCACCTACCCCCTCTCTACGCAAATCTAGGCACCCATATCGCCCGTCCTCATCGGCACAGAGGCGCACAGGATGAAGCGTGGCCACAGCGCATAGCACCAGCAGACGGAGAGGCCAAAATATCAACGCCTGTTGCATCTCTACGCTACAAAAAAAACTATTCCCACTAGATAAGGAGGAAGACGGCTACACCTAAGGCCACCTTTTTTGTTTTTCTCTTTCATCCTTTCCCATTTTTATCTCTTTACCACGAATGTAACCTGAGCCCTCTCCTTAGAGCTATAAAAGGGGAGGTAGGGGCCACATCAAGAGGAGGAAGAAACAACGCACATTCACACATCGCTAAGACATCAACACACATGCACCACCCCTCAAAAGAGACTTGGGATCCGCTCTCTCTCTCGAAAGCTTGTAACCCCTACTTCAAGCACTCTGGTGTAAGGCAACACAAGCAGTAGCAAAACCCACTAGATGTAGGGCCATCCATGCCCAAACTAGTATACATCCTTGTGTCCACTTAGCACTCCATTTGGACCTAGACGCGTAGATACAAATTCAGTCGTCGCACTGTTTAGACATCCGGTTCTCTAGACACCGACAGTGACCATGCCATTTGGCCTCAAGAACACGGGAGCTACGTATCAGCGTTGTATGCTCACCATTTTGGGGGACCTCATTATGCAAACCATTGAGTCTTACGTAGATGACTTCGTAGTTAAGTCAAAACGAGCTGATAGCTTGGTTGCTGATCTCGATCAGGCGTTCAATTGCTTACGAGCCAAGAATATCAAGCTCAACCCTGAAAAATACGTCTTTGGGATCCCGAGGGGAATGTTACTTGGCTTCATCATCTATGAGCGTGGCATCGAAGCCAACCCAGAGAAGATTTCTGCTATCACAAACATGGGCCCGATCCGGGATTTGAAAGGGGTACAACGAGTCACAGGATGTCTAGCGATGCTAAGCTACTTCATCTCATGCCTCGGTGAATGAGGCATGCCCCTTTATTGGCTTCTGAAAGAAGATGGACCGCTTTGCCTAGACGCTCGAGGCCTAAGAGTCACTTGACGGGCTCAAGGCACTTCCAACAAAGGCACCAATCCTTGTGCCCCCAGCTAAGGGGGAACCACTCCTACTATACGTCGCGGCCACTACTTAGGTAGTGAGTGCTGCCGTCATAGTGGAAGGGTAGGAGGAGGGTCACGCCCTCAAAGTCTAGTGTCCGGTCTACTTCATCAGTGAACTTTTGTCCGACACCAAGACGCACTACCCACAGATCCAGAAGCTCTTGTACTCTATCCTCATCGTCCAGAGAAAACTGCACCACTACTTCGAGTCGCACCCCATCACGATTGTGTCATCCTTCCCTCTTGGGGAGGTCATCCAGAGTGGTGAGGCAACGAGAAGAATCACTAAGTGGGCAGTTGAGCTCATGGGAGAGGGCATCACCTATGCTCCTTAGAAGGCCATCAAGTCCTAGGTGCTAGCAGATTTCATGGCAGAATGGACAAAGACCCAAACGCCACCAGCCCTGGTGAAGTAGGAATACTGGACGATGTATTTCGATGAGTCGCTGATGAAGAGCGGAGCCAGGGCGGGACTCATCTTCATCTCCCCCTCGGCATGCGCATGAGGTATATGATCTGGATCTATTTTTTGGCCTCTAACAATGTTGTTGAGTATGAGGCACTAGTCAATGGTTTGCACATCGCCACTAAGCTTGGGATTCGACGGTTTGATGTTTGAGGTGACTCCTAATTGATCGTAGACCAAGTCATGAAGGAGTCAAGCTATCATGATCCCAAGATGGTGGCATACTGCAAGATGGTCCACCTCTTGGAAGACAAGATCAATGGCCTCGAGCTCAACCACGTCACAAGATGATCTAACGAGGCAGCAGACGAGCTTGCGAAGCTGGCATCCGGTTGGGCACCAGTCCCCGCTGGCATCTTCACCAACGATCTGTATAAGCCCTCAGTCCCTTACCAAGGGTCAGCGCATGATGGCAGCAAGCTGCTAGGGCCAAGCTCGGGGGCTGACCCGACCCTAGTCCCAACCGACCCTAAGGCTATGCAAATGAAGGAGGACCCAGAAACAGGGCCTGACCCCCTATCGGACTAGAGAATCCTGTACCTTGACTGCTTAGTCCGCAGCATACTCCTGACCGACAGGACCGAGGCCCGATGCCTCGCGCGCCGTGTCAAATTATTTGTCCTGCTAGATCGGGAACTTTACAAGAGGAGCCCCATTGGGATCCTGCAACGCTGCATCCCCAGCTAGCAGGAGAAGAAGCTACTGCAGGACATCCATGGGGGTGTCTACGGTCACCACGCAGTGCCACGCACCCTCATTAGAAACACGTTCTGACAGGGCTTCTACTGGCCCACTACTATGGCTGATGCAACCGAGGTAGTATGCTCCTGCGAAGGATGTCAGTACTATGCTTGACAAACTCACTTACCAGCCCCAGCACTCCAGACAATCCCCATCACTTGGCCTTTCGCAGTCTGGGGTCTAGACCTTGTCGGGCCGCTCTAAAAAGCGCCCGGGGGCTTCACCCACTTGCTTGTCGCCATTGACAAGTTCTCAAAGTGGATTGAGGCTTGGCCAATCACGTGAATCAAGTCTGAGCAGGCGGTGCTCTTCTTCACCGATATTGTTCATCGCTTCGGGGTCCCAAACTCCATCATCACCAACAACAGCATGCAGTTCATCGGCAAAAAGTTCCTTAATTTCTATGATGATCACCATATCCACGTGGATTGGGCAGTCGTAGCACACCCCCGAACGAACGGGCAGGTCGAGCGTGCCAACGGCATGATCTTGCAGGGCCACAAGTCAAGGATCTTCAATTGGTTGAACAAATTTGGCTGCCGATGGGTCGCGGAGCTCCCTATGGTCCTCTGGAATTTGAGAACAACCCTAAGCCGAGCGATAGGCTTCATGCCTTTCTTCATGGTCTACGGATCCGATGCCATCCTCCCCACCGACTTGGAGTATGGAGCATCGAGGGTCAGAGCCTACGATGAAAAAAGGGAACCAAACTTCCCTTGCGGACGCCGTGGACTAGCTAGAGGAAGCACGAGACATCACCCTACTCCACTCTGCCAAAAACTAGCAAGCCTTACGCCAGTACTGCCATCGCCGTGTGCGAGGTCGAGCGTTCAACATCGGGGATCTGGTGCTTCACCTCAGACAGGACAACAGAGGCCGCCACAGGCTAACACCACCGTGGGAGGGCCCATTCGTCATCGCAGAAGTACTCTAACCCGGCACCTACAAGCTGGCCACCTCAAACGGTGAAGTCTTCACCAACGCCTGGAACATCGAGCAAATATGTCGCTTCTACCCATAGATTTCCAGGCTTGTCACATGTTTTAACTCGAAAGAATAAAAAGAGTGCTCATTGTCTCTTACTCTGTCTAACTCTGAGAGAGACCCAACCCTACCTTTGGTTAGGGTTGGGCCTCCCTCGGGGGTTGAAAGGGGGGAACCCCCCAACGCTGTGAAATTTTCACAATACTTTTTGAAAAAGTTTTTCGTATCCGAGCCCTTACAGTGTTGTTTAAGAAAGCGGACGTTTTAGAAAGCGAAGAGCCCCTCGAGACAGATCGGTCGGACTGCGAGAAACATATACCCTGACAGTTATGGTGCCTTTGCTCACCAGTCTGGGCCTAAGGGGTCAACTCATACTTCTAAAAAAATCCACAAACTTAAACACAACGTGGGGATCGGGCAACCACTTTAAAAACTTCAAGAAAAGTTATCCACCCGAGCCATCCGACAGTGACTAGGAAATATGGGTGTTAGAATACGAGGATCTCTTGGGTCGGAGTTAATTGGACTACGAAAAACCTACACCTCTACGGCTATGGTAATCTCACCCATTAACCCTGACCCAGGGCGTCGGACTTGATTCTAAAGGCCGCAGGCCTAGCCACACTACGAGAATCAGGGTGAACACATAAAAACTTAGAATGATAAATACAAGTTAAAAGGCCCTGAGGGCCACGGACTTGTTCAACATCCCAAGTCTTTACACGGGTGCCTTGCCCGACGCTGTTTACAGATTCAAAGGCGGGGGACGACCTCTTCCTCGAACTTGGATGCCAAGGTCTTCGCCGGCTCCAGCACCTCCTCATCGATGGCGTCAAGCTCCTCCTGGGGGACATCAACATAGCCCTCACTAAGCACCTCTAGGTTGATCTTCTGGTAGTGGGACCTAAAGACTGCAAGTGCACACAACATCCCAAGGTGAAGTTCCTCCTTCACTTGGGTCCGAACCCGCTCGAAGGCGACCCCGAGACGACTCCGCAGCGAGCTCACCCCGAGCTGCACTTGGATCGCCCCAAGGGCGTCACACACTAGCTTGGCGGTGACACACAACTCAGAGTGCTCGTGTTGTTCCATCTTCAGGGCCTCCCGCGCGCGATAGAAGCTCCACCTCCACTATGGTAAGCTTGCCCTTCAGCCCTGATCATTGCTAGAGATAAGAAGCAAATTTCAAAAAACCCAATGATGGATGGATAAAGGTACTTACCTTCTAGCTCCTGGACCCTAGCCAAGTCCTGCTGATGCCCTTGGGCCACCGTGGCTCAGAGGGACTGCAACTCAGGCATCAGCTGGTGATTCTCCTTGGCAAGCCGAGAGGCCACACGTGTATCCTTCTTCATTTGGTCCTCTGTGGTGTTCTTCTCCCTCCGAGCTATGACGCACTCTCGGCAGCCTCGTTGCGCTCACCAACAGCATGCTCACGCTCATGGTGGATGGATTCAAGCTCAGCCTGGAACCGCTCCGAGGCCTGTACCAGCTCATCGCGCTTGTTCTTCACCTTTTGGGCCTCCTCTTGGACCTTACGAGCACGCTCGATGAGGGCCAATAGCTTCTCCCCTATCTCCTTGGCATCGGTGACTGCCTCGTCATGACGGATGTGAAGATTTGCCATTTCACTATTGAGGTCGGCCATCTTCTACCAGGCCTCCGCAAGCCATGCCTCAGCCACGGCGGTCCTCTGTGCTTCCACTGACTGGTGTCCCTAGGAGCCCTGCTCATGACGGAGAAACTCTGACTTCACCTGGCTCCGTTCGAGTAGCACCTGCGCAAGGAGCCACATCAAGGTCACCAAAAGGGGAAAGCACCGAACGATGAACATTCACCTCACTCAACGCCCTAGCCAGCCAGGCGGATATCATCGTGCAGGATGGACAAGGCTGAGGATAGAGTCTGGTTGAAGGTCTAGCACCCTACCTGAATCTGGCCCCAGTACTCCTGCTCCTCGACGTTGTCTAGCATGAAAACCGATAGTTGGTTCCAATACAACCAAGTGAGGCATAGACCACCCCACTAGTAGGGATCATGCCCCACCAGCATGAGGGCATGGGCCCCTCGGCACCGGAGGCCTGAGCCACCTCAGCCAAGTTAGAAGGCTCGTCAGATGAAACCGACACCACCTCCACCTCGACGACATCGGGCCCCGCCCATCGCCGTCACCTCTGCCTAGGACCCGCCTCTCGCAGCAGACCCCACCTACACCAAAGGGCCCTCGGGCATGGCCTCCTTCGCCGCTTCCTGAGCCCCGGCGCTTGCACCTGCTCCTGTAGTCAATCCTGACGCATCCGCCGTCGGAGGCGGAGGTGCCCTACTCTCCTAAGGAAGCGCCCCCTCAAGAGCAGGATCTGGCCTGAACCGCGGTAGCTGCTCCAGCACCGCCATCCCGATCTGGCCAGACTTCTCCACCTCCACTTCTAAAAATGTTGCCTCCACTGACGAGGTGGGGTTAGGTGAAGGAGAGGCAAGGACATCCAGCGCCTCATGTCCCCCTACAGCCACGAACGCTGAAGGCATGCTACCGGTCATCCCCAAGGCAGAGACGTCCAAACCTGATGCACTGCCAGCTAAGGCCTGGCCTTGCCACCTAAGCGCCTTTTGTGGCACAAGCAGGGGGACGTCAGATTGGACCCTCCTGCAAGAACGACGGTATCAGCATTACCAAGCCTTAGCGCAAACAAACAACACAGAAAGGCACCCCTTACCTCTGCGTCGTAGGACATGGGCGTTTTCGCGATGGCTTGCTTGGGCCCGACCCCGACGTCATGGGGCAGGGCCTCTTCCCGACTGCCACGGCCTCGGTCGTACTAGGCTGAGGGGGTGGCGACAGTGACCCCACCATCTCCTGGGGTCAAGGTTCCTCCATCCTCTCAGGATGGGCCGACCCATGTGGCCTCGGGGGCTCCTCACCTCCGCCCGTCGCCGTAGCTCGCCCAAGGTTGGGGTCCTCCGATTCGCAGCATAACGTCTGCCCCTCGATCAAGAGGGATGACCCCCAGGGCTGTTCCCCCTCCTTGGCCACAAAGTCCAGCCAGTCGTACTAGTCCCCCTCATCATCATCATCATCCTCATTGTCCTCATTGATGCTCAATGACTCTGTTGATGCAAAAGTAGATCTGCAAACATAAATGGCTAATACCCGAAATCGATATCCAAAGCGTGCCAGTCGATTTGACCTGTTAATCGACAAGGATGAAGATACGAGCACTTTGGTTCTGACAACAGCGATACGCCCGGAAGTCACGGCCAAGAGGTACTCACGCGGAACTCGAGGATCATCCAAGATTGCACTGGAGCAACGCAACTCGCCGAATCGATGAGAACTCGTAAAAAGGAAAAATATGCAAATTGACGAAGTCACCGAAAGTAGATGTAAATAAGAGTAAAAGTTGTTTTTGATATATTGATTGATTGATTCTTACATTGCCCTTCACCCTATATTTATATCCTGATCTACAGAAATGTAACCAAATACGACTAGGATACTAAATCCAAACCTAAGGAAACACACGACTTTGATACAACTCAAACTCTAATAAACGTATACAAGGAAATTAACTCCTTTTTATTCCATAGTCCGCTTCAATCATGATGGTACTCTCATCGACCTTCTCTCCATCGCCACACTCCCTGTTCTATTGGCAGCAACCTTCAAGTCTTTTCCATCGGCACACTCCCTGTTTCATCGGCAGCGGTCTTTAAGTCTCTTCCATCGGCATCGGCAATAATACCCTTAACCTTATCGGCAACAGTTCATTTTGAGTCCACATGCCACCACCACCATTCACAAGCAGCCTTCTTTACCAACTTTTAATCGGCTATCAATCTACACAGTAACCTTTCCTCCGCCGATTAGCCCTTCCTGACCATCTTGACACGTGCTAAAAATGATGTCAACACATGCCCCCCAATTTCGGAGTATAAGATATACTCTGAAATTTACTCCAAATAATACTTGTTGTTACCTATTTTTCTCAACCCATTCTCCAAGCATAACACGATCTGTTACTAAATTTAATCAAATCTAGTTCTAATATCGCACAATTTCCAACTGTTTTTGCTTCAATCCCGATTGAGATACCAAAATAACAAACCATCAGCAAGATCTTATCATAGCCACATCATCATTTTAAAAACTGAAAGATCCTGTGTCAAGATATCTTCCAAGTCATGATTACTTGCCATCAAATCTTCTGCACGATTCGTTGATTGTCGTGCGAATAGTTACCATATCCATCTGAACCACCTCGATCCACCCGCGCACGGCATAGAGATAAGTCAAGAATACCCCTGCCCTGAATGGCCTATAAATAGATTTCCCCCGGACTGCTCATCTTCTACCTTCAAACTTCAACCTTTGGCATTCTCTCTCCAGCGGCAACCCTAACCAACAACTGCGTGTTCTTCAACCCACCAAAGCTCCTTCCAACGTCAACTTCAAATGTCCAGCTCGTGCCCTCATCCTTCTCGAAGCAATGGCGGTCAACTTCAACGTCCCTGCGGTTCGTTCTTCTCTTATTACCTTTACTTTGATCCTTCTGGTTCATTGCGAGTTCTTACAGTTGGTATTTTTTCTACTTCTTCCATTCTCTTGATCTTCTAAATTCAGGAACTACGCAACACACTGGTTATTCCAACCAACCAACCTCCCCTCCATTGCCTAGGTCCAATGGGCGACCCAGATCCAACCGACTTGATCAATGCAGAGGCTAACCGTATTCCCTTCAAAGCTCAAAATTTCTCTTTGAATCTGTGGAAGGATACATTCCGATCTTGGCCCAAACCCACCAAAGGGTGGAAAAATTGGCACTCGAGGGTCAACAGATCGATGCAAGTATTCTAGGCAGAACGAAAGATAGACCAATGTATCAGACTATCCATTGCCGATATGCAAAAGAATGAATCTATGATGATAACCACCGCTCACTTCTGGTCAGATACCACAAACACCTTTATGTTCGGTCATGGCCCATGCGCCCCCACTCTTGCCGATGTATATATGCTCACCGGCTTGGATATCTCAACTGTCGATGAAGGCCACATTTTTGGCAGAAAAGCTGAGTATAGAGTAAATACACGCAACATCGGCGGCTAGACAGGATACATCCAAGAGTACCAAAAGACTGGTACTGTCAATCAAAGGGAACACGCCATATTCCTGAACATGTGGCTGGAGAAGTTTATCTTCTTGGTCGATCGGTAGGACCAACCAACGCCTTCCTTCCAGCAGCGGAACTCTTGGCCAATGGTGTCAGATTCCCACTTGGCCGATACCTCCTGAGCTCGACCTACCACCTTCTCCACCAAGTGTCTCAGAAGCTTCTACATGGTGAACCCATCGGCAATTTGGGAGGCCCGTGGTGGTTCATCAATATGTGGTTAAACGCTCACATGCATAAGCGTCTACAGTGGGATTTCTTTGCCTAAGAATTCCCACGAGAGATCGCCGAAGATTACGTCCTTGGAGACGATGAATCGGCAACACGCCCTCCTCTCAACTTCGGCGAAGCCATAATTGTCCTCCCTGGAACAGAGGCTAATGAAGATCAAATCGGCAGGTTTTTTCAGAATTTCTACCATGGTCTCCCTCATGATCTCAGGGCTTGGGTACCCTATATTGATGAGGATAACAAGTTCCCTCTTCTTTTCAATTTCGCCGATAGTGATCTGAACCAAGATAATGATCTTATGATGGCTATTATCACCCCCAAAGCAATCCCGGTAAACACATTTGGTAGCGGGAAGAATTCCAATATCACTTATGAATTCTACAATCCATCGGCAGTGTCTCGCCAACTGGCCTTTGGGCAACTGCCAATCAAGCTATGCTTTGCCGATGTGATCAAGCCCAGAGAAATTATTACCGCTGGAACTGAATGGAGTAGGGTAGTAAGACTTGCTCCCGATGCCGATATCTCAAATGTTGATCTCTCCGCCTGGTCACCAGCGTCTTTTATCACAGAGTCATATAAGCAATGGTGGCAAGAGTGGAAAGAACAGTTGTTTTCAACATCCGTTCACACATATCGGCACATGATCGATCCCGACTATGCCATACCTGACGATGCAGTAAGTTCCTTTTAACTTTTGTCTCTCTCCCCCCTTTTATATATATATCGGTAGCTAATCTTTCCTGTAACAGGCCGATGATCCAGTCCCATCAATAAGCAAGAGTGGAAGACCCTTCAACCTCCACCCAATTTCTCCAGTCTCAATAATCGGCTACAACGCCCCTACCTTAGATGCCTTAACCTTCCAGAGGACTCGTGCCAAAACTATCACCTCCAGACCAAGACTGACAACATCCAGGGCCACTCCAATGGCTGCTGCTACAAGCCTAATTAAAGCTTTTAAGGTAATAACCTTGCTTACTTTGTTTCCTGCCGATACACACTATATTAACATATAACTATCAGGGTGTAAGAGCTGCAGCTGGATCGTCATCGGCAACTCTTCCAACTTCAAGCACCACGACCTCTACCCAGCCTTCAGAGGTATTTCTTTATTCCTACATTTTTCCTGTTAAACATCCGATCTTACACCTATTTTTGTAGCAACAAATGGGTACATCGGCAAGCACACCAAGCACGCAAGCTCCCCAATCAACAAACACCGATGCCCCCCAGCCAACTGTCGCTGAGACCCAAACAAAGCGCAAAGCTTTAACCAATGCCGAAGCTCAACAAAAGCGACAGAAGTCTACACCAGCCCCTGCGTCCGCTCCAACACCTATTAATCAACCAACCGATATAACTGAACAAGTTGCTCCTCCTACACAAGATATACCATCGGCCATTATACCCCAAGGGCCTACTATTGATGAAGTCGTAGAAGACATTCCATCGGCATCCTCTGCCGATCCTTTGCATGATCCTCTTCAAGCTGCTCCCTCAAGCCAGGCTCAAGAAATTGCCTTAAAGCAGGTAAACCGATTAACTGCTTGGTTTATAATATCCCTAGATACCACAGATAGGATTTCTAACCCTCTTTTCTTCACAGGAACAAGATTCTCCTGATAGCTTGTTTTCTTTTGCTATCGACGTCTCTGATGATGACGGAGAAGAGGCGAGTTCTTCCCTGGCATTGGGAACAATATCGGCAGATACCCATGGCCAACTAGAAGCTCTTCTGAATCTGCTGCAACAAGATACTGCTCAACTGGTGATCGATTCAGACCCTGCAAAGACTATCTTCAAAACAATCCGCAGCCAAGTCTCTGCCGATGTTGAAGAAATCATCTTCCCAGCAGTTCACCTAGAGAGTAGACAACTTCAATATCAAAGGGCTGTTCATCGTATTGCCGACAGAGCAGCTCAGGCTCAACTTAAGGAAGAAATGCTACAGCTGAAGCAAACTGCCGATGAGAAGCACAAAAGCATCAGGAACTTGCAAGCCTCCGGCACTGATCTTAAGCAGAAAATCCTAGATTTATTGGCAAAAAGAGCAGCTCTGCTAGCTGAACTGGAAAAGGTTGAAGCAGCCCTGACTCAAGCCAAGCAAGAAGAAGACCAGCTTCCTGACGCTATCAAGGCCCTCCAACAGGAACGAGATGCCCAAGCTCGTAAGGCCTTGGCCTTCAAAAAGAAACTCAAACCTGTGGAAGGAACTGCCGATGAAGATGCCAAAGAATTGAAAGAAGCCGATGAAATTCGCCTACGTGCGATATCGGCTATCCAAACTTTGTTAAATTAGCGCATCGGCAACAATGCGTTGATACTTTGTTTTAACTCTAGCCGATAGGATTGTTATCGGCAATTACACTTTTATGCATCTATCCAGATATTAGGGTAATATTTCTTTAAGTATTTTCCATTTAATGCTCTGGGAAATGCAACTCCTTCGAGAGTTTTGAGAATATATGCATTACCAGGAATAGATTGATTTATCCGATATGGACCTTCCCAATTAGGTGACCATTTGCCAAACTTAGAACTTTTAGTCCCAATTGGTAAAATCAACCTCCAAACCAACTCTTCATCGACAAATTCTTTTACCTTCACCTTCTTGTCATACCATCTAGCTACCCTTTTCTTATTCTTCTCAATGTTAACTAAAGCTTTTAACCGATGACCTGCTACATCTTCCAACTCATCTTTCATAAGGATATCATAATCATCGGCTGTCAATTGATCTTGAAAGTGTATTCACCTAGAACCAGTTTTAACCTCCCAAGGTAATACTGCATCGTGTCCATACACCAACTGATAAGGTGTTACCTTGGTTGCACCATGACACGCCATCCGATATGACCACAAAGCTTCATTTAATACTGTATGCCACTTCTTAAGATACTCTTTAATCTTGCGCTTAATGAGCTTGATAATTCCTTTATTAGATGCCTCAGCCTGACCATTAGCCTGGGCATAATACGGTGAAGAATTCAAAACTTTAATCCCCATACCTATAGCAAACTCATCAAATTCACCCGACGTAAACATAGTACCCTGATCGGTAGTGATGGTTTGAGGAATGCCAAATCGGTAGACAATATGCTCCTTCACAAAATCAATCATATTAGCCGATGTCACCTTTTTCAAAGGAATTGCTTCAACCCACTTTGTGAAATAATCGGTAGCAACCAGAATAAATTTATGCCCTTTACTCGATGGTGGATAAATCTGACCGATGAGATCAATAGCCCAACCCCGGAACGGCCAAGGCTTAATTATGGGGTTCATAGCCGATGCAGGTGCCCTCTGAATATTACCAAATTTCTGACATTCCTGACATCCTTTAAAATATTTAAAACAATCCTCAAGAATAGTCGGCCAATAATATCTATTCCTTCTGATCATCCATTTCATCTTGAAAGCTGACTGATGAGCCCCACATACTCCTTCATGAATCTCACCCATCAGGCCTTTTGATTCCTCTATGCTAACACACCTGAGTAAAACTCCATCTATGGTACGGTAATACAATTCATCATCGAGGAGCACATACTTGGTAGCTTGGAACCTTATACGTCTTTCAACCTTTTTAGATGGATTCTTTAAATAATCAATAATTTCCTTTCTCCAGTCATCGGTATCAACTGCTGATATTAATACTTCTTGAACAGGCTGATATCCCGAAGCATGCTGAGCCAATCGGTTAGCCTCTTCATTATGCATTCGAGAAACATGTTCCAGATAAAAATTCCTGAACCCTTTTAACAACTCCAAACACTTTTCATGATATGAAATTAGAATTTCACTTCGGCATTCATAAATCCCAGTCAACTGATTTATAACTAGCATTGAATCACCAAAGACTTCAACAGCATCAACATGTACTTCCTTAAGCAATTCTAACCCTTTTATTAGGGCTTGGTACTCAGCTTGATTATTTGTTGATGTAGCAACAATCGGCAATGAGAACTCATACTTCTTCCCCTGAGGGGAAATTAATACAATGTCGATGCCTGCCCCTTCACCACAAGTAGACCCATCAAAGAAAAGTGTCCAAGGAGCAATTTCCAGAGAATCCACCATGTTGCAATGTTGAGTAACAAAATCGCCATAACCTGTCCTTTAACTGCCTTAGCCGATTCATAACGTAGGTCAAATTCTGATAATGCTAAAATCCATTTGCCAATTCTACCATTCAGTATCGGCATTGACAGCATATACTTGACCACGTCATCTTTGCATATGACAGTACATTCAGCCGATAGTAAATAATGCCTCAGCTTAATATAAGAAAAGTATAAACATAGACATAATTTCTAATGGCCGAATACCTGGTTTCAGCATCTATTAACCGTCTGTTCAAATAATAGATAACATGTTCCTTCCCTTCAAATTCTTGAATAAGAGCTGAACCGATAACAGCATCCTCAGTTGGTAAATACAATCTGAAAGGTTTTCCATGTTGAGGTGGAACTAGCACCGGAGGATTTGTTAAGTAACTCTTAATTTCATCTAGGGATAATTGATGTTCATCTCCCCATTTAAATTCCTGATCAGCTTTCAATTTTAATAATGGACTGAAGGCCTTGATCTTGCCCGACAGATTAGATATGAATCTTCTGATGAAATTGATTTTACCGATCAAGGATCGTAATTCAGTTTTATCGGCAGGAGCAACAACCTTGTTGATTGCCTCAATAGATTTCCTACTAATTTCAATGCCCCGCTGATGCACCATAAAACCCAAAAATTATACTGCCGATACGCCAAATGCACATTTATTAGGATTCATCTTTAATCCATGCTTTCTTGTGCACTCCAATATCTTCCGTAGATCGGTTAAATGCTTTGTGATGTCTCCAGACTTAATCACTATGTCATCAATATAAATTTCTACCAACATGCCGATATATTCATGGAAAATAAAGTTCATAGCTCTTTGATAAGTAGCACTGGCATTTTTCAAACCAAATGTCATAACTATCCACTCAAATAACCCCACATGACCTGGACATCTAAAAGCAGTCTTGGAAATATTTTCTTCAGCCATGAATATTTGATTATAACCCGCATTACCATCCATGAAGCTGATAATCTGATGCCCTGCTGCAGCATCAATCAACAAATCAGCAATCGGCATTGGATAGCCATCATCGGTGTGGCTTTATTGAGATTCCTGAAATTAATACAAACACGAAGTTTCCCATTTTTCTTGTATACAGGAACCACATTAGAAATCCACTCTGCATATCGATACTGCCGAATAAACTTTGCCTCAATTAATTTAGTTATTTCGGCCTTAATATCAGGAAGTATATTAGGATTGCACCGGCGTGCCGGCTGCTGATGTGGCTGAAATCCAGACTTAATAGGCAACCGATGTTCAACTATAGATCGGTCTAATCTAGGCATTACAGTATAATCCCAAGTAAAACAATCTTTATATTCCTTTAACAAATCAACTAGTTGCTGTTTACACTTGGAATTTAACTTAGAACTAATAAAAGTAGGCCTTGGCCTATCGCCTTCACCAATATCTACTTCTATTAAATCATCTGCCGATGTAAATCCTTGACCTAATTTTCCATCATCGGCAAACCTATCCATTAAAACTCTTCTTCAGAACCGACTGCTTGGATCGGTAGAATTTCGTAATCGGCAACCTTGAGGAACTCTTTTTCCCAAGCTTCTCCTGATATGCACCTGGTTTGCTCATAAGTGTCTGATTCTGCCGATGCGATGATATAAGAAGAATCACCAGGAACAACTTCAATTTTATCTCCAATCCATTGTACAAGACACTGATGCATTGTAGAAGGAACACAACAATTAGCATGAATCCAATCCCTTCCTAAAAGCAGATTATATGCACCCTTGCCATTAATGACAAAGAAAGTTGTCGGTAAGGTTTTACTGTCGATGGTCAATTCAACACACACTGCCCCTTTAGCTGGTGATACATTGCCTTCAAAATCCTTTAGCATCATATCAGTCTTAGTTAAGTCTTGATCTCCCTTACCAAGCTTCCGATACATCACATAAGGCATAATATTAATTGCAGCTCCTCCATCAATAAGTATCTTAGATACAGGCTGCCCATCAACTCTGCCTTTTACAAACAAAGCCTTGAGATGTTGTCTCTCATCATCGGCAGGCTTCTCAAAAACAACCATCATTGGATCTAGCGTTAATTGAGCTATTTGGTCAGAGAAAACAACTTCTTCATTATTAGAGAGAGCCAAAAATTCCATCGGCAACATAAACACCATATTGACATCTGCTGATGGGCCTTTATTTTTGTGCCTTATTTGCCACTGCAGATTACCAGATCTCTCATTGGAGGAACTTTCTTCTTGGTATAAGTCTTTTTGACGCTCTCGCTGCATTTTAATCTTCTATGTCTTTGTCAAACCCTTTGGACACCATTGAGGAAGTTTAGTTTTCCACACTGGCTGATAGGTCCTGGTTGTCTCCACACGACGTATATTAGGATCCCTGTAAAATATTTCTTCATCAGGAACTCTTGCATTTGCCATCTCTTCAAGTTCCTCTTGGTTTCTTGGAAAATATGCAACGCGTTTACCAAGCCTTTCATGTATACTGAGCCTGCCCCCCAGCCGATCATATACTGATGCTTTCCTTCTAATCGGCTCATTAATGGACAAACCTTGATTACTAGATTGAAACCTCCTTACAGGACGATTAACTCCATAATAACCATTGCACTCTGGGTAATCTTCAACAATAGGTAACTTAATACCTTCTTCCCAACAATGAATAAAAAACAGACACCTCCAATGATCCTTATGTCGATTCCACTCCTCTTGACGTCTTTCCTCTTGCTGTTGTCGATACCGGTCCCTTTGCTGACGCCAGCCTTCTTGTTGTCTTTAATGAATAATCACAATGCCAGATCGAGGAGGCTTTCTAGAACTGCCACTTTCTGTCAATAGCCCCTTGCCTTTTGCATCATCGGTAGTTATCCGATGTTGGGGATCTACTGATGCATTCTTTTCAGCAGCTTCCGATGTCAACACTTTAATTTTACCTTCAGCATCCAACATATTTGCTGGAAAAGGATGTTGATCAATTTTCATCGGCTTATGAATCTTGGAATTGCCAAATTTTATTCTCCCAGACTCAATAGCTAACTGTAACTGTTGTCTAAATACTTTGCACTCATTTGTACTATGTGAAGTTGCATTATGCCATTTGCAATACAACATTTTCTTCAACTCTTCTGCCGATGGGATCACATGATTAGGTGACAACTTAATCTGGCCCTCCTGAAGCAAAAGATCAAATATCTTATCAGCTTTGGTGACGTCAAAAGTAAACTTTTCTGGCTCTTTGTGACCAAAGGGACAAGATATCGGCTTTTTATTCTTAACCCACTCAGCCAAACCGATAACTGGTTCTTCATCCGAATCAGAATCTTCTACTTCTTTGACAAATGAAACTTTCTTGTTCCAATTCCTTTTAGGTTCAAAAGCCCGAGTGTCTTGATCAGAAATCCTTTGCACTAGATGACTTAGGCTTTCGAACTCCTGAGAAGCATATCTATCCTTAAGGTGTGGCAACAATCCCTGAAAGGCCAAATCAGCAAGTTGCCGATCATCCAACACCAGGCTATAACATTTGTTTTTTACATCTCGTAGCCTTTGCACAAAGCCTTCCACCGATTCATCATTGCGCTGTCTCATCTTTACCAAATCGGTAAGCTTCTTTTCATGAACTCCAGCAAAGAAATATTTATGAAATTGCTTTTCCAGATCAGCCCAAGTAATAATAGAATTTGGCGGTAATGAAATAAACCATGTAAATGCTGATCTAGATAAAGATGATGAAAACAAACGAACTCTTAATTCATCTCTACTAGCTGCTTCTCCACATTGAATAATAAAACGATTAACATGCTCCATGGTTGATGTATCATCTTGCCCAGAGAACTTAGTAAAATCTGGCACCTTGTACCAATTTGGGAGAGGAATTAAATCGTATGCTGGAGGATACGGAGTCCGATAAGAATAGGTATTAACTTTGGGCTTGATCCCAAACTGATCCTTCATAATTTTTGCTATTTTATTGGCCCAAAAAGCATCAACATCTTGTTGACGACATGGTTGAATTTCCACCGGAGGTACTTGCTGATACCCTTCTGCATATCTTTGTGGCCCACGATCTCCAGCAATTGGCATATTTGCCACTATTTGTGGTCCATTAACCTGCTGGAAAGGGTTCATCGGCTGAGCTGCCGATGCTTGATTCTGAAAACAAGCATGCATGTGACCTTGATGAATACCTGCAGCTTGCTGATTTGGCTGAACTGTATGTTGAGCGGTAAACTGCCCTGACCAATTATTAGCATTCATCGGTACAAAATTTGCCGATGGCTGGTAACTTGTTGGCATTGCTGGATAATTATAACCAACTTGAGGTATAACCTGGACTCCAGGTTGACTTACGATAGGAGCCTTCTGTTGCATTGGTAACAAATTTGCCGATGGACTTGAATTAGATGTTTGACCCAAAGACACCTGGAAACCTCCTAGAGTTGGTTGCACATTAGTTGCTGTAGTATATTGAGGTACTTGAGCTATCAGCGAACCGGCCGATGGCATAGGAGCTTTTCCCGCTGCATCAAACACTTGAGGTGATCCATGGTTGAAAACAGATGGCTCTGGAGGCATACCATATCCCCACCAATTAGCAGGAGTCTGATTATTCTATGGTACAGGACCTGATAAAGCCGATGCTAATAGATCTGTATTAAGCTGAACTCGTCCTGATAATGTTGAATCTGGCCGCATCGGTGTGGACTGTATGTTAGATAAACCTGCTGATACTGGAGGAGAAGAAATCTTTGTACTCACAATGGCTGGGGGAGCCGATGGAGCAATAGCAGATGCTGATTCTGGTTGATGATAAGCAGGCCCAACGTAACGAGGTGACGCTTGCCCTTCTTTGAAAGTTCGAATCACAGCATTATGAACAGTATTGGACAACACATTGGAGTGATTAATTAAAGCATGATTTACTGCAGAATTAACCATCTCTTGAAGTTTACTCGGATTAGAATCAAAGGTAACTTGTCGAGGCAACGGCAAATCTTGCTTCTAGATGACTTGTCCACTTTTGTTCAAGCTGAATGACTTCAAGCAGAGCTGTCTGTATTCTTCTATAGCCCTCTCCATAGCCCGCTTCTGATCTTCCTTAAGATCTTCTTCTGTTACCGCGATGATGTTCCCCGCATCGATCTCAGGATTAAGCATATTGACTAGATCTGTCCCACTGGGCGTGCCAAAAGATGTGTTGATGCAAAAGTAGATCTGCAAACACAAAGGGCTAATACCCGAAATCGATATCCAAAGCGTGGCAGTCGATTTGACCTGTTAATCGACAAGGATGAAGATACGAGCACTTTGGTCCTGACAACAGCGATACGCCCGGAAGTCACGGCCAAGAGGTACTCATGCGGAACTCAAGGATCGTCGAAGATTGCACTGGAGCAATGCAACTCACCGAATCGATGAGAACTCATAAAAAGGAAAAATATGCAAATTGACGAAGTCGCCGAAAGTAGATGTAAATAAGAGTAAAAGCTGTTTTTGATATATTGATTGATTGATTCTTACATTGCCCTTCACCCTATATTTATATCCTGATCTACAAAAACGTAACCAAATACGACTAGGATACTAAATCCAAACCTAAGGAAACACACGACTTTGATACAACTCAAACTCTAATAAACGTATACAAGGAAATTAACTCCTTTTTATTCCATAGTCCGCTTCAATCACGATGGTACTCTCATCGACCTTCTCTCCATCGGCACACTCCCTGTTCTATCGGCAGCAACCTTCAAGTCTTTTCCATCGGCACACTCCCTGTTTCATCGGCAGCGGTCTTTAAGTCTCTTCCATCGGCATCGGCAATAATACCCTTAACCTTATCGGCAACAGTTCATTTTGAGTCCACATGCCACCACCACCATTCATAAGCAGCCTTCTTTACCAACTTTTAATCGGCTATCAATCTACACAGTAACCTTTCCTCCGCCGATTAGCCCTTCCTGACCATCTTGACACGTGCTAAAAACGATGTCAACACACTCCTCTTCCTCGGCGTGTCGCTACATCTTCCGATGCTTCTCGCGCTCCTCCTTCCTCTAGGCCCTATTGGCCTTCTTCACCTTCTCCACATCCTTCTTCTTCTTCACCCCCTCGGCATGAGCCCAGTTCCGCACCCTCTGGATAGCGTCCTTAGGAAGGGATGGGTCAAAGTCGGGGACCAAGCAAAGATTCCCCTACAGCCGCCTGAGCTCCGGGTCAGGCAAAAAAGAACACAAAGAAGCCAAGGGAAAAGGGAGGAGAGGAAGAGAGGGGGACACTCACCATCTTAATGAAGCCATCATCAGGATGCATCGGCGGGTGGACATCGAGGGCGGCATCGGAAGGAACACTCCTGAGTGCCGACTTGATGTGCTTCTTGATCTCCTCACGATCAAGCTCCCCCGTCATGAGCACGGTCCCCTCAAGGGGCACGTTTGGCACCATCTTGTCTAGGCGGCGTGCTCGCCACATCAGTGGCAGCACCCTACCTTTATGGTAATAAGAGATTAATCAATACCACTTACTCATAATAAAAATCACAACTAGTACCTCTGTCTTGACAGGCTTACCCTTGTTTCGTCTTTGTTCATATCTTATGCAGGGTAATATAGGTTCGGTTGTGACTTATCAATTTCCAATCCAAGAGTCAACCAACCTAGAGGAAGATCAACACCAGTAGTGAAGCTATGGCTAATAAGACTTTACTTGAGTGTTCAGCTCCAAGTGTAAGGAACATTCATACCGGATCAACACTCCAAACGGACAACCTTGAATTCGAGCTCAAGCCAAGTCTAATCAACCTAGTGCAAGCTACTACATTTGGTGGAAAGGAAGAAGAAGATGCCACTAAACATCTGTAGAATTTTCTGGAGATTGGAAGCACCATCATCATCAAGGACGTCACCCAAGATATCGTACTCCTTCGTCTCTTTCCATTCTCACTAGAAGGGAGAGCGAAGCAGTGGTTCTACACCAACAAAGAAGACATCAACACATGGGATAGATGTTCGAAGGCCTTTCTGTCAAAATTTTTCCCTATAGGCAAAACTCATGCCTTAAGAGGAAAGATTTACAATTTTCAGCAGCAAAAAGGAGAAACCATTTCAGAGGCATGGGAATATTTTCAAGAGAACATCTTGGAATGCCCACACCATGGAATGGAAGATTGGTTACTCATGCACAGATTCTACTATGGATTAACCCAAAGATCGCGTGACCAACTAGATGCTACTGCTGGAGGTTCATTCATGTCACTCACTCTTGGATACACTGTTGAACTAGCTTGACCAAAGAGCCAATTTCAAGAAAGATCATCAAGCAATTCAAGATGCATTCGATGCTCAGACCAGATGTGAAGAGTACCTAGGAATGGAAATTCCAGAGAATCAAGAAGATGCAAACATCATCAACAACTCTTCCACGCTGCAAAAGTAAACATGGAATCAAAAGCAACAGACTACATATCCATCTAAGTACTCAGGCAATTTTAATAATTCTTCTAATTTTAAGCAACCACCTCTGTGAAATTTAATTTTGGAACAAGCTAGAATTAATGATACTATTGTTAAGAAACTTGCTTCTAATGATAAAATTCTAGAGGATATAAATACTAAAATGGATGACTTTTCTTCTGCTATAAAAGACCAACTTGATCATAATAAAAAGGTAGAAACTCAATTATCACGGTTATCTGCTTCTTTTTCCACTAACAATGAGCAGGTCAAGGGTATAACCACCAGACATGGTAAAAACACTAAAGACCCACCTTATCCAGAAGGGGCACAGAGAAGACAACCAGTACCATTGATACCCACAGTGACAAAAGAAAAGGATGATGAAGTAGAAGAAGTTCAACCATAAGTGCAAGATTTCCAAGACACCAATATCTTACCCTTCCCACGCAGAGATCGAAAGCTCAAGATGGATGCACAGTTTAGTAAGTTTGTTGAGATTATTCAAAAATTATATATCAATGTCCCTTTGTTAGATGCGTTACAGGTTCCCACCTATGCAAAGTATGTTCAAGACATCCTCAACAATAAAAGACCACTGCCTACCACTAAAGTGATCAAGCTGACAGAAGAGTGTAGTGCGGCCATCGTCAACACATCAATCAAGAAGAAGGATCCAAGATGCCCCACTATCTATTGTTCAATTGGAGATCAACATTTTGACAATGCGTTGTGCGACCTTGGAGCAAGTGTCAGTGTGATGCCCAAGGCGATCTTTGATAAACTTCCACATGCAAAGCTCGTACCAACCTCGATGTGCCTGCAGCTAGCGGACCAGTCACTCTGTTACCCTGTGGGAATCACCGAGAATATTCCAGTCAAGATCAGAGAATTCTTCATACCAGTCGACTTTGTGGTTATGGATATGCAACCTGACTCAAGAGTGTCACTCATTCTTGGGAGACCCTTTTTGAGTACTGCAAATGCCCACATCAACGTCGGAATTGGAGAAGTCAAATTCAACATTGATGGACGAGAAGAGTGTTTTCCATTCAGACCACGACCTGAGTTAAGCTCTACTACGAAGATGATAGATGAAGGAGCCACACAATCACCACTCACAAGGATGACTATGACCCCCGAAGAATAAATCTAGCTGGAGTAGTCCGATTCGGTGGACTTAAAAATCCTGAACCATCGCTGGGAAGTAACTTGGTATTTATCAGCATTTAATTTTTGCATGGCATATTTACTTATTCATGCATAGAAAAAAATAATAAAAATCAATCTCATGGCATAATTATTAAAGCCCCATTTAATTAATATTTATCGAGCATGAAAACCTCTGGTAAATAATAATCACTGTGGTGGTAGAAAAATATAAAAATACCATCATTAGAATTCTAATTTTTCATAGATACATAAAAGTAATTTTTCTTTGCATACTTGTGTGATTATACGGTGCAAATACGGGAGACATACGACCTCCCTCTCTCGCGCCTATAAAAAGGCTACTTCTCCCTCTACTCCACACACTGTAAAACACTTAGAAAACATACCCCTAACTCAAAATTCCAAAATCCAAGTACGGTTTGAGAATTCTTAGTTTTTGAGTAGATTCTGGAAGTTCTTGAGTGGAGAGAAGTATTCTGAAATTTTTAGAGTCACATTGAGATAAGAATCAGTAAGAGAGAAGTGCTAGAAGTTGTTTAGAAAATCATTTAGTAAGGAGAAGTGTTGCCCGAATAATCTAAGTACTAGGAGAAGTCAAGATATAAAATTTCCAACTTGAACGACTGACTTCTGGACCACTGACTCCTAACTATTTATTTATTTATTCTAACCCCTCATTATTTTCACTAGTTGTGTTTGTGTTTCTGTCTGTGTAACAGGATGAGTGGACTCAAGAAAACACTTAGGAGTGCGGCTAGAGCATTCTCTTTTCGCAAGAGAACCCGCTCCTAGACTGGATCATCATCACGGGCTGGTTCTGACTTAGACATGTCATCCGTGCCCCAGTCCTCGTCCGCTAGCCAGCCAGAACACCACGTACTCCTTCAAGAGCGTCATATAAAGCTTCGCACCACCTACGAGAAGGATCTGATGAGATTGTACAAAGATTGTGAGTTCGGGCATACCCCAACCTTTGACCCCAACTTCTTACAAAAAACAGGTATGGATGCTGAATTCGATCTTATTTTTCGTAATATTAGATGGGATAATAATTGGAGTATTTTGGAGGATGGATGCAAATTACTATAGAATTCCTCTGCACTCTATCTTTCACCGAGACTTATGTTTCCTTTAGGCTGTTTAAAGAACAATATGAATTTACTTGGAAAGAATTCAGCCTCAGACTAGGATTCCCTCATGCAGCGGAGTAGAAATAGGTGAACTTTTGAGCGATTTTCATAGAGAGCAGTTTTGGGAAGATATTTCAGGCAAAGACTACTGTTCCGACCCATGCACGAATGACATTCACAATCCCACTTTGAGAATTATGCATAAATGGTTAGCGATCACTTTCTTTCCTAGGAGGGAAGGTCGCATAGTTAGGACTGAGGAGATGAAATTAATGTATGCTATGATCAAGAAATGTAAAATATCTCCTGTTAGGCTCATGGTAACATTCTGGGCTATCCTTCACACTTTGTGAGGCCATATCACCATCACTTCTTGGATTACACGTCTTGCCGGAAACTTGAATTTGTTAGGGAATGCTAGTATTATCTACATCTCCACACCCTGCCGATCTCTTGACATTTACCTTTTCAGTAAAGCACATCTGTTGAAACAAAAGGGCAATAGAATCTTTGTAACATACAAGGGATTTGTAAATGAATATGAACTGTCAAACAAACCACTTGGTCTATATGTCGTGGAGACATTTTTGCTTGATTTGCAGACACCGACCAGGGGAGTTAGAAGAAGTTCGTCCGCCAAAATAACGAGAAACATTGTGCCTAGGTACATAGGGGAAGATGGTGCACCCCCTGCACCAGCTTTCACTCACTATCAAGGATTTAACCAACTAGGACCATCTGAACCAAGACACCGGGCATGGGAAGATCAAACTTCCTATGATCTACCCACGCCAGAAGAAAATTGGGGGCAAGGTAATTTTCTAATTATGTTCCGTAGGAATACAAAGATTCGGCGTACATCCAGAAAGGACGCATGTCTTTCTCTGTGAGGGGAGTCCATGATGCAGCATCTACACCACCACCGTACTCATACCATGCCTCTCATGGCTACACCGGGTACCAGCCGGAGCAATACCTGCCTCATCCTCAGCCTCAGTTGTACCACCAGCCAGACTTTCAGAACTTTGATACCCGTCTCACTCATCTTGAGACGGGGCAACAAGGTATCATAAACACGCTACATCAGCATACACAGTGTCAGGAGAGCACGAGCAACACGCTTGGGGAGATGCGTGAACAAGGGACACAAACGTATGAAGGCCTCCTCTACTTCTTTGAGCAAATGGTGTCGATTACCCGCCACTAGCACCACCTCAGTGACCGAAGTTGAGCCAGCTTGGGGGAGGACCCCCTCAGACAGTAAGTTTTTCTTACCCGTATTATTATTAGTATTAATATTAGTATTACTACTATATCTAAAAAATGGGGAATATGATAAAAATACAAAAATATATTAATATGTTTAGATTATTTTTCTTTGCGAGCCTTTTGAAATAAAAATAGAGTGTGTATGAACTTGTTTTTGTGTCGAATAAAAAACTTGAACTATCATAAATAGTTGCTTCATTTGTAATTCTTCTGAAGTACCTAGCTTCATTTAAGAATTATTCCTCTGTTCCAAAAATATTCATTGCCAAATATTTAAACCTATGGACAAAGCTTAGGTAGTTGGGAGATAAGAAGTGAGAGAGTTTTGAGCTGCTATTTATCTTGTTCTAAGTTTCAATGAAGTCCTGAAGAGTTCACTTTTCAAAAAAAATTAAATGCACATGATGAGTCTTTGTATGACAGAGAGATTAAATTCCTACCACAGCCATACATGCTAGGATAGAAAACCAGCACTTATTTTATTGCTACTTGTATTTACATTAAGTACTGTCAAACTTTGTTGACCTTTAGAGACCTGTCATACTCTTAAAATCAAGATCACGTACACTCCACTTAAATTTGCTGCTTCTACACTGGAAGTACGCAACAACATGCCTTTCCATTTAGAACCACCATAAAAATGTTTCACTCCTACACTGGGAGTGAACAACAAAAACATGCCTTGTAGGATTTTTCCACCTATTCATACATTTCATAGCCTCAGTTATTATTGCTCCAAATGTTTATTGTTATTATCTCTCAATTGTTTCATGATAGACAAGAAGTCTGAGCTATGTAAATAATAATAATAATAATAATAATAATAATAATAATAATAATAATAATATAGAGAGTAAAACATGGACAAGTGTCCTACCAAAACAATGGGTGCTAGACACTCGCCTCTCTGAAATATATATATATATATATATATATATATATATATATATATATATATATATATATAGACTTTCTTTGTCTAAGTTCTTAAGTTTTAAGAGAGATCAATCTTTCTAAAGGAGCAAGGTAGAATTAGGATTCATTATTACTTCCACCATATATTTAACCTATTCCTTGTATCCACACACATGCACATCTTGATTTGATTGTATGACTAGTTTCTCTAGATCCGTTGTTTGATTTTACAGTATATGCTTTGCAAGTATGTATGAGTGATCTCACCCATAAACTCCATATAAGCTTCTTAGTCATACGGTGAGAGAGAAGGCACAATGATATTCTGCCTTATTCCTTGAGAGAAGGCAAAACACCATCGTTGCCTTGGTAAGGAATTCCAATGTCACATATTGAGAGATTTGTAAGTGTCATACAATACAAACTCTGAGTTTTATTTCGAAAATATAATTAAAAACTTCAGGATGGAAATAGAGATGAAGAATTTGAGACATAGTGCTTGACTTGATTACTTTTGTTTTCTGATTATCCAAAGCTCAAGTGAAAGTTAATACCGCATGGCTAAGGAACTAGAGCAACTTTTCAAAATCTTTTTAAGGATAATTCTTTTCTGATGGCTTGTGTATTTTTGAAGGATGACAATTTGAAGTAACTTAGTTATCCTCGGATTTAGTTTTGCTAAGGGACTAGCAAAAGTTTAGCTTGGAGGAGTTGTTGACGGTAATTAACTATCATTTTAAACCGTCAATATAAGAGGAATAAATGATAAAAAGGATCACCACAGTAGGTTTAGAGGTTTAAACTAACAAATTCCATGAGTTTTGGTGATTGTGTGTTTTCAGGGGCTAAGCTGCATAATACAGAACTAATCTCCTTCCAAGAGAAGAAACCGAAGCAATCGGTCTAATCTCCATGTCACAGATGCGGATAGGGATTCTAGAAGACCTAAACCGACTCCACGAGGTGACACGAGCCAACCCGCCGCCAGGTGGGGCCGACCGACCCTAGGGCTAGGCCGACTGGCCCTCCCCTGCGCCGCATCGGCTCCTTCTCTTGCAAGCTACCTATACCGCCTCTATGGATGCATCTCAACCCCACGCCAAGGTCGGTTTGATCCTAGGGCTGCGGTTCCACGCCCTGGGCTATATAAACAGCCCCTAGGATCCCCTCTCAAGGAATCAGTTGAAGAATTGGATCATCTCTTCCTCATTTGTGAAGGCAAGGCTGGAAGTTAGGGTTTCTAGAGAGAGAGTTAGAGTTCTAGTTCAAGTTTAGAGTTTAGTCTAGATTGATTCAAGTAGAGGCAAGCAACTGCTTAGGATCAGGATCATTCGTCGGAGACTTGGTAATTTCATTGTAATCATCATCCGACTTTATGCTACTTCAATATATTTCTATATTTCAACTTCATTCTGTTCTTGAGATTGTTCTCGTTCTACATCTTGATATGAATATGATTAGTAGAGAGTTTATGAATATGTTCATAGAAAGCTTGATCCAATTCTGGATAGGATTGAGTGGCTGGCATATTGTGACGAGGACATGGCCTCCACACATATGACCATGCTTGGAGAAATACATGGAGGCCAAGGAGATCAGCAAGGGCATCCAAATCGAGAGTTATCAGAACCTTTCGGAAGATCGGGAACCCTAGTTCACATCAATTGGTAATCAGAGCTTCAGGTATACCGTCAGGTTCAATTTTACCCTAGTTTAGTTTGATTTCACCTTCATCCTAGAGTCCATAGAAAAGCCAAAAAAAATTAGTGTTAGGTTTTTCCCCTATCCTAGAAACCACGTTTAGCCTTTTGCATAATTCTTTTCAGATTCCGTCGTGTTGAGTTTGTGTCCTGATAAGGGCTTGTTGCTAGTTTAGATTGTGTTCTTTTCTAGTTTGTGTTGATCCCTCCACCCACCGACATCCCGTATCACCATCAGTTTGCATCTTGTGTCCACTGAAACCCGGATTCGAGCAACTTTCTTAAAACAGTCATAACTTTTGTATCCGAACTCGAAACAGGACAAATTTTATATCTACGGAGAATGCCAGAAAATTTTAGAACCATTTCATCCTAGCAAAGCTAGGTTCGTAAAAATTAGATTTGCAAAATTCAATCAGGAAAATCGAGGCCCACAAGTTTTGATATGCTTTTTGGAGCACAATCCTAATTTTCTATAGGCCACATCTTTTATCCAATTTAGCTTAATTTTTTTGGTGTTTATTGTTGTGTGCTCCTTGCTGAGAAAACAATATCAAAAGAGCAAAAGCAAGGAAAAAAATTTGGACCAAAAAAAGAAAAGAAAAAAATAGCAAAAGAGAATAGAAGAGATGAAAAAGGAGCACATAAGGAACACTCGATAGCTCTATTGTTTGTTGTGCCTTTTGCCTTGTCCGTATTTCCATTGCTATCCATCATACTTTTTTCTCCATTTTGTTATCACACATCTGGTATTTGGAACACGTTAGACCAGCAACAAGAGCAAGTATTTGGGACTATAATTCAGCATTACTTTCTGTTTTTGAATTGTGTTCCACTCACATATTTGGCCTGCTTGCCTTAACTCCACATACTTCTTCTGGACAGTATAAGTTTTGACCCCTGTAATCGCAGTGCTACGCCTTCCAGGTATCCTTGACCTTGCTAGTAAGAACCTTCTAAGAGCTTGAGAAGGGGTCTCCTTTTGTTGTGATCTTGAGAGGCACTACTCCACCTACTTAGTAGATTATTAGGGATAACTTTCACTGTTTGTTCCTGTTTTGTGTCTACAATGACAGGTTACACCACTCACCGATACGAGACATCAATGATGCATGAGCCACGCACTATTGCTGCTACACCTCCTTCCGCAGGTCGTTCTATTCTTTCTTCTCCACCTACCTATGATGGTATTGGTGCTGATGAGTACATTGAGTGGGAAAGTAAAATAGATAATATTTTTGCACACTGTCATATGTGTGAACGGAGGAAGATTAAGAATGCATCTAGTGTTTTGAGACATTTAGCATCAATTTGGTGGGAGTCTTTAAGTTCTTCAGATAAACCTCATACATGGAACGATATGAAAATTCTTATGAGAGAAACTTTTGTTAATCCATCTCTTGTAATTAATTCATATGATGAGGAACATCAACTAGACCAAACTCCTATTATTCCTCCTGCTGTGCCTAACCTTTTGCAGGACAATGCACAAAAGAGCGGGGATGACATGACAGGAAATGAGGTGCTCCCAGTCTCATGTAAAAATTCAACACGTGATACTTCCGCTGACAGTGAGAGCAAAGGTAATACCAATGATGCTAATCTCACAGAAGATGAGAGTTCTCTTGATGTGCTGAATTTTTCCACCAATCATGTTATGATAGAGCAAATATTAGTGGAACCTTTGCTTGATTTACCTTTGTCACAAGATGATTTGCTTGATGTTCCTTGTGATAAAGATGACTTGAATGACGATATTTATATTATTCCAATGCAACCATTAATGAATGAACATGCTATATGTATGTTGGAATCGAACACTACTACTGAAAATAGACATGTTATTCATAATGTTAGTAATGTTGATGAGTTGAAATTGATGTCTTCTTTAAATACTTTGGGATACATTGAATTTGATGTTCTTTGCAATCTTAATTATATAGAGGAGAAACTTTATGCATATGCTGATTTGCCATGGTTATCTAGACATACATATCATGTTTTTTGGCAAATATAGCAACCAAGGACAATATATGGTACAACGAGTTTACATTTGTACAAATATGAATTCTTCTTTTGTTGTGCAAAATAATGATCAATTAGAGGACTATAAAATCAACAATATTGTCATGCCATATTCCTCTAGTTTTACTTTACAATCCCAAGTGGAATCCAAAGAAGGGGAGCATATGTTTCTTGTTAGTACTAATCTTTTGCAGGATAGTATTGACAAAGATCGTGTGTATTTTAATCGAGGAGACTACATGTTTGTAGGAGAAGGCGAGCTGCAAACCGAAATATGTGGTCATATTCTTTCTTCCAACAATGTCAATTTCCAATATTTTGGCAACCTCGTTTGTCTTCATGCTGTGCAGAATGGACTTCAAGCAACATAGACGCCGAGGACGGCTTTTCATCAAGAAGGGGAGGATGATGAGGACATGGCCTCCACACATATGACCATGCTTGGAGAATTACATGGAGGCCAAGGAGATCAGCAAGGGCATCCAAATCAAGAAGAAGGCCCAAAGCTTATCCGGTTCGAGTCACCAAGGTGGAGGCCCAAATCAAGTTCGAGTCCACCTCGGAATCCAGGACCAGTCTGCCTTGAACTAGTCACCCAGAACGTGTCCGGACTCCGTTTTCGATGATCCATATATGGATGGAAAGCTTATTTGATAAGGAAGCCAACCCAATCCCATGTCAAAAGCTGTTAGGAATCAACAGGAATCATCGAAACAAATCACCATCCAGAATCTGTCAAGGTGTTGTGTCGCCGTCTTTTGGGCCGTTTGGGCCTTGTAACGTATCGGCGCTCCCTAGGGACGCGAATAGGTGTCCTTGGATGTCCCTTAGGCTATATAATAAGTAGTCGCCGCCTACATTAGGGTTGAGTTTTGCTTAGATTATTCTATTGACAACAGTTTTGCTGCCACCGTCGGTTTGTGAGACCCCAACTATGTGAGATTAATCATTCATCTGCAATTTGGTTGCATTCCTTTGTGTTCTTGCATGTGTTCTTGATTCGCAGGCAAGGACTTAGCCTTCTTGGCGAGGTCGACCGTGCAACGCCGGTCGATAACCAGAGGGGTTCAGAGCCGAGTTGTTCAGAAGCCGGATCGAATTGTGTCGTGACTCCACCAAATCGAGAGTTATCAGAACCTTTTGGAAGATTGGGAACCCTAGTTCACATCATATTGTAGGCATGGTGCTTAGATTATGCTTGTCTGCGAATGCACTCTATGCTCCAGGCCATGTGGTAGATCGCGGGTGTGACATTCCTGTTGAGTCCTTTGTAGTCCACTCCTCGAGTATAGAACTTAGTAGAACGCGGTTACAGGGAAGAGATCATTACTCTATTCTTGACTTTTCTCTTAGTAATGTTCCTTATTCATAGATGACATGTTGATTATATCATAGATGATTGTGTATAGCTAGATTGATTAATAGACTGATTGAATAAGAAATACATATGATTTACATCTCTAAATTAATCTCCATGACTACTTGACTTGAATAATGTTAACTCCCTCTTGTCTCTGGAATACCCATGATTATCATTTACCATTTATCTTATTTTTCTTACCCCTTTCATGACAAGTGATTAGTTGTTTCGATATTTATTATTGAGTAAGTGCAAATGATTATCTCTACTGCCATTGTATTTATTTATATAGTCCCGTTTTGATTTTCCTTTCCTTGGTAAAATTATAAATAACGATACTTAGGAAAACCTGGGTGAAATGCTACAATGGGTGTATTTATCTGTGCGCTTGCGGATATATACTATAATATCTTTATTCAGTTAAATGGCATGAGTATAATACAACCACACTCTTGGTGTCTTGTTGGGGATGACAACCTAACACGAGTGACGTTAAGAAGTGTCAACACTCACGTTCTGATCCAACGAACAGTCACAACCCTGCGTCGAGCAAGGGCTCAGGGGCTATGAATGACCCAACAAACGGTCACCCTCCCACAACATTACTAAAACCACACAAGAACTCGCATTTACGAAGGACACATTTCATTAAAATGATGATGAGTCTTTTTATAAGAGTACTTTTAATGCAAAATGCGAATAGCCTATCCTAACCGGGGATCAAGGCGGCCTCGGTGTCGACGTCCTTGGAACGAGGCCAAAGAGCACTGGCTAGTAGGGCTCAACCTTGATGTTGTCCACCGCTCAAGGTCCCAGGTGCCCAGTGGCCTCATCCATGATCCCCTCACGCGGGGACCAAGGCGATGAAGCATCGGTCGCCTCGTTGAAGTCCTCCTAGGACCCATCATGGTCAGCCAGCTCCTGACCCTCTAGAAGACCTACCAGATGGTGGAGCACGTGCCCTGAGCGCACCTGTGCCACCGTCAGGGCCACCGCAGCCCCACGATGGATGCCGAGCTCCATCGCGTCCTGGACACGATTGGGGATGTCTAGGAGGCGCTCCTCCCGGTTCACGCTGTGGGTGTGGACATACCCTGCCGCGGCGTCAATAGCCTCCTGGACCCCTAGTAGCTCTGCCTCCAGGTCTGTTCAACACACGAACACGATGAGTGCGAGAGACAAATGCAAACCATCAAGTCAGAACAAGGGACAGAGAACTTACTAGCCACTCGGCTGTCCGCAGCCACCTGTTGGCCTCGAACAGCCTGCATCTCTTGCTCCACCACCTCGAAAGCAGCCTAGGAGACCTCTGGATACCTCCTGAGTCTCTCCATCTCCGTCTCCACTGCCACGGCCAACGCGGCGTCCGATGGTTGTGCCGGCTCTAACGACATAGCCAAAGGCAGGGGCCTCCCACATTCGCCACTGGAGGGTGACCCCATCCTAGTCATGTGGCGCCGCATGGATTGCCTGTCCGCGGACATGTCACTGGCATGGTGTTTGCCCGTGTCCATTGCGAAGGCAGAGGAAGGATGCCGCAGCAAGAGAGGAACAAAGGGGTAGCTGGCTACTGTGTGGAACTAAGAAGAATAGATGGGCTCCTATGCGTCGCTAGTGCCTGTATTTATAATGTCGTATAGGGCAACTGACTGGGTGCCTGTTGCCTAACTCCCCACGTACGCGAAAATCCGGGCACCTCTCCACCTTCCCACGCACCGGGACATGAAGCGTCATAATAACTGCTACCTGACATGACGCCTCATCCTCCCCAAGCGAGTCTATTTGATTTAAAGCCCTTGAAGGGATAACTCATCCCTCCAAGGCCTCAGGGGCTACACCCAGCGAGTGCGCTCGTGCCCACCCACCAGACAACTTCATTCAAAACAAGCAAACAACAACTTCCCATGAGCACTCGACCTCAAGCCTCTGAAGGAGTGCTCCACTCCTCCATAGGCTCGGGGGCCACTATCGGGTATCAATAGTAGGCATACGCAACCAAGGGCATTAATAGTGTGTCACTTGTCAGATCGCCTAAGGCTTAGGGACGGCTTCCGCCTTGCCCAAGCCCCATGATGTCATCAAAGCGCCCGACCCCTGTGCCCCATTGGGAACAATCTCCACCTCGCTTGACCCCTGTAACATAAGTACGGGAGTGCCCGACCCTCTTGGCATACTTCCGCCTCGCTCGAGGGACACATGGAGCCCTCTGGCAAGGCGGGGAGCCATGGGGGCCCCCACCACGGCACCCATTCCCACTGATGGGATAGACATGACCATGCACAGTGGATGGGAGCATGGGAACCATGCTCTGATCCAACATGACCCTAGTCATTCCACCACCACGACGTCCATACCTCTACAGCGATGGGGGTAACGGCAACTATACCACCCAACCCCTCTCTACGCAAATCCGAGTGCACGTATCGCCCATCCTCGACGGCCTAGAAGCATACAGGATGAAGCATGGCCACAGCGTGTTGCACCAGTGGATGGAGAGGCCAAAAGCTCAATGCCCATAACATCTCTGTGCTACAGGGAAAGCTGCTCATGCTAGATAAGGAGGAAGACGGCCACATCCGAGGCCACCTTTTTTGTTTTTCTCTTTTGTCTTTTCCCCATTTCACCTTTTTACCACAAATATAACCCGAACCCTCCCCTTGAGAACTATAAAAGGGGAGGCAGGGGCCACATCTAGGGAAGATGGAGTCAACTCACTAACCAAGAACATTCACACACCCAAAAACACCACGAGACTTGGGATCTGCTCCCTCTCTCGAAAGCTTGTAACCCCTACTACGAGCACTTCGGTGCAAGGCAACATAAGTAGCTGCAACACCCACTAGACATAGGACCATTCTTACCTGAATCAGTCTAAACCCTCGTGTCCGCATTGCAGACCATCCAGGCCTAGACGTGTAGTCATAAATTCACTCGTCTAGTGTCTAAGACGTGGTTCTAGACACCGACACTTGGAGACATAATCAACTGCCACGAAGATGTACTCATAGTTCTTTGACTTTGGGAATGGTCCCATGTAGTCAATTCCCCAAACATTGAAGAGCTCTATCTGAAGGTTGTTGGTGAGTGGCATGGCATCTCTTGAATTGATATTTCTATTCCTCTGACATGCTCTACATCTTCTGATGAAATCCTTCATGTCTTCATACATGGTTGGCCAAAAGAATCTACTCTGCCAAATCTTTGCATGAGTGCAGAATGCCCCATAATGTCTTCCATATGGTGATAAGTGGCATCGTTCAATGATCTTGATGCCTTCTTTCGCTGGTACACATCTCCTGGGTTAACCGTCAGAGCAGACTCTGAAGAGGTATGGTGGATCCCATATGTGGAGACGACTCTCATAGACGAGCTTCCTTTTGTTCTCCCCTGGTGATACATAACCTGCAACCATAAAGTTGACAATATTCACGTACCAGAGGTCTGATCTGGTGATCTTGAAGAGCATGTTGTCCCTCAATGAATCATTTATGGGCAGTTCCTATGAATTCTCAAACTGCATTCTAAACAAGTGATCGGCAACAGAATTTTCTACACTCTTTTTATCTTTTATTTCTAAATCAAATTCTTGGAGTAACAAAATCCATGTTATTAGTCTAGGTTTAGCATCTTTCTTAGTAAGCAGGTATTTCAAAGCAGTATGATCAGTATAAACAATAACCTTAGCTCCTACTAAGTAAGATCTAAACTTATCAATAGCAAAAACAACAGCCAGGAGTTCCTTTTCAGTTGTTGCATAATTGAGTTATGGTCCTGTCAGAGTTTTGCTAGCATAAGCAATTGCATGATGCTTTCTATCTTTTGTTTGTCCTAAGACTGTCCCCACAGCATAATCACTAGCATCACACATAATTTCAAAAGGTAGCGACCAATCAGGGGGTTGAATGATTGATGCAGAGATGAGTGCTTCTTTAAGAATATTAAAAGATTTTAAGTGTGCATCATCAATTCAAAGTCCTTAGCCAAAAGATTTGTCAGTGGTCTAGCAATGTGCAAAAAATCTTTTATGAAGCGGCGATAAAAACCACAATGACCAAGAAGTATTTGGATCCCTCTGATATTTACAGGTGGAGGTAGTTGTTCAATTACTTCAATTTTAGCTCCATCTACCTCAATTCCTCTTTCGGACACCATGTATCCAAGCACTATGCCTTCTCTAACCATGAAATGACATTTTTCCCAATTAAGGACTAAGTGCTTTCCTTCACATCTTTGCAAAACCTTGTCTAAATATTCAAGGCAATCATCAAAAGTTTTTTCATAAATAGAAAAGTCATCCATGAAAACTTCCATGATTTCTTCAATCATATCAGAAAATATAGACATCATGCATCTTTGAAAAGAAGCTGGAGCATTACATAATCCAAAAGACATTCTACGATAAGCATATGTTCCATACAAACATGTAAAGGTGGTTTTGCTTTGGTCATCTGAATGAATCGGAATTTGATGATAACCTAAATACCCATCAAGAAAACAAAAGAAAGAGTGGTTCACCAGCTGCTCTAACATTTCGTCAATGTAGGGCAACGGAAAGTGATCTTTCTTTGTTGCCCTGTTAAGTTTTCGGTAATCAATGCACATCCGCCAACCAGTGATGGTTCTTTGGGGGATTAATTCATTCTTTTCATTTTTAACAACAGTCATGCCCCTCTTTTTAGGCACAACTTAAACAGGTCTTACCCACTCACTATGCGACACAGGATAGATGATCCCGACGTGTAAGAGTTTTTAGACCCCTTTCTTAATAACCTCTCTCATCGCATTATTAAGCCTACACTGGGCTCCCTAGAAGGTATAGAATCTAGATTCGTAGGAATACGATGGGTGCAAAGAGCAGGCCTAATCCCCTTAAGGTCTTGGAGTGAATAGAAAAAGCAGAATGATGCTTTTCTAAGACAGTTAGCAAGCACAAAGATTATTCCTGAGAGAGTTTATCACTTATGATCATAGGAGAATCCTGATCATTATTAAGAAAAGCATACCTAAGACCAGAGGCAGGGTTTTGAGCTCAATTGAGGGCTTAGGCGGTTCTAGCAATTCATCGAGAGATTTAGGTTCTACGGAGCCTTCGTCTTCCTCCTTGATGAAGAACTGGGCATCATCTTCAAAGTTGGGTTCAATCAAGTCATCAAGAGATATAACCTTAACCTCTGTTGATATTTGGTAACGCAATTAGGAAATGATCCGCAAGCGCACGGATATCGGTGAGCACTTCACCCGGGATGTTATCCAGAGTATCGTATTTATTTTTTTACCACTAGGAGAAAGCGTGCATCTGACTAACCAAATCTATTACTACTAACCTTGAGGCTACAACCACTGTGATTTGATGTGAGCGATGTATAGAGAAGACTGCAACTGCACTCTCATTCTAACCTTGGTAAGGATGATCTACTGCTCTATTGGGGAGGCTCACGGAATCTAGACACCTCAAAGGATGTTCGACCCGCACCTATAAACCCTATCGATCCTGCTAACGGGATATGGAATACAAAGGTAGCTACGGAAATGTCACGTTCCTCGCTACTACCACGGTCCGGCTAGACAGGGGATATCTATGAGTATCCTAGCCCAAACACCTCGTTTACGCTAGAGATGATTACTCTAAACTCTACGCGAAGAGATTAAAGTAAACTCATAAACCAAAGAACAATAAAACAAAGAACTTACTAGAATTTAGAAGTCGAAATACTGAAGAATCCTAGGAGCAAGCCTCGGGTTAGGAGAACTTGATCCTGCAGGTACAACCTCGAAGTAGTCACCGACAGGCCGGGCTTCCTTCGATCTATACCTCCACTCTATCTCTCTCAATCTAGAAGAACTAAGTCTAATCTCACATTGGATGCTAAGCCCTAATGAGGTGGGAACCCTAAGGGAACCTCTCTCTCTGAATCCTCTTTGGAAAATATGAAAATAATGGACTTGGATTCCCCTCTCCAGGGGCCAGGGGTCCTGCTTATATAGTCCCTTCAAGTGAACTTGGGCCGTCGGATCAAACCGACATTAATCGCACGGTTTTCCTTGATCCTTTAGGTCGGTGGGGCATAATCCGCGAGACTCATCCTGATTGGTTGCAGACCTAGGGCGGGCGCCCCAGGGTCCAGGGCGGGCGCCCTGGTCTCGGGCCCGTTCGGCCTCCCGTTCGATCCCGTGGCTTCTGGAGTCTTCTAGATGACAGAAAATCGGTGAACACGTTAATATCTCTATGTAATTCCGACGTGTGGGCCTTTCCTTTGTATTTCCTGATAACCCCCTGCAGAAACAACAAAACTCGTGGAATTCTGTCAGATCAAACCCTAATTCTAGGTGTTGCTTGCATATAGGTCCTTTTCCTTATTTATTGGATAATTAAAATTGATACTTAAGTACCGTCAACAAACACCCCCATACTTAGGCTTTTACTCGTCCTCGAGAAAAGGATGGTTCAGAAAAATAACTGGGGTTGAAACATTGTAAAGCATTCTTTTTATACCTGCAGGGTGTTGTGAATGTCCACTGTGCACTGTAGTCAGGGAAATATATGGTTGAAGTAGGGATCCTTTCTTCTTCTCAACCCTGTCACTTGGAGTTTTTTATATATTTTTGAATAGAAAACTTAGCATACCTTTATCCTCATAGGGGCTCTCAGATCACTCATTTATCTTTTGTATATCTCACTGAGGCTGTTTTAATTTGTAGAAATTCTCAAGCATACTTACTTTGCATATATTGCCTGGGTCAAAACGGGATCCGAGGAGAGGAATGCCATACTCTTAGATCAAAGACTTTGAAAATTAAAACTTGTCAACTCTTACTGGCATATTGCTTATTAGAGGGACCATGGGCTATCATTTTCTTTTAACCATATATATTTTTATCATCTCATTTTTTTCAGGTGGATATTGAGGTACCCCTAATTCTACTTCCGGACACTTGTCCATTTTTCTGTGAGGTTGTCGAGCACTTGCTCCTTTTTATTTCCTTGAAATATATTTTTGCATAGCCCATGCCTCTAATGCAATAATACTTCGGAAGAGTGAATCTTTCTGAATAAAAATGTCTTGATCTTGGGAGCATGATAAATCTCTCAACAAGGGTCTAACTCGTTTTGCACAAACTCAATACAAAGCAAATTAATATTTTTAGGTTTATCAGGCATATAAAATATTGAGGATGGTAGCTATATTTTTGAAGTTTTTGAAAAGAAAATCTCCAAGCGACAAAGATTTTAAGAATAAGATACTCATATTCTACCATCTCACATTCCACAATGACTTGAGTAACACATGGTTTTTAAAATGATTTTCAATAAATGCAGGTTTTTAGAAATATCACAGAGTGAGATTGATCATGATTAAAAATATTTTTGTCTTTTTAAATTATCATGTTAGGAACAATATTCTACACAGCCCAATATGTATTTGTATATATGTAAATAAAGCGTGCAGAGTATGTACCTGAATCGTGGAGTGGTGCAATCGAAGTGCATTTACCATGTCGGGGGGATTCCCCTATACTTGTTTCCTGCTTTCTTGCATAAAAATAAAGTGGAGATACACGAGGCATAATAATAATAATAATCTTTATTTTGTCTTGAGGCATTTATTACACTGACTAATGAAGCGAACTAATCTAAACTGAATTAAATCTAATTGAATCTAATGATGAAGACTAAGACACACTGCCTCAAGGTCTAATCTAGATAGCTCAGTGTTGCTCTAAATCCCTGATCCTAGCAAGGGCATCAGAAAGGTCACGTTTAAGCGCGAGCACAGTAGTGTTCAGGTTGGAGACCTGCCTACTAAGGGAGCTAATTGTGGACTGAAGTTCCATAATATGTCTATTTGCTGTCCTGATGTCCTCATCCACATCTGCTATGGTCCTGCGGCGCTTCGGTGGTGTCTCAAACGAATTGAGAGCGTGCTTAGGAGCTTCCTTTGGTGGGATGAAGCGAACTTTTGCTGTCCTAACTCCTTCGAAGCGGGGCCTCTCCTTCTCCGTAGTGTAGTGGACGCTGCTGATCTCGCTGCTTCGGTTGGTCTTGACGCCTACAACCCGCTCAGTGGGTTTAGGTGGCAGGATTTTCGTGCCGGCTGGTACCTTGACGATGGCTTCTTGCTTGGACGACGGTCCCTTGAGAAGAAAGGGCTGTGGTGGTGCAGTAAGAACTGGTTGGGCGTAGTAGGATGAGATTGAGCTGCGCTGGTTTGATGGTGGGGCTGCTAGCTGTCGCTCTGTGTTGGCCGGGACGTAGGCGTCGGGGTCATCCTTGGGCTTGCGGTTGAGGTCGTAAGGGATGATCTCCCAGTTGCGGTGGGTCTTGTCGGCCATTGGAGAAGCAAGGAACTAGACAAGCTCTAATTGAGGAGGAGAGAAGGATTGAATAAATTAGTGTTGAAAGCTGACGTCAGGGGTCTGTTTATATAGGGGTCAAAAAGTGCCTCTAGGGTTTCCATAGATCCATCCCGCTGCCGGGCGTGTGTAACAACCCATTCGCAGAATTTTCTGGATAACCATAGATGAGGAAAGCACGTCAGAAGAGGCCGGGGCCGAGGGGACAGCAGGGCAGGGTGCCCGCCCTCATCCTCAGGGCGCCCGCCCTGGGCCTGCCTCCTCTGCGGGCCCGCTTGCTCGAGTGTGTTTCTAGAAGTATTTTTATCCCGAAAAATATATACGTGGCCCAAAAACGTCAGATTAAAAAGGTCGGGCTTTAATTCTCCATCGGAAGGTAAAAATGGATCACGTCTATTTCTTCTAATTCTTTACTGGGTTCTAAAAATAATTTAAGACGTTGACCATTTACCTTGAATAACGTACCTTCGTCGTTTTGAAGTGTAATAGCTCCGTGGGATGATGAATTGACTACCTTGTATGGTCCTTCCCATTTACTCCGGAGTTTTCCATGCCCGAAAAGCTTCACCCTGGAATTAAAAAGTAATACCTTATCTCCGGGTGAGAACTCCTTCTTCTTGATCCTCTTGTCATGCCATCTTTTGACTCTTTCTTTGTAGATCTTCGAATTGTGATATGCTTTCTCTCGCCATTCTTCCAATTCTGATAGTTGCATTCTTCTATGATCTCCAGCAACATCTAGGTCCATACTCCATCTTCTTATGGCCCAGTGTGCTTTGAACTCTAGTTCAACAGGCAAGTGGCAAGTCTTCCCGTACACCAATTGGTATGGGGTCATTCCAATTGGGGTCTTGTATGTTGTCCGGTATGCCCAGAGTGCATCGGGTAACTTTTCCTTCCATGCTGTTCCCATCTCATTTACTGTTTTCTTAAGAATGTTCTTGATTTGCTTGTTGGAAGTCTCTGCTTGGCCACTTGTCTGAGGATGATATGGGGTAGCAACGTTGTGACGGATTTCATGTTTTGCTAGATAATGCTCAAAGCGTTTGTCAATGAAGTGTGATCCCCCATCACTTATCACCACCCTAGGGACTCCAAATCTTGGAAATATAATCTCTTCAAACATCCTCTTTGAATTAATATTGTCGGCACGCTTACAAGGTAGTGCTTCTACCCATTTGGAGACGTAGTCAACTGCCACCAAGATGAATTCACACTTCTTTGATAGAGGAAATGGACCCATGTAGTCTATTCCCCAAACATCAAAGAGCTCAATCTGAAGGTTGTTGGTGAGTGGCATAGCATCTCTTGTATTTATGTTTCCGTGCCTTTGACATGGCCCACATCTTCTGATATATTGCCTTGTGTCATCATACATTGTAGGCCAATAGAATCCACATTGCCAGATCTTTGAATGTGTATGGAATGCTCCATAATGACCTCCGTATGGTGATGAATGGCATCTGTCGATGATCTTCCACCCTTCCTCAGTGGTCACACACCTTCTGAGTAAGCCATCAGCGCATACTCGGAAGAGGTATGGCTCATCCCATATGTGTGAACGACTTTCTTGAATAAGCTTCTTCTTGTTCGCTCCTGGTGGTACATACCCTGAAACCATAAAATTAACAATATCTGCATACCAGGGGTCAGACCTATTGATTCCATAGAGCATGTCGTCCCGGAGTGAATCATTAATGGGTGTTTCCTGTGGATCCTTAAAGTGCATTCTAGACAAGTGATCAGCAACAGAATTTTCTACTCCCTTTTTATCTTTTATTTCTAAGTCAAATTCTTGGAGTAACAAGATCCATCTAATTAGGCGAGGTTTAGCATCTTTTTTAGTGAGCAAATATTTTAGTGCAGCATGATCAGTGTAAACAATTATTTTAGCTCCTACTAAGTAAGATCTAAATTTATCAATGGCAAAGACAACAGCTAGAAGCTCTTTTTCAGTGGTTGCATAATTAAGTTGAGCTCCTGTCAAAGTTTTACTGGCGTAAGCAATTGCATGATGCTTCTTGTCTTTTGTTTGCCCCAAAACTGCCCCCACAGCATAATCACTAGCATCACACATAATTTCAAAAGGCAACGACCAATCAGGGGGTTGAATGATTGGTGCAGAGATGAGTGCATTCTTTAATAATTCAAAAGCTTTTAAACATGCATCATCAAATTCGAAAGGAGCATCCTTGGCTAGCAAAAGAGTGAGTGGTCTAGCAATAAATGAAAAATCTTTTATGAATCTGCGATAAAAACCAGCATGGCCAAGAAAGCTTCGAATTCCTTTTATATTCACAGGTGGAGGTAGTTGTTCTATTACTTCAATTTTAGCTTTATCTACCTCAATACCTCTTTCAGACACTAGGTGTCCTAGCACTATTCCTTCCCTAACCATAAAATGACATTTTTCCCAGTTAAGGACTAAGTGCTTTTCTTTGCATCTTTGCAAAACCTTGTCTAAGTTTTCAAGACAATTATCAAAAGTTTTTCCATAAACAGAAAAATCATCCATGAAAACTTCCATAATCTCTTCAATCATATCAGAAAATATAGACATCATGCATCTTTGAAAAGAAGCTGGTGCATTACATAGCCCAAAAGACATTCTACGATAAGCATAAGTTCTGTATGGACAGGTAAAAGTGGTTTTGCTTTGATCATCAGGATGGATCGGGATCTGGTGGTACCCTGAATATCCATCTAAGAAACAGAAGAACGAATGGTTCGCTAACCGCTCTAACATCTCATCTATAAAAGGTAAAGGAAAGTGATCCTTTTTCGTGGCTTTATTCAGTTTTCTATAGTCAATGCACATCCGCCACCCTGTGACGGTGCGTTGCGGAATTAGCTTGTTCTTCTCATTTGTAACAACAGTCATGCCTCCCTTTTTAGGCACAACTTGAACAGGGCTCACCCACTCACTATACGACACAGGATATATAATCCCTGCATGCAGCAACTTTATAACTTCCTTTTTAACTACTTCTCTCATCGCGTTGTTGAGTCTACGTTGGGGTTCCCGAGAAGGTGAAACAGAAGGATCTGTCGGAATGCGATGGGTGCAAATCATAGGACTGATTCCTGTAAGATCTTGGAGTGAGTAGCCAAAGACTGAGTGATGTTTTTCTAAAACGGTCATTAATCGCAGAGTTTGTTCCTGAGTGAGTTTATTACTAATGATCACAGGAAACTCTGGATTATTGTTTAGGAAAGCATAGATAAGACCGGGTGGTAAAGTTTTAAGCTCTATAGGAGGTCTGGGTGTTTTTGCAAACTCATCTAAAGGTTCAGGTTCAGAAGGTTCAGCTTCCTCTTCTATGAAGAAAGGGGCTTCTTCTTCTAAGTCTGATTCATTTAAAAGCTCTAGAGACGCAGCTTTTACCTCTTCCATAGGATCAGGCAAAAGAGATGACTCGATCTTATTATTCAAGGAGTGAGAAATTATCATAGGGAATTTAAAATCCTTTCCAAAAGAAATGTGTAGCTTTCCAGTTTGACCTTCATAAAGGAGTCTTCTAAATGGTTGTCCGATCAACAGGTTGAAGTCCCATGTATCAAAGATATAAAAGTTCAAATGAATCATGGAGCCTTCTACCATAAAGGGTAGGACATTCACAATTCCAAGACTGGGGACCAATCGTCCCGAAGATTCCTTCATGAACTTTGTTGTGGGGGTTAAAATTAATTTTCCAAATAATTTAAGTGCAAAAGCTTTAGACATGATATTGATCCCCACAACAGGATTATGGAGAGCATCAAATTGATCAGAATCATAAGCACAGCGTATAGTGATAGGAGGTGTATCCAAACGGATCACTTCAGAGGAAAGCTCTGACTCCTCCAACCATTCGCTACTCATGACTGAGATAAGCTCTCTCAATTGATATTCACTTGGTAAACAAATGCTATAATGGCCGCTTTAGGGTTTGTCTATAGAATGGTAGTTTGAAATGTTTCCAAAATCGGCAAAAAGATCGGATTCTATATCCAGCATGAAATCAGGTGGTGGAATTTCTTCCTTTTGTGGCTCAAAACTTGGGATAGCTGAAGTAGGTGAAGAATTCAGCAGAGTGTCTACTTCGGCTTCGTAGGTTTCATCATGGAGGGTATTATCCATCTCAGCTTCTAGGATTCTATCTAGGATCGCTCTAGCTTCATCAGTAGGGATATGAAAGAAAGAACCTCTAGACATTGTATGTAGCATTTATTTATGATCTTTCTGAAGACCTCGAAAGAAATGAAAAAGGAGAATAGGGTCTTCAATATTGAGTTTTGGACCAGATTCTAAAAGATCAGAAAAACGTTTCTAGGATTTTCCCAAAGTTTCATTTTCTTTTTGTTTAAAAGATAGAACTTCGAGTCTAAGGTCGGTGATACAATCGAGGGAATAAAAATCTAAACAGAAGTTGGCTCGTAAGACTCCCCATTCACCTCGTTGTTGACTTACCTTCTGACTATACCATCGTCTAGCTTCTCCTCTTAAGGAAAAAGGAAAAAGCTTCCAACGTAAAGTCTTATCAGAAATGCCTTCAATGCGAAGACAATCGCATGTTTGCTCAAAATCTCTAATATGAAGGTAAGGATTTTCGTCTTCCTTTCCCGAAAAGGATAGGTTCTCAATCATGGCAATTAACCTTGAACTTAACCTATACTGGGATGTTTGGATAGGCTATGATGACTCCCATGGTAAAAGGTCAGTTTCCGAAGGTGTTGCAAATTGATAGATTGATTTAGAATCTTGGTTCTCCATAAGGTAAGAATAAAGAAAAGATAAAGAAAGATAAAAGTATAGGTACAAGCTAGTAGTAAGATTCAAGGTTATCTCAGCAAACTGTCTTTCGCCCCGGCAACGGCGCCAGAAATGCTTGTTGATATTTGGTAACGCAATTAGGAAATGATCCGCAAGCGCATGGATATCGGTGAGCACTTCACCCGGGATGTTATCCAGAGTATCGTATTTATTTTTTACCACTAGGAGAAAGCGTGCATCTGACTAACCAAATCTATTACTACTAACCTTGAGGCTACAACCACTGTGATTTGATGTGAGCGATGTATAGAGAAGACTGCAACTGCACTCTTGTTCTAACCTTGGTAAGGATGATCTACTACTCTATTAGGGAGGCTCACGGAATCTAGACACCTCAAAGGATGTTCGACCCGCACCTATAAACCCTATCTATCCTGCTAACGGGATATGGAATACAAAGGTAGCTACGGAAATGTCACGTTCCTCGCTACTACCACGGTCCGGCTAGACAGGGGATATCTATGAGTATCCTAGCCCAAACACCTCGTTTACGCTAGAGATGATTACTCTAAACTCTACGTGAAGAGATTAAAGTAGACTCATAAACCAAAGAACAATAAAACAAGAACTTACTAGAATTTAGAAGTCGAAATACTGAAATATCCTAGGAGCAAGCCTCGGGTTAGGAGAACTTGATCCTGCAGGTACAACCTCGAAGTAGTCACCGACAGGCCGGGCTTCCTTCGATCTATACCTCCACTCTATCTCTCTCAATCTAGAAGAACTAAGTCTAATCTCACATTGGATGCTAAGCCCTAATGAGGTGGGAACCCTAAGGGAACCTCTCTCTCTGAATCCTCTCTGGAAAATATGAAAATAATGGACTTGGATTCCCCTCTCCAGGGAACAGGGGTCCTGCTTATATAGTCCCTTCAAGTGAACCTGGGCCGTCGGATCAAACCGACATTAATCGCACGGTTTTCCTTGATCCTTTAGGTCGGTGGGGCATAATCCGCGAGACTCATCCTGATTGGTTGCAGACCTAGGGCGGGCGCCCCAGGGTCCAGGGCGGGCGCCCTGGTCCCAGGCCCGTTCGGCCTCCCGTTCGATCCCGTGGCTTCTGGAGTCTTCTAGATGATAGAAAATCGGTGAACACGTTAATATCTCTATGTAATTCCGACGTGTGGGCCTTTCCTTTGTATTTCCTGATAACCCCCTGCAGAAACAACAAAACTCGTGGAATTCTGTCAGATCAAACCCTAATTCTAGGTGTTGCTTGCATATAGGTCCTTTTCCATATTTATTGGATAATTAAAATTGATACTTAAGAACCGTCAACAACCTCTTCCACTCGGTCTAGCTCAGGAATTGGGTCCATCTTAGCATTAAGAGAGTAAGTGATGGGCACAGAGAGCTCAAAATTTTTTCCAAGTCTTATGTTCAATTTTCTCTTTTTTCCTTCATGGATAAGTCTTTCTATTGGTTGTCCTATCAATATGTCGAACTCCATAACATCAAAGATATAAAAATTCAAGTGCACTTTGGTTCCATTTACCAAGATAGGAAGCGCACAAAGAATTCCCAAACTTGGGACAATGTGTCCTGAAAGACTTTTTAATAACTTGGTTGTTGGGGCTAATGGCATGTCTTTTAATAAATCATGAGCAAAAATCGAAGACATGATATTGACACCTATAACCGGATTGTAAAGAGCATCAAAAGAATCCTTGTTAATTTGGCAATAAATGGTAGTAGAAGGTGAATCTAAGCGAATTACTTTAGGAGAAAGCTCTGATTCTTCTAACCATTCATCACTCATGAAGGACACTAGGTCTTTCATTGTCTTTTTTATGGAAAACTTCCTCAGAAGGGTCTAAAGGATCTACAGATGATGATTTTTTAGGCTCCTAAGGTTTCCTCATTACGTAGTAATTCGAGGTATTTCCATATTCATCAAAAAGTTCATCCTCAAATTCAAGCATAAAATCTGAAATTGGAGTTTCCATCTTTTCCGGTGGTTTAGGATCTGGAATAGCTGAAGTTGGTGATGGTTCTGGTAAAGATTCAGGTTCAGCTAATTGGGATTCTTCTTCTAACAACTTCTGTCTTTCTTCAGGAAGGTCTTGTAAGATTTTTGTGAGAATGCTTCTCCCCTGTTCGATGGAGACGTGCATGAACGAACCTCCTGCGACCGTATTAAGATATTCTATGGTTTTTCTAGTAAGGCCCATGAAGAATTGTTGGAGAAGAATAGGTTCTGGAATGGTAAGGTTAGGGCTAGAACTAAGAAAGAGTGTTAAAGTGTTCCTATGCCTTGCCTAGAGATTCTTTCTTCTTTTGTTTAAAAGTTAGAACCTCTCCATAAAGTTTGACTACCCTATAGGTGGGAAAGAATTATAAGCAAAAGCTTAGAGCACAGCACTCCCCAATCTCCTTGCCTATTCCCAATATTGAGCAAATACCAACGTTTAGCTTCTTTCATCGAAGAGAAAGGAAAAAGCTTCCATCATAAGGTCTCATCTGACATGCCTTCAATGTGTAGACATGCACAGGTCTGCTCAAACTCATGTAGATGGGAATAGGGGTTTCCATCTACTTCACCAGAAAAAGGTTTATCTTGAACCTTGTTGATTAACCGTGGGAGTAGCTCATAGCCAGGTGCTAGGGTAGGTTTGAAAGATTCTACTGGCTGTAGGCTTGTGCCCGTGGGTGCGCCATATTGGCAGAGAAGGGTGGATAGAGGATCCATGGTAAAAGGTAAAGATAAAAGATAAAAGTATAATACAAGATTATGCTAGACTCAAAGTTAACCTAGCAAACCGTTCCTCGGCAACGGCGCCAGAAATGCTTGTTGGTATAAATTAAATACACACAGAGAGAATATATATCCACAAGCGCACAGATATTATACCATTGTAGCACTTCACCGAGAATAACTCAGTTTTAATATCGAACACAAAGGAACAATTAGTGAGAATAACTAAGTCTTAGTCTTAACACAACTTCACAATCAAGGTTAGGAAATATGAATATAAAGGAGACTACTGAGATATGTCTAGTTTCAATCTCGATAAGCTTTGTTTTCTATTGTTCTATTGTGGGAGATGTCTTATAAGGAACAGATTCAGAGTTTCTTCCCTAAAAGTGATCAAATTCCTGCTAGTCCTATTAATAGGAGGTGGACTACAGAGGATTCAATGAAGCTATAAAAGTCACCTTCACAAGCTACCACCGATCTAGAAAATGAGGCTGCATTTACGAGTAACCCTAGTTTAAGCACCACACTTACACAATGAATACTACTTTAATCTAGAGCCACCAAGATCAAAGCACTCAAAAGAGAGTCATAAACTTGAAGAATAATATGAACAAGATGCTTACTTGAATCAGAAGTTGATTACCAGAGAAATCTCAGAAGCAAGCTCCAATAGAACTTGATTCCGCCAGAGTACAGCCGTAGAATGAGCACCGACAGGACAGAACTCCTCCAAAACTCTACTCTTTCACTCTATCTCTCTATCTCTAATATAAGACTAGATCCTATGGAGGACTAATCTTCTCTTGATTGCTAGCCCTAGATCCTGGTGGAAATATGAATTAGGATTCCTGGCCTTTCAGCTCTTAGGATCCAGACTTGGCTTCTCTCTAGGGGGGTGCAGGCCTGTATTTATAGCCCTACAGGTGCAACGCGAGCCCTTGGATCAAACCAACTTAAGGAATGGCATAGATGCAATCCTAGAAGGCGGTGGAGGAACATTTTGGAAGCTCCTAACAAATGGGCCGCACAGGACTAGGCGGCATGGTGGTGGGGCCGGCTGGCCCCACCTGTCATCCTCTTGGTGTCCGCTGCGATGTGGTGTCTTCTGGTGTCCTCTAGAACCATCTGGAGTAGTTTTTGTCATGGTTAATTTGGATTTTATTTGATGTTTTGATCCTCCTTGCCAGTTTTCTGATTAAATTCTGCTGGAAACATAGATTCACTAAAACTTATGGAAATTGTTAGTATAAACCTCCTATTCTATGATATTGATCCATTTTCACCATTTATGCGAGGTAGGTTGACGGTTTATGATATACATTAACTACCGTCAATAGGTTGCTGGTGCTTCTCTTCTTCTCCTTCCTTTCCTCCTCCATTCCCTTCTTTACCCCTTTCTCTCTCTAGTTCTAGGGTTCTTCCTTGCTCATGAGAGTTAGAGAGAGAGGGAGAGAGTTGCAAATGAATGGATTAGGGAGAGAGTGGGTGAAAGGGTGTGTTTTTTGCTGAAGGCTTGTGCCAACTCGTGCTGACATGTGGGTCCACTTCCATAATTGGAAAACAACCCAATTCCACTTGATCCTGTTCTGGCTCAACTCTGTCGGATGATCCGATAATCTAGTAGATGGTCTGATGGTCTCTATCTTCATTGAATTGATTGAGTCATTAGATGGTTGGTTATTTGTGACCTATACATTGCTCTTGAGTAGTTCCTTAGGGTTGAGTGAGTGTCGATGATGTCAACAGGATAAACTCCAATCCAAATAGGGGTTCTCTTTCTTTATGTCGGGCGGGTCAGTGGATTCTTGGTGCTTCACCTTGCCTACATGGCCTGGGTTTCCATAGAGATTTCTAGTAGTTGATTTCTCCTGATATCTGAAGATGGCTACCTAGGTTGTAAAGGATCTCGGGTCGTTACACCTTAGAACCCTCAGCGATGCCTCGTCTGGGGAGCCCCGTGCCGTCATGTGGCTATGAGACTCAATCTGTCGACAGATCAGGAGAGTATAACTGAAATGAAACAAAATGGAAATGATAGAAGGAAAAGATGACACAGCTGGTAATGTGGTGGGTAGGGTCATTCCGTTAGTGCTTGCCGATCCTTCACTCAGTTCCCTCATCACCCGACTCGCTCCATCCGTCCTGAAATTGTGCGGTGAAGTGTTCCTGGTCACAGTCCCCCTTCGAAGAGGGCAAACAATGATAAGTTAGCCGTTCCTTGATGCAGCCAAGCATCCTTGAGGTCACTTGGGAAGGAGGAAACGGTAACGAAAAGAGAAAGCAAAAGGTCGGGAAAGTGAGACTTATCTTGGTTTTTGCTGTTGGGACAAAGTGTTGGTGAAGGAGATAGGTCAGTGGGCTTGACTTGGCTCGAGCATCGAGCCACTGGGTGGAGGACTCGGTGATGGCCTTCCCTCATGGGAAAGGTCGAAACTCATCTTGCGTCAACCCCTTTCAGGGGGCCAAGCACCTAGATGGAGGGGCCAGCCGAGCCTTCGCTACTGCTAGTTGCGTCGGACGCCTCGCTGGAGCTCGATCAATCAAGCGTCACCGTCACTGGAATCCCTTCCTTCACCGATGCACTTCCTGCATCACGGCCATAGCCGGTGGGACCGCAGGAGGCAGACAGTGCAGCCGCTTGGGCAACACAATCCTAATCGAAGCTACCCTTGATGGTGATGACCCAGTTCGGGCCGGGCATCTTTAGCTTCAAGTAGGTGTAGTTGAGGATGGCCATGAACAGGAGGCGAAACGGGCCCGGAAGTGGGGCGCCCACCCCAATCCTTGGGCGCCCGCCCCACCTACAGAGCCAATCAGGCTCCGTCTCATGGATCATGCCTCCACCACCTTTGAGGATGAATATTAATCGTAGATCAATGTTAGTTTGATCCGAGGGTTGTGGTGCTTTCTAGAGGGCTACGTAAGCAAGGCCCCTGGCCCCTGGAGTAGGCATCCCCCTAAACCCTAATTCATTATCTCCCAGCCGGGATCAGGTGAGAGGTGTCCCATGAAAGGATGACCTCTCTAGGGGATTAGGTCTAGCTTCTTCAATATAGTAGATTAGTATCATAGGAGAGAGGGTCGAGTTGGGATCTTGCTCAAGGTTCCAGATCTAGTCATGGAGGCTTGGTAAAGCTTTATATCTTCACTTCGACATTCTGTAAGACTTATACTTATTCTCTTATTTACATGGCTATGCTTACTTTGAATATATCTTGCTAGTTGAGTTTATCATTCCTTTTGTGTGCTAGTTCATAGAGTACTTAGCCTTCTAGTTTGTCGACTAGGCTAGGTAGGCGAGCCTCGTGTAAGCGTGGTGCTTACACGATGCTCTGCCTATGAGTACACCCTACTCCCTAGCCATATGGTAGTTACGGGAGGTGACAACCCCATCCATATCTATCAAGCAAGTTCTTAAATTGTAGGACCATAGTCACGTTAGTAGAGGTATCCTTTGTGGTGCTCTCTCCTATCTAGTGGTGTCCTGAAGTGCACAAGAGTGTGGTAAGTCTTAGCATAGTTGGGTATGCCTTTACCATGTGATAAGAATATCATAGGAATCTACCTCACCCGTTGACCCCCAAGTTAACTAGTTGCATATCTTTAGTGAACTATCCCATGTGTGTCATATTACATAAATCCTATCATTTCATATATCATTTACCCCTGCTACAGTCTAGTTGGTTTACTAGGTTAGTAGATACATGATGGTGAATTATCATATTCTTTAACCATTGCTTCCCTATGGTAAAAATATAAATAACGATACCTAGTTTACTCCTGGTAAAATGCTACAATGGTATGTTCTGTGCGCTTGCGGAATCCTTCATATTTTAGTTGCACTTAATTTATAACAACAAGCATTTTTGGCGCTGTTGCCGGGAAAGCAAATGACGTAAAGATTTTGATAATGATTTTGATGTCTACTAATTTAGTGTATCACTAGCTTTAGTAGGATTACCCTTGTTCTGTTGAGTGTGGAATAGACAGGACAAAAGATGTCGTTTTGACCTTTAGACAAGCTTCCACAAGAAATTGAAGAGCCCAGGGTCCCTCAACATTCAACATTCATCAACACTGGAACCCTGCCACCTCACAGGTTTGCGTATACATATATATTATTTCTAACCATGTGTAGATTGAAGAAAAGGTCTTCGTCACAAGAATTCAACTCACATCCCAAGTGACAAAATTAGAAGCTGCACCACTCACAAATTCTATCATGTGAGTCATGGTAAGTATGATCAAGAAAAGGTGAGATAGTCTTGCTCATGGACTTTAAATTTATGAGTAGTTATCTTTTAATTCTTGCATCCCACTACATGTTTACTTTTAACAATTCATGCATTCACTCCATTTAGTTTAAATTTTCTAATATCAAATTCATTGCATGTTTAGTTTCCTACATGCATCCATGTCATCTAAAAAGAAAAAAATATTCCTCACCATGATCATACTCCTTCGTCTCTAATTGAGTAAATCTCTATAGTGCTTTCATGCTACCTTTGTCTACTAGAGTATGCTTTGGTTTGGAAGTGCTTCGAGGGTCCTTCCAAAGGCTTTTTAAATTAAGTGTGGTGCTTAGGTTAAATTGTCTTCCTTAACCCAATTAAGACATGGAGTCTAGTTTGGTTATTGAAATAAAAATGTGCTTTAGTAGATACTGGTTATTTTGTTGGACTAACCCTTGCAGAAAACTCTCAAATCCAATTTGGGTAAGTCAAGAGATGAACTCACTTCGAAGATGAAGCAAGGCATGTGATGAACTCCAACAACTTTGCACAAAAGACACAGCTCATTCATCATCCAAGGAAGAATTGTAAGTATCAAATATCATTCACATTATCTTTTGCTACAAGTTACCTTTGCCTTGAACCATGTTAAAGTGCCAAAAAGGGGTTGTTAGAAAACATGATAAATAAATCCTATGCTAAAATAACTCGAAAACCATCTCTTTATTAGCATAGATGAAATTCAAATAAATAGTGGATAATAGCCCATAGTTTGAAATTGTTGCAATCCTTCGGGTATGTGTCCACTAATATTTTGTAGGAAAGAAAGATATTATGATGTGCTTGTTCATGGTTTGGTTTGACAAGCCACCACTTTAGTGATGAACAAAGAAGAGACGAGTGCCATACGAAGAATCTACAACAAAAGCACTCACTTAATGGAAGTGGATGAACAAAGCAACATGTCATAAGCAGTGTTGAAGACAACCTAGCATTGACCTTCCCAAAACTCAAGCTAGGATGCCGATGAGGAGCAGGGCACAACTCACCTCATTTTAGCAACAAAAGACCTGCTCTCATTGTTCTTGAAGACACCATCTTGCACGTCAGCGGCAAGGACAAGGATGGCATGATAGCATGCATCCTTGTGTCAACCAATCACCAATCAAGGGCTGACTACCAACCAAGCCTTGAAAGACCATGATTATGGTTGCAAGACGATGTCCCTAAGCCATTGGAGATGAAGCCTGCATGCAAATATTAATGAAGCTCCTTCCTTGATCATCAAGACAGATGGCGTATCATTAACTGAATGTCACACCCGGTTTTAAGGACAAAACCAGACATACACTATATGTGAAATAAAGAAGTCAAATCTCACATATAGTCACAGAGAAGTGTAATACCAAGAGGCAAATGCTTAATATACATAACTCAATAGTATAAAATATACCTTAGAGAGCAACACAGCGGAAAGACAACTCCGAACACCGGGTGTAAACTTCACTCCAGGAACAAACTAACTGGTTGATCACAAGCCTATTAACTCCAGAGACTATTCCTGAGGTGTGGGAAATAGCAAGAGTGAGTCCATGTCGAACTCAGCAAATATATCATGGGGTTCATGAGGCTCAAAAGGTTTGACACGGGTTTACTGCAATAGCTTTTAGTGAGTCATCTTTTAGCAATTGAGTAGCAACAAGTTTAACATAAGCCCAAATAACCTCATGATCATGTAAACGAGAATAATGTATAACAAGAAACAATAATCAATAGTGAGCATCAATATCATCAGTATTATCATTATCATCAATGTTCATCATTTATTCTGTAAGGGTCCAAGGCCACTCGTAACCGTGAGCACGGCTGTTATAACAGTTTTACACTCTGCAGAGGTTGTACACTTTCACTGTGAGTCATGATTACCCATATGCCCGGGATCGCGACTCCCAAAACACTTCCAAGGTGAGCAGGCAGGGAATCACTATGAAGCCTTTCAAAGGTTCGTCTAACAAGTTAGGGCCGCTAGGTTTCAGAAGTCAGTCCGTGTGATACACCACGCAGGGATCCACAGTCTGCTTTACCCCATTTGCGCCACAAGGGTAACCTCTAACAAGCTAGAAAAGGTCCTCATACTGAGCTAAAGCCAGAGCCATATAGCCCTCACAGTTGTACTGTAAGTCCCGGATGTTCGCTTACAGATAAGTCCTTATGGAGAGAAACTAGAGCATCATAAAAACAATCAAATATGCTCTAGCCCTCTTGAGCCATGTTTCTATAAAGCATCTTTTAAACGTTTATTGCATATAACATTAGTCAAGTTACAGATCATGGTTATTTATCTTGAGCACTAGCATAAATACTACCCAATGCAATGTCCCATGGGTGTCAAGGTATAAGATACAAAAACTAGGATATCCTTAGTGGTAACAAGGTAGACACATGCACATGAATTAAGTATATTAAGGGTGAATAGGAAACAAGGATGATCCCATGCTATACTTGCCTTAAATTGAGATCCTTTCTCTGATCCAAATCTTCAATTAATAGCTTCTTGAATCTCCACGTAAATCTCACCGACTGGACTTGATCAATAAATCACCACACACACATCGAGCAATCATACACGAAGCAAACAATGAATAATAATTAGAACAGTACACCAAACATATGAAACAATATGTGAAAAGGTTTTAAAGAGGTTCTACGCATATAGTCGAACACACAGACACGAAAAACACGCTAATCGGAGCTACGATGAAAGAAATACATACACCGAAAGATTTTGTTGTATAAAACGGAAAATTATAGGTCTCATTTGTTTTAACTATAAAATCATATATATAGGATAAAATACTTTTTATAGATATTCAAAAGTGACTTAGGCTAAATTACATTTAAATTTAGAAAACTAAAGGAAAAATCAATAATATTTTATTTATAAATCTAGTTGCACAGTTATTAATTAAATTAGATCTAAACTATGAAATTCCTGAGATTTTGATAAAGAAAACATTAATACTATTGCATAGTTCATGTTGTTATAAATCCATTGCAATTTGAACGGACTAATTCGGAATTAAAACAAATAAGTTATGAATTAAACGAGATTTTCTTTAGTAAAATAATAGATTAAATCTAACATCGAAACTTAAGGATAGAGAACCTAACCAACAGTAACACTAACAGTATAAAAAGTTTATAAAACTCTTCTACACGTTACTACGATCACATAGACGTAAAGATCACGAAATTCGGATTTAAAACATAAAAGTTATGAGTTTTCTAAGATTTCCTATAGATAAATAATTACTTTAATATAAACTCGAAAATAAATTAACTCAAACCTACTGTACAGTTGCATCATTAGATAGAGCTCACAAATATGAACCTAACGCAATTTGAATGGATCAAATCGGAGTTAAAATGAGCATTTTATGGCTAAAACAAAATCAGTGGCAAACTTGTAAATAAGCGAAAACGTATTTCTGAATTACCGCGATCAAATACGCTTTCAAAAGAATAAAACGGATTCGGATTTTACGTTATGGACTGCGGGTTCTAAAATAGAAAAACACAGGGTCTCTTTTGCAAAAGTACACGCGAACCGTTATCTTCTAATCAGATCCGTCCGATCTAGATCCAACGGTCCAGATTGCTCGGGGAGGAAGACGGCGGCGTCCCAGTCACCGACGGCGAGCCGCCCGGCGGCGCCATGGCTGGAAACGCGTTTCTTCGCGTTCGGGCATCATTCAACGGAGGGGAAGCACCGGGAGGTAGCGCGGAACACGGTGAACTTACCCCGCGTGAAGAGAGGGCCGGGGAATGACCGGAAGGCGGCGGCTAGCTCGCGGTGGCGGCGATGGCGACGGTGGCGCGCGCGGTAGCTCGAGAAGACGACTAGGGCGGTTCCAAAAGGGTGGAATAGATGCGGTATGATGCGGGGGTCGCATTTTATAGCCCGGATGCGTCGCTAATTAAGGAAAGGAAGAGATTCGAACCACCGATTCGAATCGGAGAAGGAGGAAGGCGACGTCGGCCGGAGGAAGAAGAAAGGAAGGCGAGAACGGTCACTGACCGGTGGGTCCCACGCGTTAGCGACACAAAGCGAAAACAGGAAAGCGCTCGCGCGTCTGGGCCGGCAACCGCGGCTCGGGCTCGGCCCAACGAAATCCGGAGGCGGCGCGCGGGCTCGCGGGGAAGGAGAGCTGGGCCGCTGCTGGCGGGCTGAACTCCGGCTGAGAAAGGAAAACGGCCCGGTAAGAAAGTAAAATCCTTTTCTTTTTTTCTTTTCCAATTTTTCAAATGCATTTTTCAAATGGTTTTCAAATCAAATTTGAGTTGGATTTCAAACCACTCATCACAAAACTCCAAGTGCAGCAGCATGAATGCTCAATCATGTTTCTACCCTTATATTTGATTTTAAATTTATAAAATTATTCTTATTCTATAATTGCATGATTCACAAAAATAAATATAAAAAACCACATTTTCCCTATTTTTCTTTTCTTCAAATTTTAGGGTGTTACAATTCTACCCCCCTTAAGATGAATCTCGTCCCGAGATTCGGAAGATAATGATAAAAGAGAGAATGACACTTTGTCTTTATTTGATCCTCATTTTCCAAATTACATCTTTCGTTCAGAGTCATGAGACAGTTTCTCATATCCCGATTGACTAATCTACCTAAACATGATCATCTCACCTATTGAGCTCCTCCAAAATTATTTGTTCCTCTGCTATGACTTCTGTAAACTTATGGTCCACTTTGCTATCCTTGGTGTACCTATCTTCTAATGGATCATTTTCGTCTCCCTCAGGTAAAAGTCGACCACCTTGATACTCAATTCTTTTCCCTGTCGGTGTTGTTAAGAGCATTGTGCACCGAGTACCATGAATCACTCCTTTGTGTGCACAGAGCCATCCATTACCAAGAACCATGCAAATTTTAAGTGACTCCAACACAATGAGTGTTGCGGTGAAGTTTTCCTTGTTTATGACAAGACTAACATTCGGGCATATCTGATCTGCCTGCATTTCTCCCACTGGGGTTTGAACTAACAAAGGCCTCCTCATTGGACACTTCACCATCTTGCACGTCTCTAACATGTCGGCAGAAATGAAAGAATGCGAAGCACTAGGGTCAAATAGAGCAAAAACTTGTACTGAACTTACTTGAATATAACCTCCCACTACTTTGGTAACTCCATGAATTTTATCCATATCCACATTGCTCAGTCTCCCATTGACGTAGTTTTGTTGCGCTTTGCTTCCTTGAACAGGCTTCTTATGGGCTTTCCTTTTTCGCTTTCGTTGTTGTGGATTCTGACTTAGTTCACTCCCAACTTGTTCTTCAACATTGTTGTTTTGATAGTGCACAACTTCATCATACCCATAACATTCTTCAATGGCAGAAATATCAGTCTTTTCCCACATATTAGTGCGAAACATCTTATAGGGCTTCTGAGTCATGAGACACTACACTTCCTGTTATCAAGTGACCAACATCAGCAATACGAACAAGTATAGATGATCATGAGCTATCTAAAGGGACAACTCTCATCTCCATGGATCCAAAGTTATCTACCTTGTTCCCAGGACATTTTTTTTATCATGAGTGGCAACTAAATCATGGAGATTAACCAATACTTCCAAATAAAGAGTTCAATCTTAATAAACCTTCTTTACTTTGGCTACCCCCCTTAAAATAAGGGACACTGAATAGGTAGCTTGAACCCTTTTCTAGATGAGCTAAAAAGTATTCTGACATCCCAATGATTCTCTTGTGTATGGGTAAGAACAAGAAATCTGAAATTTTTCGCGAGCATAAAATCAGCAGTGCAGTAAAACAGCGGTAACTCTCATTCTGTTAATCCAATGAAGCTGTAGTTTACACCGATGGAAAGCTTATAAAATTCTCTACAACTTTCTTATAGAACATACTTCCAGATCCTGTAGTTGACTTGGTCGAAAACAGTACATATCAGAAACTGCTCCAGGTTTATGACAGCACAGATACATTGCCTTATGCTTTTTGTATCTCCCAAACCAAAGCATCTTTGGAGATGGTTCTTGCATTTAGAGAAAGGTATTGAAGTCCACTCTTATCCAAAATTTTCTCATGATTTTTGGTCTTTCAAGAACAGAGATATAAGTTGATAAAGATAGGCTGCTCCGAAAGACAAGATATAGAAAACAGGAGATAACCAAAACCCAGCTATTTATTTCATTAATCCTTATACCTTATACATATAAACTAAATGAAATCATGGACAAAACCCACAAGATCATTCCACTCATTACAAAATTCCAACTCAAGCATAAACATAAGCACAAAGCAACTAAACACTTAAAAGTTCATAAGCCACACATTAAGACGACTCAACTTGGCTACTAACGGTTTTATTACACGGGACATAACTCCTATTTCTTAATCATGGTGTGATTGCAGCAACATCTGGAGTAGATAGAGTCTCTTACATTCCTGAGTCCTCTATATTGACATCTGAATCTCTGCATCCCTCTTTACCATTCTTATAACTCATACCTTAAGATGGGTCAACCTGGTATCCCTCAGGTGTAGATTTAATACCCTCATACTTAATCCTCTCCTGAAAATGTAGTTAGAAACACTGAACGTTGGGCATACTCAATCACTCCTTTACAAGTAGATAACCAGTCTATTCCCAGGATAACATCAATGCCCATTAATTCCAAAACAATGAGGTTTGTCTTAAAATTTACCCCCTTTATGTCAAAACTAACTTTTGGGCATACGCGGTCTGCCTTTATTTCACCTCTTGGAGTTTCAACCATCACTGTTTTCCCCCTTGGAAGCATAAGTATGTTATGATCTTTTACATATTGTCTAGATATGAACGAATGTGAGGCACTGGGGTCAAACAAAACCTTGGCGTTTCCTGAACTTACTGGAATTGATCCAAACACGACCTCCTTAGCTCCAGGAATGGTGGAAATATCCACATGTTTCAACCTTCCATGGATATAATTTCTCTTTAATTTATTTCCCTGCACATGATCCTTTTGGACGTCCTGCCCTGGGTCTTGCTGTCGTTGATTCTTTTGCGGGCAAGATTTGACATAATGTCCTTCCTGCTGGCAATGATAACACTTTCTCTTAGCTGGATCTTTTGTGATATCATACTCCACGGAACTATTGTTTGGTATGCTGCTATCTTGCTGGCCATAAAAGTTCACCTTCGTACCTTTGGCTTGTTTCTTAGCTTGTTTAGCCTTTCGGGGTTGATACTCCTTATAGGTAATTGTCCACCCATCTATGACTACTTCATGGGGAGTAGTTTTAGCGGGAGGGGCTTCTAACTCTTCAGAGTTTGGATTTGTTTGACAGGGGATCAGGGCTGCATGTGACAATGTAGTATAACTCGATTGTTGATTGCTTTCCACAAGTGGTTCTAATGAGATTGCCTTCCTCTTCTTGTCCTTGTTGATCTCAAAATTTGGATCCACCTTGACTTTCCCCTTATTAGACTTGTTTTGAAGACAGGGAAAACCATAATGCTTACAACAATGACATTGTTTCTGCTCTCCAAGTGCCTTACTATCAACATCTTTATTGGATTTCATATTCTTCCAAGCTTCTGCTACTTGTATCTTCTCTGGCCCCTTGGATATGTTGGTCTGACCTTGAGATGAGCATTGTTGAGAATTTCCATGTTGAGCCATTTCTTCTAATATTTGATTTTGCATTGCTAATGGCTTCTTGTCAAAAGTGAACAAGAGCGACACAATTCAGTCCTCAACCTCTGAAGTCAAAAGTCTTCTCGTCACGAGCCGTCTAATAGATAAGGACAAAAGGTTCAAAGTAGAGACAAGGTTTTTATAACAGAACGGGGATAGAATTCAGCATAACTTTGAGAAAATAACAAAGTTAAAGAGAAAGCAAGAAATAGGCAAAATGGAAACATGCTAAACGTCTAGTTCTAACTAGGCTTGCGTCCTACAGTCAGCATTGCTCTGATACCACTCTGTCACACCCGGTTTTAAGGACAAAACCAGACATACACTATATGTGAAATAAAGAAGTCAAATCTCACATATAGTCACAGAGAAGTGTAATACCAAGAGGCAAATGCTTAATATACATAACTCAATAGTATAAAATATACCTTAGAGAGCAACACAGCGGAAAGACAACTCCGAACACCGGGTGTAAACTTCACTCCAGGAACAAACTAACTGGTTGATCACAAGCCTATTAACTCCAGAGACTATTCCTGAGGTGTGGGAAATAGCAAGAGTGAGTCCATGTCGAACTCAGCAAATATATCATGGGGTTCATGAGGCTCAAAAGGTTTGACACGGGTTTACTGCAATAGCTTTTAGTGAGTCATCTTTTAGCAATTGAGTAGCAACAAGTTTAACATAAGCCCAAATAACCTCATGATCATGTAAACGAGAATAATGTATAACAAGAAACAATAATCAATAGTGAGCATCAATACCATCAGTATTATCATTATCATCAATGTTCATCATTTATTCTGTAAGGGTCCAAGGCCACTCGTAACCGTGAGCACGGCTGTTATAACAGTTTTACACTCTGCAGAGGTTGTACACTTTCACTGTGAGTCATGATTACCCATATGCCCGGGATCACGACTCCCAAAACACTTCCAAGGTGAGCAGGCAGGGAATCACTATGAAGCCTTTCAAAGGTTCGTCTAACAAGTTAGGGCCGCTAGGTTTCAGAAGTCAGTCCGTGTGATACACCACGCAGGGATCCACAGTCTGCTTTACCCCATTTGCGCCACAAGGGTAACCTCTAACAAGCTAGAAAAGGTCCTCATACTGAGCTAAAGCCAGAGCCATATAGCCCTCACAGTTGTACTGTAAGTCCCGGATGTTCGCTTACAGATAAGTCCTTATGGAGAGAAACTAGAGCATCATAAAAACAATCAAATATGCTCTAGCCCTCTTGAGTCATGTTTCTATAAAGCATCTTTTAAACGTTTATTGCATATAACATTAGTCAAGTTACAGATCATGGTTATTTATCTTGAGCACTAGCATAAATACTACCCAATGCAATGTCCCATGGGTGTCAAGGTATAAGATACAAAAACTAGGATATCCTTAGTGGTAACAAGGTAGACACATGCACATGAATTAAGTATATTAAGGGTGAATAGGAAACAAGGATGATCCCATGCTATACTTGCCTTAAATTGAGATCCTTTCTCTGATCCAAATCTTCAATTAATAGCTTCTTGAATCTCCACGTAAATCTCACCGACTGGACTTGATCAATAAATCACCACACACACATCGAGCAATCATACACGAAGCAAACAATGAATAATAATTAGAACAGTACACCAAACATATGAAACAATATGTGAAAAGGTTTTAAAGAGGTTCTACGCATATAGTCGAACACACAAACACGAAAAACACGCTAATCGGAGCTACGATGAAAGAAATACATACACCGAAAGATTTTGTTGTATAAAACGGAAAATTATAGGTCTCATTTGTTTTAACTATAAAATCATATATATAGGATAAAATACTTTTTATAGATATTCAAAAGTGACTTAGGCTAAATTACATTTAAATTTAGAAAACTAAAGGAAAAATCAATAATATTTTATTTATAAATCTAGTTGCACAGTTATTAATTAAATTAGATCTAAACTATGAAATTCCTGAGATTTTGATAAAGAAAACATTAATACTATTGCATAGTTCATGTTGTTATAAATCCATTGCAATTTGAACGGACTAATTCGGAATTAAAACAAATAAGTTATGAATTAAACGAGATTTTCTTTAGTAAAATAATAGATTAAATCTAACATCGAAACTTAAGGATAGAGAACCTAACCAACAGTAACACTAACAGTATAAAAAGTTTATAAAACTCTTCTACACGTTACTACGATCACATAGACGTAAAGATCACGAAATTCGGATTTAAAACATAAAAGTTATGAGTTTTCTAAGATTTCCTATAGATAAATAATTACTTTAATATAAACTCGAAAATAAATTAACTCAAACCTACTGTACAGTTGCATCATTAGATAGAGCTCACAAATATGAACCTAACGCAATTTGAATGGATCAAATCGGAGTTAAAATGAGCATTTTATGGCTAAAACAAAATCAGTGGCAAACTTGTAAATAAGCGAAAACGTATTTCTGAATTACCGCGATCAAATACGCTTTCAAAAGAATAAAACGGATTCGGATTTTACGTTATGGACTGCGGGTTCTAAAATAGAAAAACACAGGGTCTCTTTTGCAAAAGTACACGCGAACCGTTATCTTCTAATCAGATCCGTCCGATCTAGATCCAACGGTCCAGATTGCTCGGGGAGGAAGACGGCGGCGTCCCAGTCACCGACGGCGAGCCGCCCGGCGGCGCCATGGCTGGAAACGCGTTTCTTCGCGTTCGGGCATCATTCAACGGAGGGGAAGCACCGGGAGGTAGCGCGGAACACGGTGAACTTACCCCGCGTGAAGAGAGGGCCGGGGAATGACCGGAAGGCGGCGGCTAGCTCGCGGTGGCGGCGATGGCGACGGTGGCGCGCGCAGTAGCTCGAGGAGACGACTAGGGCGGTTCCAAAAGGGTGGAATAGATGCGGTATGATGCGGGGGTCGCATTTTATAGCCCGGATGCGTCGCTAATTAAGGAAAGGAAGAGATTCGAACCACCGATTCGAATCGAAGAAGGAGGAAGGCGACGTCGGCCGGAGGAAGAAGAAAGGAAGGCGAGAACGGTCACTGACCGGTGGGTCCCACGCGTTAGCGACACAAAGCGAAAACAGGAAAGCGCTCGCGCGTCTGGGCCGGCACCCGCGGCTCGGGCTCGGCCCAACGAAATCCGGAGGCGGCGCGCGGGCTCGCGGGGAAGGAGAGCTGGGCCGCTGCTGGCGGGCCGAACTCCGGCTGAGAAAGGAAAACGGCCCGGTAAGAAAGTAAAATCCTTTTCTTTTTTTCTTTTCCAATTTTTCAAATGCATTTTTCAAATGGTTTTCAAATCAAATTTGAGTTGGATTTCAAACCACTCATCACAAAACTCCAAGTGCAGCAGCATGAATGCTCAATCATGTTTCTACCCTTATATTTGATTTTAAATTTATAAAATTATTCTTATTCTATAATTGCATGATTCACAAAAATAAATATAAAAAACCACATTTTCCCTATTTTTCTTTTCTTCAAATTTTAGGGTGTTACACTGAACAACTCTTCGCCATGCTGCTAGAAGACAAAGACCATCAAGGAAGAACTCGAGTCTACATCTCCAATGAACATCAATTAGTCAACCAAGACTCAACAAAAATCAAGAATGGTTGATGAAAGAAGATCATGCAACTATCTGTATCCTCATCTCCTAGATTGGACAGTCCAAAAAAAAGTAGAATGCAAAGGAGAGATCTTTGCTCAATGGATCTAGAATCAAGAGCCCTCTCTGACAGATTTAAGAACAGAGGACGAACAATGTCTAAGGACATGGAGTTACAACACACTTTGAGGGATGATTCAACACTCACACTTGGATTCAAGCGACGAGCAATGGCAAGGCTCAAGCTTGGGGGAGAAAGGCCGTCAATTCCTCTAAAAGATGATCCAACAATGCTCTTCCTCCTCCCAAGCCCCCGTCGCTCTGGCAAGCTGGTTTGCAATCCCTCCACTCATAATTACTTTCTCTTTATAAGTTTGAATGTTTCTATAAATATCATATACACAAATCAACTTAAGACAAAGTAAAATCAATCCTTAAGAGAAGAAGTATTAGTAAGTAAATATTCCTTGCTAATAAAAATGTCTAAGACAACTTTTCTATAGCATAGAATATGACCTTTTAGCTCTATGAACAACGCTACCCTTTTCATTGTTTGTATATTCCTTCGGGTATGTGTTGTCCACTAATCCTCTGCAGAGAAGAAACAATAAGTGGAGCAAAAGGTCTGGACACAATAAAAAAAGAGAGAAGAGGAAGGAGAAAGAAGGAGTGCAATTCTAGAAGACAAGATGCTCATGAACAAGTCAAGGAGAGAGGTGAATCGAGCAAGGCAAACTCCTAGAAGAAGGAAGGACCACTAGAAGCATCTACACTTCATCACAGGGTGCTCTAGTGATAAAGGTAACATCTTAAGGTAAGTAATCATTATTTAAAAGGCTTTACCTTGACTCTAGTATACACTTAAAGAAGGAATAAACATGTTTGTGTTACAACTTGCTTGATTCAATCTGACTAACTCAACATGTCTTAACCTTGTTCATGAACATCACTCTCTTGATTTCATAGTCATAATTAAATGAGCTAAAATATTGAATCTTTGGGAGATGATTGTCTTAATCATGAAAATGTTTGATACATAAATATAAAGTTGACAATTCTTCCATTGGTTAAGCAATTCCACTCTTTTGACAAAAGTGTTTAAGTGCCACATTCATGGTCATCCTTCTGATCTTGCCACCCATAAAATGAACAACACACATCAATCTCATCATGGTCAATGTGCCTAAGGTTAAAGAAGAATAAATAAGGTTATGGTTCTATTGGTGTTTTCCACCAACAGGACCCATGCACTTGATCTCTGCCTTGTCTTCGCAAGCAGGACACACTTCAAGAAAAATGAAGGGCGATTAGTTGATTTCTCAAATCCTACAAGTGAAGTTCTAAACCTGCAACATGCACACTGAACAAGATGTTGCCAGCTTCCACAATTAAAGTTTCACATCAAACTGCTGGACAAGCAAAGAACATGGGTGACACCTTCCTCAGAGTTACCATCTCAAGAGGTGCAAGGTTTGTACCTTCCGGATAAGATGATGCACCTAAGGAGTGAACATGACAAGAAGTCTTGTTTGGAGGACTTGAATCGTCAAACCCTCACCACAGAGGTAAACTTGGTAGTTATCCATATTTCTTTTTTAGCATTGCATAAGTTTTTCCTTTAGCATATTTACTTATCCACATTAGCATATTCAATTCTTATTGCATATTTTACTTTGTTACATCTGCATTAGAAAAGAAAATAAATATGTCTTGCATTGCATCTCAAAACTGCTACGCCCCATGTGAATAAATTTGTGGCATAAAACTCATAAGTCTATTTGTTGTGGTGGCATAAAAATAAATAAATATACATTCATCATTCTTTATAATTTCTTGCATAGTGTAAAAGTACAAAAATATTGCCAAAGAGATCCTGCTAGAAAGATACATTTTTCAAGAGGTTCTAGATGCCCAAGGCTTAGAGGTTTATCACTAACACTTAATCAAGTTCCACCAGCTTTGCTGTCTATTTGAGCTTCACAGAATATGAAGGATCGAAGAAAGCTAACAGACAGAAGGAAGATCTGTCCCTTGTCGGAGTATTATCTCAGCAGTCATCATCATAAGCACTCTGATAAGGCAAGTACACCTTCACTGCCTGTCAGCTACATCAAGCAAGACTACATCAACATCCAGCTTGGGGGAGAGCATCCCCCATGTATCCAGCTAAGTATTTTCTTACCTATCTATTTACTTATATATTTCTTCTTTGATACATGAAACAAATAAAAAGATGCATAACCTTTAGATAGCCAAATAAATGTTTCCCTTTCTATATATTTATGTATGATCTTTATGTTTGCTAAATAAATATAGGAGAGTGTACAAAGTTTTACCTTGCTAAAGTGAACCCTAGAATGATCTCTTACATGGAAATGATGAATAGTTGCTCTATCGTAATTCCTTTTAAGTAGCTAGTTTTCAACCTCGAACTCTCCCAAGTTTTAGAACACAATTGTTTTGATCCAAGATTTACTCTGAACCTAAAACTTGTGGGTAGTGAATGCTTGATCTAAATCTAGGTAGTTGGCGGATATGATATGGGAAGGTTTGAGCTGTTGTTTATCTTGTTCCTAGAGATACTAGAGTTCTGGAGAATTTATCTTTCGAAAACTAAAAATATCTGCATGATGAGTTCCTGTATGACGAGAGTTTAATTCCTACCTGTCACACCCGGTTTTCTAAAGAACAAAACCAGGCTAATCATATGTGTGCCCAGGAAGTCCACACATATGCCAGAATGAAAAGGTATCAGAAATGATGTTATTATATAACGTATACATAGCTATATTAACACTTACATCAGAGTATCACGGAACGGTGACTAAACTTTAGGCTCCATTCTTCTCAGGGACGCCTGACTGGGGGTAACATATGCCTAGCACTTCTACTAGTCTTCTGGAAACTCCACTACACCTTTGTCCTTCGTCCGAGTAGCATCTTACTACACACTGGAGTGTGGGGGAAATAGCAAGAGTGAGTCCATGTCGAACTCAACAAGTATAACACAGGGTTCATGAGGCTCAAAAAGGCTAGACATTGTTTGACTGCATTTAGCTTTTATTCATCATGTAATTAGCAATTGAGTAGCATCAAGGTAATCCAATCCCATTAATGAATCAATGATCAATTGTAATAAGGATAATGAATAGCATTAACATGAGCATAATAATAATCAACAATAATTAAGCATGATATAATAATGGTGATCAACTATTCTGTAAGAATCCCCAAGGCCGCTCGTATCCGTGAGCACGGCTAGTATACCAGTTTTTAACTCTGCGCAGAGGTGTACACTTTCACTGTGAGTCATAACTTCCAAATGCATGGGTTCGCAACTCCCCAAAACACCGGAAATCATATAAAGCCAGTCAAAAGTTCGTCTAACAAGTTAGGGCCATTAGATTCACTCGGCAGGCAGATGTAGAACCCCCCTTCCCGGTGGCACAACAACCGCAGCCTATACACACTAGGCCAGGGGCTCGCCCTACACCCAACGTGGCAAGCCTTTCTTACGCCATTTAAGATAACCTCTAACAAGCTAGAAAAGGTCTCTTGAACAACTAGAGCCAGAGCCATATAGCCCTCACAGCTGTACTGTATATCCCGGTTATCACTTACAGGTAAGTCCTTATGGAGAGTAACTAGAGCAACAATATAACCCCTTGCTCTAGCCCCCTTTCAACAGTAATAAAATCATCTTAATGGTTGGTTGCTTAATCCATTAATCAAATTACAAGATCATTGTTCATAATTAAGCTCTAGCAATAGCTACCCAAATGCATAACCCATAGGTGACAAGGAAACAAGATATCAATAGCTAAGTTATAATCTCTATGGTTGTCAAGGAAGACTCATGCATATGTATGATTATTTCAGTGAATAGGACAACAAGGATAGTCCCATGTTATACTTGCCTTGATCAAAGTTCTCCGATAGATACTGCTGGTCCGGCTCAAAATAATACTCCTAATCGTCGTAGTACTGCTCACCGTCTAAATTCGATCACCAAGCATCAACATACAAACATTCCGAGCAAACATACACGAAGCAAACAAAAGATACAATTAGAACAGTACACCAACAGTAGAAAAACATTTAGGAAAGCTTACAAAACTATTCTACACGTTACTACAATCACACAGACGTAAAGATCACGAAATTCGGATTTAAAACGTGAAAGTTATGAATTTTCTAAGATTTCCTATAGATAAATAATTATTTTAATATAAACTCAAAAATTAAACTTTTCAAACCTACTGTACAGCTACACTAACATATAGGGCTTGCAAATACAAACCTAACGCAACTTGAACGGGTCAAATCAGAGTTAAAACATGGAAGATATGGCCTAAACAAGATTGTATGTGTATATGTATTTCTATTGTATTTCGGGATTTATTTTACTAAAGAAAAACGGCCACAAATCATACCCATGACATCATGTGATGTCATCAAGCTAGCTAGCAAAATGAAATAGGTCAACAACACGCACGGCTGCTCTGATTGCCTATCAACTTAGACATATAATAAAAATTGTAGCAGATACTAATGTGCAAGCATCCAATCGAATTGCATATGACGTGTTGTTAAACTAAGCAAATTATAATTTATAAACATGTTTATGTTGCTATTAATCAAGTTAACCATGGCGCATAAAAAGACGATTGTTAATCTCTATGTCATTTTTAATTTGGAAAGCAGTGTGAACAGAGATTAGTCCAAACTAATATTTAAACTAAAAATTTAGAAAATATGAAGCATGTTAAATGTCGTTGCCATACAGTAGACTACATAATTTCAGACGCGACGTAGAAAGAAATATGAAGCTGGGCTAAAGCAATTAAGATATGATGGACATGAACCTATGTAACTACAGCGACTAAATGGCAGCCTGAGCAGCTTCGCGATGTATCTGAAAGATACAATTTTTTTTGGTTGAGGAATAAATAGAGAATGATGATTTATGATGCATGAATGACATAGACGTGACATTGTGGATATTAATACGCAGATCATGACATAAGACTAGTGCAACGAGAACAAACTAATTTTAAAGAGAACAAAACAAATATTTAAAATATATCATAGATGTAGTACGACATTTAGGATGGTCAGAAAAATAACATATAGATTAGTTATAGAATTTGTAGGAGTTATTTCAAAAGGCACGGTGGTTAAGATTGAAAAGGAAGCGATATGTTTGCCGAACCATGGATCATAGCAGTAGCAGTTGTTTGCTGTTCCACGTCGTCAACAGCAGGTTGAATTACGGCAGTACCTTCTGCTCCCTTGCTCTGTTGCTTGCTAGTCTTCACGTGACCAGATGCATCGTCTTCTGCCTCTTTGATCCACGATCAAGATGGTTCATCGGAGCATGGCAGATAAAACTCCAGCAAGCAATTCGACGTGGCAAGGGTGCGGCGCAGGCCCACGCACGGGCTTGCTGGGCACATGCCCGAACGACCGGCGGCAACAGCGCCCTACGCCCTTGCGTGCGCAATAGCAGAGCGCGAGGTGCAGCTGTGGGATGAGGCCAGGGCGGCGGCGCCAGGCAGGGACGACGCGGGTCCGGCATGGCCGCGACACACAAAGAAAATACCAGCCTGCTCGGAGTGGAAGCGGAATTCACCGGAGATGAGAAACGTGGCCGGAAAAGCTCGCCGAACCTTCGCCGGAAGTTCGCCGGAACGCAAGCTGTAGATGAAGAACTTCGGCGAGGGGTGGAGGGAGCTACGAGCGGCGGCTTGCGATACGAGCTCAGCGGCGGCGGACAACAACAGCGGCGGCGAACGGCAACAGCGGCGGCGGGCGGCGACAGCGGCGGCGGCGGCAATAGCGGCGGCGGCGGCAATAGCGGCGGCGGCGACAACAACGGCGGCGGGCAGCAACAGCGGCGGCGGCGACAACAGCGGCGGCGCAACAGCGGCGGAAAACAGGGCTAGCAGGCAGGCCGGACATATATATAGGGAGGAAGACTCTCCACCTTCACGTCAACTAGCGATATGGTGCTAATTGACGTTGCACCCTCCATCTTTACTAATAGGCCTAATTAATTATTAAAGCCCATTAGTAAATAAATGAATGGACATTTAGGATTATTGCACACAAGCTTTGGTGGAAAATGAGATATTTATTATTTTCGGAATTAATTAATTTCGTGGATAAAATAATTCTAGAAAAGTCCAGAATTATTATTTAAGCCGCGAAAAATACTCCGAAAGCTCCGAAAATTCGAGGGAATTTTCTAGAGACATTATGGAACATGAGGAACCCAAATAAAGTATTTGGAGCTTATGAAAAGATGGATGAAGAGATCAAGGAAAAAGATTAAGCTCACGAAAATTGGAATTTTGAATCCAGAAAATACCAAAAAGTTTTCCAATGAGAAATAAACGTCGTCCTATGATATTTAAAAAAATAATAGCACTCACCAACACCAAAGACAAACATCACACAAACACCACATTATCAAATTAATATGAAAAAGTTTAAAACCAAAATTTTCTATATTTAAATTAGCAGCAACTTAACTTATCTAATAAATTTATTCAGATATTGAAATCATTTATTTTATTTAGTGTTTTTCGAGCACAATCCAAAATTGAAAATTTTGGGTATGACAATTCTACCCCACTTAACAGGAATCTCGTCCCGAGATTCGGAGGGAGACTAGGAAGAAAGATAAAGTTGATTTGCAAGTCTTCACTCTTCCCTGATCAACTCTTATCCAATGATGATGCCACAAACTCATAACCAACTTTGTAAAGGTGTCTTTTAGACACTTACGATCCTTATAGATGGTTCCAACAGGTTACCCACTCTGAGAAAAGATACTTGCGCTCGATAATGACTTTGCAACCATGTAGATAGCTGATGCTTCCAGATGACGCAACAGAACATATAAACCTCCATCTTGTATCGTCTTTAGTTCGACAAAACCCCCTTAAGAAGATATCAATTGGAGAACACTAATGGATAGATTGTATTTGTTTCTGAATGATAACTACCATCATGTCCTTCTACCATCTCAAAGAAATTCATGAGCATACACAAGAACAAGTAACCTACACTTCCTCGCGAGCAGAAAAATGGCAGTGCAGAAATACAGTTATAACTCAAGTTCTACGAATCCAATGATATTGTAGCTTATACCATTGGAAAGCTTATCAAATTTACTACAACTTTCTTATAGAACACTTCTCCAGATTCTGCAGTTAAGGTAGTCGAAAACTGTGCACAACAGAAACTATTCCAGGTTGCTGACAGCACAGATCTGTCGCCTTGTGATTTTCATAATTCCCAAACCATAATAACTATCAGGGTGGTTCTTACCGTCAGAGAAAGATATTGAAGTCTACTGTTGTCCAGAATTTATCCATGATTTTTGGGCATCCAAAAATAGAGATATAAGCTAAAGAAGACAGACTGTTCTAAAAAGACAGGATAAGGTAGAAATGAGATTTCAGAGAGACTAGAGAGATAGTTAACACTAATATTCAAATCTCCATTCTTCTTTGATTTGTGTTGATGAGATATAAGACATGGATCAAGGATAGCCAAAATATGACAAGAAAGATAAGGTTTGATCTTCAGTTCTTCATACCTCGTCGCTTGAGATTGATGATGGTAGCGGACACTACCCCACTTAACAAAGATTTGGTCCATCTGGCAATGTCAGTGAAGGCAACACTTTCTTTAAGACTTGCTGCTAATGATAAGTCCTTCACTTAAAACTTACTAAACATACTTGATACGGGGGTGATGTCATCTAAGTTTTCATAAAACTAACTATAGATTTCCAACATCTCCTTCCTATGTCGTCCATGCTAACTTGTATAGAGTATGTTGAATTGAATGTTGAACTCCCAACTGATGATAGCTTGAAGTGAAGACCAGTCCTAACAAATACCCGAGCTTCTTGTAGACGATCCAACAAAGCACTGATCCCAAGCAAACAACACTAGCACATGAGTAGACTTCCAATCATAGAGATAACCACTTCTTCCAAGTGAAGCACTAGGACATTCGAAACCTTCATCTTGCAACACTCATAACTTTGCTACCCCCTTAAGAAAAAGAAACTAGGGGACACCAAAGTAACTTGCATCTCCTTTTATACTAGATAACCATAATCATCTCTAATGTAAGATTCCAAGGCAAATCAATGAGATTCAAAGATATCCAATGATATATTCACTTATACAAGATAAGGAAGTAATGCAGAAAATTTCTGGGCGAATTCCAATTTTAACAGTTCAGTAAATCTGACATATCTCGAGATACAGACATCCGATTAAGGTGATCTTTATATGGTTGGAAAGCTTATGAAATTATCTACGACTTTTATTCACAACACTTTTCCAGATTCTGTCAATAAGTTAGTCAAAAACTGAACTTAACCGAAACTGTTTCAAGATTCCAGACTGCATAGTGACCCCAACTTGGAACAGGTATATCTCTTAGCTCATAATAGATAATAAGGTAAGTCCAGTGGGTTTGGATAGATACAGAAGTCTAGTTATTCCCAGTAAAATTTTATAAATTTCTCATGTCCATATCTTGAGATATAACAGAAACATTGCAGACTGCTATAGAAATCAGCATGTGGAGTATTATGTAAAACCTACCCCACTTAACATGGATCGAGCTACTCCTCAAGATGAAACCTTCCGGGCCACTTTCAAAACACGAGAACAAGGACAACACACAAGCAACACATCAAGCAAAACAAGCACACATCACATCATCGGTACTACACGTGCTTCTTCAACAATGGTGGTAATCCTAAGGGAAAAGTATGGATGATGAAAGACCATTGAATCTTTGAACCAGGTGAGATTAGAAAACATTTAGTAAAATAGCACAAATAAAAAAAACCAAGGAAATAAGTAGAAATAGCTCAAAGGAAGCTATATCAAGGAGGGGATACAACAGGACAAGGAAGAGGAAATAGTCAAAATCAATGAGTCAAGGGATGATAAATTAGTTTTATAATAAAATGAGTTTTAGAATACGTTCGGTGCTACTTGGCATACGTCCTACAGTCAACACCGCTCTGATACCACTCTGTCACACCCGGTTTTCTAAAGAACAAAACCAGGCTAATCATATGTGTGCCCAGGAAGTCCACACATATGCCAGAATGAAAAAGTATCAGAAATAATGTTATTATATAACGTATACATAGCTATATTAACACTTACATCAGAGTATCGCGGAACGGTGACTAAACTTTAGGCTCCATTCTTCTCAGGGACGCCTGACTGGGGGTAACATATGCCTAGCACTTCTACTAGTCTTCTGGAAACTCCACTACACCTTTGTCCTTCGTCCGAGTAGCATCTTACTACACACTGGAGTGTGGGGGAAATAGCAAGAGTGAGTCCATGTCGAACTCAACAAGTATAACACAGGGTTCATGAGGCTCAAAAAGGCTAGACATTGTTTGACTGCATTTAGCTTTTATTCATCATGTAATTAGCAATTGAGTAGCATCAAGGTAATCCAATCCCATTAATGAATCAATGATCAATTGTAATAAGGATAATGAATAGCATTAACATGAGCATAATAATAATCAACAATAATTAAGCATGATATAATAATGGTGATCAACTATTCTGTAAGAATCCCCAAGGCCGCTCGTATCCGTGAGCACGGCTAGTATACCAGTTTTTAACTCTGCGCAGAGGTGTACACTTTCACTGTGAGTCATAACTTCCAAATGCATGGGTTCGCGACTCCCCAAAACACCGGAAATCATATAAAGCCATTCAAAAGTTCGTCTAACAAGTTAGGGCCATTAGATTCACTCGGCAGGCAGATGTAGAACCCCCCCTTCCCGGTGGCACAACAACCGCAGCCTATACACACTAGGCCAGGGGCTCGCCCTACACCCAACGTGGCAAGCCTTTCTTACGCCATTTAAGGTAACCTCTAACAAGCTAGAAAAGGTCTCTTGAACAACTAGAGCCAGAGCCATATAGCCCTCACAGCTGTACTGTATATCCCGGTTATCACTTACAGGTAAGTCCTTATGGAGAGTAACTAGAGCAACAATATAACCCCTTGCTCTAGCCCCCTTTCAACAGTAATAAAATCATCTTAATGGTTGGTTGCTTAATCCATTAATCAAATTACAAGATCATTGTTCATAATTAAGCTCTAGCAATAGCTACCCAAATGCATAACCCATAGGTGACAAGGAAACAAGATATCAATAGCTAAGTTATAATCTCTATGGTTGTCAAGGAAGACTCATGCATATGTATGATTATTTCAGTGAATAGGACAACAAGGATAGTCCCATGTTATACTTGCCTTGATCAAAGTTCTCCGATAGATACTGCTGGTCCGGCTCAAAATAATACTCCTAATCATCGTAGTACTGCTCACCGTCTAAATTCGATCACCAAGCATCAACATACAAACATTCCGAGCAAACATACACGAAGCAAACAAAAGATACAATTAGAACAGTACACCAACAGTAGAAAAACATTTAGGAAAGCTTACAAAACTATTCTACACGTTACTACAATCACACAGACGTAAAGATCACGAAATTCGGATTTAAAACGTGAAAGTTATGAATTTTCTAAGATTTCCTATAGATAAATAATTATTTTAATATAAACTCAAAAATTAAACTTTTCAAACCTACTGTACAGCTACACTAACATATAGGGCTTGCAAATACAAACCTAACGCAACTTGAACGGGTCAAATCGGAGTTAAAACATGGAAGATATGGCCTAAACAAGATTGTATGTGTATATGTATTTCTATTGTATTTCGGGATTTATTTTACTAAAGAAAAACGGCCACAAATCATACCCATGACATCATGTGATGTCATCAAGCTAGCTAGCAAAATGAAATAGGTCAACAACACGCACGGCTGCTCTGATTGCCTATCAACTTAGACATATAATAAAAATTGTAGCAGATACTAATGTGCAAGCATCCAATCGAATTGCATATGACGTGTTGTTAAACTAAGCAAATTATAATTTATAAACATGTTTATGTTGCTATTAATCAAGTTAACCATGGCGCATAAAAAGACGATTGTTAATCTCTATGTCATTTTTAATTTGGAAAGCAGTGTGAACAGAGATTAGTCCAAACTAATATTTAAACTAAAAATTTAGAAAACATGAAGCATGTTAAATGTCGTTGCCATACAGTAGACTACATAATTTCAGACGCGACGTAGAAAGAAATATGAAGCTGGGCTAAAGCAATTAAGATATGATGGACATGAACCTATGTAACTACAGCGACTAAATGGCAGCCTGAGCAGCTTCGCGATGTATCTGAAAGATACAATTTTTTTTGGTTGAGGAATAAATAGAGAATGATGATTTATGATGCATGAATGACATAGACGTGACATTGTGGATATTAATACGCAGATCATGACATAAGACTAGTGCAACGAGAACAAACTAATTTTAAAGAGAACAAAACAAATATTTAAAATATATCATAGATGTAGTACGACATTTAGGATGGTCAGAAAAATAACATATAGATTAGTTATAGAATTTGTAGGAGTTATTTCAAAAGGCACGGTGGTTAAGATTGAAAAGGAAGGGATATGTTTGCCGAACCATGGATCATAGCAGTAGCAGTTGTTTGCTGTTCCACGTCGTCAACAGCAGGTTGAATTACGGCAGTACCTTCTGCTCCCTTGCTCTGTTGCTTGCTAGTCTTCACGTGACCAGATGCATCGTCTTCTGCCTCTTTGATCCACGATCAAGATGGTTCATCGGAGCATGGCAGATAAAACTCCAGCAAGCAATTCGACGTGGCAAGGGTGCGGCGCAGGCCCACGCACGGGCTTGCTGGGCACATGCCCGAACGACCGGCGGCAACAGCGCCCTACGCCCTTGCGTGCGCAATAGCAGAGCGCGAGGTGCAGCTGTGGGATGAGGCCAGGGCGGCGGCGCCAGGCAGGGACGACGCGGGTCCGGCATGGCCGCGACACACAAAGAAAATACCAGCCTGCTCGGAGTGGAAGCAGAATTCATCGGAGATGAGAAACGTGGCCCGAAAAGCTCGCCGAACCTTCGCCGGAAGTTCGCCGGAACGCAAGCTGTACATGAAGAACTTTGGCGAGGGGTGAAGGGAGCTACGAGCGGCGGCTCGCGATACGAGCTCAGCGGCGGCGGACAACAACAGCGGCGGCGAACGGCAACAGCGGCGGCGGGCGGCGACAGCGGCGGCGGCGGCAATAGCGGCGGCGGCGACAACAACGGCGGCGGGCAGCAACAGCGGCGGCGGCGACAACAGCGGCGGAAAACAGGGCTAGCAGGCAGGCCGGACATATATATAGGGAGGAAGACTCTCCACCTTCACATCAACTAACGATATGGTGCTAATTGACGTTGCACCCTCCATCTTTACTAATAGGCCTAATTAATTATTAAAGCCCATTAGTAAATAAATGAATGGACATTTAGGATTATTGCACACAAGCTTTGGTGGAAAATGAGATATTTATTATTTTCGGAATTAATTAATTTCATGGATAAAATAATTCTAGAAAAGTCCAGAATTATTATTTAAGCCGCGAAAAATACTTCGAAAGCTCCGAAAATTCGAGGGAATTTTCTAGAGACATTATGGAACATGAGGAACCCAAATAAAGTATTTGGAGCTTATGAAAAGATGGATGAAGAGATCAAGGAAAAAGATTAAGCTCACGAAAATTGGAATTTTGAATCCAGAAAATACCAAAAAGTTTTCCGATGAGAAATAAACGTCGTCCTATGATATTTAAAAAAATAATAGCACTCACCAACACCAAAGAAAAACATCACACAAACACCACATTATCAAATTAATATGAAAAAGTTTAAAACCAAAATTTTCTATATTTAAATTAGCAGCAACTTAACTTATCTAATAGATTTATTCAGATATTGAAATCATTTATTTTATTTAGTGTTTTTCGAGCACAATCCAAAATTGAAAATTTTGGGTATGACACTACCACAGCCATATATACATGCTTACTAGATTAAGAAAGACTTTCACTTGTTAGCTTAGCTGCTTGTAAGCGTTGAGTGTGGTCAGTCTGTGTTGACCCTAGGGGATTAGTCATGCGGTTAAAATCAAGATTCATGTGCACTCCACCTACTTATGCTGCTTCTACCCTGGAAGTACGCATCTAAATATTTTCCATTAGACACAACCCAACAAGTTGTTCTGCTCCTACACTGGGAGTGAACAGAACCTTTCATCCATTGCTAGCTCCCTTTTATTTTAAGCTCCAGTATTTCCATGGCTACCTCTTATCTATGTTTCTAAAAAGATAGTTGGGAATTATTCCATCGTATTTAGTTCCTTTAAAATAAAAAAGAGAAAAATAAAGAGAGAATAAAAGGACAAGGGTCCTAATTATGAGAGATTTTCAGCAACCCAAGTTCTCTCCAAGTTCTTCAAAGTTTAAGAGAGGTATAAATTTCCATCAAGGAGCAAAAGTAGAATTAGATGTTCACCATTATTCTTCTACCCCCTTATTTCCATTTACATCTTACATCCTCCATCATTTCCACTACATATCCACTCAGTCCATATTTAGGATCACACACATGCACATCTTGATTTGACTGTATGGCCGGACTTGTCCCTCTGGATCCATAGTCTGATTATGCAATAAATGTTCACAAGTATGAATTCCTTGTCTCCCCACCTATGAGCTCCATATAAGCCTATTAGAAGTAGGGTGAGAGAGAAGGCATAATGTTACTATGCCTAATGCCAAAAATACAACATATTTTGATAGAAAAGAGAAGGCATACACCATAAATGCCTTGGTGAGGATCCAGAAATACCATAAAGGAGAGACGTGAAAGGGTCATACACAGGAATCTCTGAGTTTTATTTGAAAACCCTACAAAACTTTAGAATAATAGTTGATCAAAGAGCTTGAGACATAGCGCTTGACTTGACCGTTCTGTCTTTCAACTGCTCAAGACCCAAGTGACGGCTACAAGCCCCATGGTGGAAGGTAATATGATTGGATTTGAAATCAGGATAGTTCGTTCCAATCCGGAGGAGAGTTCTTGTTTGAACGCATGTGTACTTTTGATGTATGAAAGCATTGTAGCAACTTCTGATCCATCACTGAGTTTATCTTTGCTCAGGGACGAGCAAAGGGTAAGCTTGGGGGAGTTGTTGACAGTAGATAAGTGTTAATTTTAACCGTTAACGAAACATGAAAAGGACCTAAACGTAATTACCACTTAGATATAGGGGCTTTACTGATAGAATTCCACAAGTTTTGGTGAATGTCTATTTCTGCAGGGTGTCAACTGAAAAAACCAAAGAAGGCCCACATGTCAGGTTTACATAGAGACAAAGGGGCTACGCATAACTTTTCTGGAATGTGGAAGGTACGAGAAGACTCTGGAAAACAAACAGGAGGCGAAACGGGCCCGGAAGTGGGGCGCCCGCCCCCCTCCTTGGGCGCCCGCCCCACCTACAGAGCCAATCAGGCTCCATCTCGCGGATCATGCCTCCACCGCCTTTGAGGATGAATATTAATTGTAGATCAAGGTCGGTTTGATCCGAGGGCTGTGGTGCTTCCTAGAGGGCTATATAAGCAAGGCCCCTGGCCCCTGGAGTAGGCATCCCCCTAAACCCTAATTCATTATCTCCCAGCCGGGATCAGGTGAGAAGTGTCCCATGAAAGGATGACCTCTCTAGGGGATTAGGTCTAGCTTTTTCAATGTAGTAGATTAGTATCTTAGGAGAGAGGGTCGAGTTGGGATCTTGCTCAAGGTTCCAGATCTAGTCATGGAGGCTTGGTAAAGCTTTGTATCTTCACTTCGACATTCTGTAAGACTTATACTTATTCTCTTATTTACATGGCTATGCTTACTTTGAATATATCTTGCTAGTTGAGTTTATCATTCATTTTGTGTGCTAGTTCATAGAGCGCTTAGCCTTCTAGTTTGTCGACTAGGCTAGGTAGCCGAGCCTCGTGTAAGTGTGGTGCTTACACGCTGCTCTGCCTATGAGTATACCCTACTCCCTAGCTGTATGGTAGTTACAGGAGGTGATAGCCCTGTCCATATCTATCGAGCAGGTTCTTAAATTGTAGGACCATAGTCACGTTAGTAGAGGTATCCTTTGTGGTGCTCTCTCCTATCTAGTGGCGTCCCGAAGTGCATAAGAGTGTGGTAAGTCTTAGCATAGTTAGGTATACCTTTACCATGTGATAAGAATATCATAGGAATCTACCTCACCCGTTGACCCCCCAAGTTAACTAGTTGCATATCTTTAGTGACCTATCCCATGTGTGTCATATTACATAAATCCTATCATTTCATATGTCGTTTACCCCTGCTATAGTCTAGTTGGTTTACTAGTAGATACATGATGGTGAATGATCAGATTCTTTAACCCGTGCTTCCATGTGGTAAAAATATAAATAACGATATCTGGTTTACTCCTGGTAAAATGCTACAATGGTATGTTATGTAGCTTGCGGAATCCTTCATATTTTAGTTGCACTTAATTTATACCAACACATATAAATCTACTAAACCCTAAGATGGGATTCAAATTAAGACTCTGCATGCAACTAATGGTCTAACTACGCTAGCTCAAAATAAAACAAAAAAATAGAATCAAGTATGTTCAAGGACACTTACCTTCAAAAGCTATTCAGAGAGATGATCTTTGCTTCTGGATCAACCTTGATCAACCGTTCTTCAATAGACCGCAACACAAGAACAAAGCAGAATAAAGGAACTTAAGAACAGTACATCAACCATAAGAAAACATACTATAAACAGACGTGCAGGGCTTGTTTCTACGATCACGTGAGCACAAAAACCACCTAAAATGGAGCTACACGTTGAAAGATATGAGCTTTTGAAGTTGGATGGCATTTTTGTAAATAAGAACTTATTTTTGCACTTTAAATAAATATTAGCAAACGTGCCCGTGCGTTGCATCGAGAGAAAAAGTCCTACATACCTATTTATATGTTTTTCCCTTTTTATAAATTTTAGAGCTATAATTTATTCTATAACGACATCCAAAATATAAGCAAATGTTGGCAATAATATGACAATATATAATTAAGCTTGTTTGAAATTAAAATAAGGTCCTAATAAACTTTTTTTCTCGCATTGCTAAGCACAAAAATATTTACTGATAGATATAATTAAGTTTATTTTTTATAATTTGTTAATATAGTTAAATATCAAAATTTATGAATTATTTTGAAGACACGTGACAATCTGTAACTCAAGTCAGCTTGGAATTAGTTATTGATACCAAGGGCTACTATGTGTGAGGATTATGACAGAAGGCCATTCTCGATTTTCCACGTTTTATTGTCGGCAATGGCACTGGTGCATACTTGCAGGAGGCACATTTATATTTAGAGATAAGAACTTACTCAAGTTCTTAATTTCACGATTTGATTTTGAACTATCGACTAAATCAGGTAATAATAATATGAGTTTTGCTTTTAATACATTAATAACATGTTGGTAGAAGTATTTATTTCTCATCTGTCAAAGTTATGGAGTTCAAAGCCTATAATTTTGTTTTTTATTTTTTATTATTTTATTATTATTTATCTACCTGATTCTATGTATTCAGTTGAACGTGTGATGAATAAAGAAATATATTTGCCGGAATTAGGAAAAATCAGAAAAAACCATGGTCGACGAGGACTTGGGCTCTCCTACCATTCTCTGGATGGTCTCTACGGCAAAAAAAAAATGGAAAAAGTCCGAACGTTCCTAGAAAAACTAAAAAAATAAAAAACCAAAACTAAGAAACTTGCCGTGGTTAGTATTATTAGGAATAGATTTCTATTTTTTTCCTATTTGGAACTAGATTAGGAATTGGGAATCAATTTGGATTATGATTCCTAACTGTCTATATAAAATAGGAGAGATGTAGAGAGATGATCAAAGACAATTTCCATGTTCACAGAGTTAGAGTGAGACGGACCAAGAAAATAGGTGGAGAGAAATTTTGCCTCTTTAATATTAAGTGTAGAAAACTGAAATTAAAAAGGCTGTTGGACTGCAGGTATAAAAAACCAAGGAAGGAAGAGGCTGAATCAGAAGAACGGCATGACTCATGAAACAGTGGTGTGGACGGAGGATTGATTTATGTAAACGTTGAGGGCTTTTATGCAAAAGGGACGGGGCCGGTCGGGTTGACCCACGTCGCTGCTGACTTGGCGCCACGTGACGCTACGCGACTGCCGCGGTGCACCATGTGTGCTTGGGCGCGGGTGCGCTGGCGCGGTGGTCCGGGTCCACGGTCCTGTGGACCTGGCTCATACCACTTCGGTGGCACAATGGCCTGGGTACGGCAGAGCATCGCCTCGCATCCGAGATGGAGGGCACGGTAGATGTAGGGAACTAGAGCAAACTAAAGAGAAGCTCACCACGGAACTGATGGAGGGGGCCTCATCGATGGGAGTAGGCCAGAGAGGGAGGGAGGCGAGGCGAGGTGGACGGCAGCTCCAGCGAGGTCATGGGGAAAGGCATTGCAGGTGCGGATTGATGCGAAGGAGCAGTGTCGCGGAATCGTCGTGCCCCTGCGGACTCGACAGAGGAGGAAACGAGGCCGAAGGCGGTTGGAGCACAGGGAGCAGTGAGCTCAAGCCAAGCTCAGCAATGGCGGTGGCGGCAGTAGATGGTGGCGCTGTACGGTGGGAGAGGGAGCAGAGAGGGCTGAGTTGTAGGGATTGCCAACAATGGCGGCCGACTTGGTGCACGAGAGACCAAAGAGGCGAGGGAGGACGGGAGGACCACGGAGCTCAGGCGCGCACGGATCGGGGAAGGGAGCGGCGGCGGCGGCTTGGCTTGGTCCGCATAGGCCCGGTCGTGCGGTGGGCTCGGTCCATGGAGACCCGGCCATGGCGGACGGATAGGAAGGAGGAGCCGGAGGAAGAGGATGGACCTGACGAGTGCGGGAGAGGGATGACAAAATGGCCCCACGCGTCAGGGATAGCTAGAGGGGTGCTGACCAAACTTATTTGCTGAATCACCTCCTTCTGATTGCTTAGTTCCTCTTAATTATGGTGAAGAACACCCTTTTGCAAGAGATCAAACTAATCTGTGATTTATTTGCTCAAAAGGGAAAAAGCTTAGAACGTTAACCGCTTAGATCAATACTTACCAGGTAAGAGTGAAAATAGTAAACCCTAATCTCTTACTGTTAAACATTATTAGATTTAATTATACCACTGCGATGCCGCTGTGTATGGGTGCGGTAGAGGTTCGGGGGTTTTCTCGACCTGCGTGAGAAGGTCTTCTTAAACACAATACCCTGGGGCTGTCTTACCCCTCACGGGTCGAGTTTTTTTACTGACGCAACCCTTATATTCATCACAAAGCAGTAAGGCATGAAGCACGAACTCAGAAAATATGAAGTTGCATAGAAAAGCAGAAACGCATGGTACTTAGGCACTGATTGTCTCTGATTCAGCATCTTAGGCATTAATAGATTAGACTTCTGCACCAACTTGAGGACTTCAAGTATCATGAAAAAGAACTAATCATGTATGAGTATGAACCACGACCTGTGTTAGGTTCATCTCATCTTAGATTAGATCGATCTGATCTGATCTAATCTAATCTAGTACAAAACAACTTCTGTGCTCTTTTGCAATACTACTGTACTACATACTGCAAATCTTCTATGTTACGTATATATGAAAGTCATGTATGCCACCTGTCTGAGTTGACAATCGATGTCATTCAAGAAACTTCTGCTTTCTTTTGCCTCCTCATCTCTTCTAGCTGCGATGCCTCGTTCAGCATGTTCACAGCGTCACTCTGCATGTTCATCTTGGATAGGGCTACTGACTGCATGTAGAATGCTGTCGGCCAGTCAGGGTAGAACGTCTGTGCCAGCATTGCATCACGAAGGGCAGCCTCAGGCTTGTCACACATAAGGTAGCACAAGCTTCGCCTGACGAATACAGTCGGTGACACCGTTGTCCCCGCATCGACAAACTGTGAAACAAACACAGGGAAAGAAGAATCAGCTACATTGGAATAAAACAAATTAAATTATCCGGGTCTCTACAGCTACAACTACATTTGAGTGATATACCTCACTGTAACCATTGATAGCAATCCTAAATCTTTTGCATTCGAAGGCAGAGTCTCCACGTTTCCTTGCACCCAACACATCCCTCGCCTGCTGTGTCCATCCTTCAAAAGATAGCTGCAGAATGGAGAACAATGCCAATTTCACAAATCCTACAAAGACGGCAGAAAGATTGGAAATGCATGCACTCATTTATTTTACCTCAGTGCTCCCTTCATCATCTCTGTAATGTCTTGTAACTAGGATTTGATGGATGGCACTTAGATCCATTCTGGAACAGGCATCTCCCATGGGTTCTTCCACTGGCTTTGGAGTTCCAAGCATCGTAGAGGACTCCGGTACCTGTTCAAGTATTTTTCAAATGGAAACAGCAGGAATCATCAGGAACAAGGAAACTGAATGCAAGTTCAATTCAAATCATTAATTCACGCAGTCTATATATTAATTATAGATAGTTTAGGTATTTTCCTTAATATATGCGGTTTGTATGTATACAAGGTTACCTTGCTAGACGATCCTTCTCCGGTCTCCAGGCAGTTCTTTTCTAAAGATGTGGTCTCCACGCATCCGAGCCTTTCGCCTAATTCAGGACCAATTAGCTTATATATATAATCATAGGTAATTGTACGGAGCAGAACAATCTTGTTTCTTACAGAACTCACCTGCAAGTGTCGTCGTCGAGCTATGTCTCTGTAGTCTCTTGTTCCTCCACCTTTGCACTGACCATACTATAGCTGAAACAATCAGTACAGCAAGCACCGCAGAACCTACTGCAGACAGTATAACAAAAGCTCGTTTCCAATCATGTTCAGAACTAGATCCATGCTTTCCTGCAAATGGATTGCCATGAAGTTAGAGGAAAAAGTGTTATAGAAGATTTTTTTTTAATTTGTCCCATAGCGTACCTGCTGCTGGTGTAGGAGTCACCCTGGTCAGGAACGGGTAGAGCTCCCACCGAAACTGGCACCACAACGCTGAGCTTTCCCCTCCTACTGACGGAAGAAAAACGTTCGCACTGATCAGGGCGTCCAAGCAAAATCTGCAGTCGCTCCGTGTCAATCTTGGTATACACTGTGCAAAGGCATACAAAGTGGCTCCCTTTGCGCCAATAATCTGTTGCTGGGCTGTCGCAAAGTGGGATGCTGACTTCGCCGTCTCTGCTGCCACTGCCCATACTAGCCCAGCAACGCTCTTTCCGAGAACAACACTCTCAATTGGAGCTCTAGATGAGTTGTACCTCACGAAAGAAACACTGTTGAAATCCAGATCTACAAATTCCCTATCTGAGATCCATAGGCTACACCTATCATAGACTATAGCCGCAACCTTCCTAAAGCGGCACCGCACTCCTAAACCCTGAAACGCCTGACGGATGCAGATCTTGCAAACTGCAGGAGAAGTGTCCTCCCGACACTGCCCCGCAGCGTATACCTGTTCTGACTCGGAAGCGGAACTGATAGCAAGGAAGTAAAAAGGTGCTGCGGAAACCTGTGCAGGCAGCTTCTCTGCTATGTTGTTCAGGCTCTTCTCATAGTGACCATTATTTGCAAAGGTCTCGTTCCCGCAGTAGAAATCCCAGTCGCTAGTAACCGACTTCACTGGTAGAATAGACCAAAGGAGAAAGCTTCCAACCAGAAGTGTCCGAAAGGACGTCCACTTCATTGGTGAAGAAATCACCTGAATTTGATTTGAAGGACAGGGAAAAAAAGCATTAGAAATGGTTAATATATAGTAGACTTGAGTAAATTGAGCCTAGCCTGACCCGAGCCCACTAGGTTTTGGCCCACCCACAAGCCTTAGTGGACAGGGCCTAGACATAAATCCCGTTGCCTCTTTCGGTCCGAGCCCAGCCTGAACATTTATGTTATCTGCTTTTACACTATAAAATGGGCGGGCGGACCCTAGGCCCGGGCCCAAATAGACCTGGACCTTAGTGTTTGTGACAGACTTTCGGGTGGTAATTAAAATATGGATATTATTATTTAATAAACCCCAGGTTTTTTTTGCTCAAAAAAATAAACCCCAGATTTGAAATGGTATAATCTAGGCTTTTTGGTAAACAAATTAAAAATATGTATTTACCATTGCAAAAAAAAAACAGATTTTTGTTTATAGAAACACATAATAAGTGCGAGTCATGTAGAAACTGCAACAGCAACACATCAGTATGCCTCTCTTGCCAGTTGCCACGCCTAGAATTTTGTTAGTTTTTTCAAAAGCTTTCAGAAACATTTCCATGTTGAATGACCTAAAATTTCACCCAGACTATCAGTGTGGTCCATTATGTTTCAGTTTTTCCCCATCTTTAGTTCTTCTATGCTTCAAACTATTATTACCTATGACTATATATGATGATTAGATGACTTGACGCGAGGGGGTACATTTTTGGTTCGCACAGGTGCACAGTGCACATTGTACGTACAAGTTCAACATGGTATAGTACGTTGACACCTGGACTATTCCTCCTGCAGTGTGAGGGGGTAAAGTACTCAGGCAGGCAGTGCATCAATATGCAAGGCAAGGGATGGGACGTGAAGGAAGGCAGCAGCAGGAGAGATCTAAAAATGAGAGGATAGGAGCGAAGGCCACTATTACTGATAACCAGCTGGCGCTGTTATCTGCTTCCATATATAGGAATTTAGACATCACCATATATACATATATATTCTTGAAGCCGGCCTTTTGGTTTCTGGCCTCTCCTTTTTCTCACCGTGTGTTTCGTGTCAGCAAGAGAACTGGTAATGTGCAGTCGTGCAGTATACTGAATAAGAAACCGTTCCGATCCATTCAGGACCGTCTTATGTACACACATTAATTATTTAATCAGTGCAGCAAAATCCAGCTTAATTTGGTGGCCGTATCATCTTGTTGCCAAAATATATATGCACTTATTTGCGTTTTGATCATGCATGGTAATTCCTGTGTTAGTGCTAGTTACGTTTTTTATAAGGACTACTACTGTAACAAACGGGTACTAATTAAGCAAGTTTATATGGATGTAGTATATATATGCTTGTTATTCCCGTTGTTTATCACACTTACGTGCTTTACATGTATGCACATGCATGTTCTATATATATCTCAGCATAGATAGAGGCAACAACTGTATAACTAACTAACAGTGGCATAAATCAAAGTCAAATTTATGGGAACCTGCTGTGTTTGTCAGGCAGGTTTGAGGTTTAACAGTGGCAAGCGGATCCCTTAAGCATGAAATATTAATGATGACAGCACACGCATGCTGAAAGAATGAAGCATTCACCAGGCTACCAATATGCATGCAAGAAAGGCGGCCGCACACCTGCTGTTGGCGTACTCGTTCGTAGAGGCGGCCGTGGCTGGAGAAGACGCCGATGAGCGCCACCACGACGTAGCAGACGACAGCGCAGAGCTCATCATACGCCTTCTTGAGGAGCCCATTGCGGCGCATGCAGAAGGTGACCTGCTGCATATGTATGTAGTTAGTAAATACTTGTGTCGGTAAACGAATGCCCAATAAAATAAATTAAAAACAAGATATCACATCAAAGAAGCTATGCTCTTTACCACATAAAAAACCTTAAAATATTTGATTGAGCTTCTTGTAATATTTATATGTTTGGATTTCACATAGTGCATCTTGTCTGTGCATGTGTTTCTATTCTGAACGAACATGCAAACGAATATTTGTTCTGTGCCACGCACCAGGACCTGAGGAAGATTATTGAGCAATCACGCCCCTAGTCGCTCCTGCCTCTCTCCCTCCCGCACCCCCTGTGTCAGCCGCGGTGAAGTGCGGCCGGCAGTATACAGTGCGCGTGCGCCGATGTTGGAGGCTGACACAGCTATATATGCCTATTACTTGTTCACTTGTGTTTTCGGTTAGTTGTCAAAGCCCTTATTAGTTGCTACAGTATATGTGGGTTCATGTAAAATACATTTGCAGTCCGGTACAATTTGTAGCCTTGTACGCTTTGCAAAAAGGACAACGGGAGTCGTGCCTTTTCAGCGGAAGCTGCTGTTGACGACTGATACTAGGAGAGTAAAAGGTGAATACAGGAGCGCAAGGGGGGCTGGAGCCCAGCTTGGCATCCACTGCCCTGTGCCACTGTCGTTGAGTGCCAGCAGCCCGTTACTCTAGTTCCAGACACGTACTCCAGACAAGTAGGCACTGGCTACTCACTAGAGCTGCGGATAATAAAACAACTTTCATTTCTAATTTGATTCTGAGCCACTGAGCCACACATCGTATCAACAAAACGCTGTGAGTGCAACAGCTCAAAGTTCGAGTGTCGGATAAAAATGTTTCTGGCCCTTTGAGATATATGTGAAGCATCAAACATGCATCATATATCTTATACAATTATTAGACTAGACCTTTGTATCATATATCTTAGACAATTATTAGACTAGACCTTTGTATAGCTTTGGACGATCTCTTTTCTTTGAACGGGATATTATTATTTGTAGGTTTCCGAAAATTCAAATAGGCCGGGGATTATGCGCAAAGATCTTAAAACGTATATTCATAATCCTAACTCATCTTAGAAAAAAAAATCATCACTTGCAGAGTACTAGGTCTCGTCAAGCTCACCTCTTTGTAAGTGTTTGTGACAGACTTTCAAGTGGTAATTAAAATATGGATATTATTGTTTAATAAACCCTAGATTTAAAACGGCATAATCTAGCTTTCTGGTAAACAAATTTAAAATGGATTTACCTTTGCAAAAAAAAACAGATTTATGTTTATAGAAACACATAATAAGTGTGCGTCGTGCAGAAACTGCAACTGCAACACATCAGTAGCCCTCTCTTGCCAGTTGCCACGCCTAGAATTTTGTTAGATTTTTCAAACGCTTTCAGAAACATTTCCATGTTGAATGACCTAAAATTTCACCCAGACGATCAGTGTGGTCCATTATGTTTCAGTTTTTTTTCCAATCTTTAGTTCTTCTATGCTTCAAACTATTATTACCTATGACTTGACGCGAGGGGGTACATTTTTGGTTCGCACAATCACACAGTGCACATTGTACGTACGAGCTCAACATGGTATAGTACGTTGACACCTGGACTATTCCTCCTGCAGTGTGAGGGGGTAAAGTACTCAGGCAGGCAGTGCATGAATATGCAAGGCAAGGGATGGGACGTGAAGGAAGGCAGCAGCAGGAGAGATCTAAAAAAGAGAGGATAGGAGCAGAAGGCCACTATTGCTGCATACCAGCTAGCGCTGTACCCATAAATAGCAATTTAGAGACCATATATACATATATATTCTCTCCTTTTTCTCACCGTGTGTTTCGTGTCAGCAAGAGAACTGGTAATGTGCAGTCGTGCAGTATACTGAATAAGAAACCGTTCCGATCCATTCAGGACCGTCTTATATACACACATTAATTATTTAATCAGTGCAGCAAAATCCAGCTTAATTTGGTGGCCGTATCATCTTGTTGCCAAAAAATATATGCACTTATTTGCGTTTTGGTCATGCATGGTAATTCCTGTGTTAGTGCTAGTTTTTTATAAGGACTAGTTGTAACAAGTGTGCACTAAAGTTTAGATGGATACACACATGCATGCATGTTCCCGTTGTTTATCCACCACACTTACGTGCTTTGCATGTATACACACATGCATGTTCTGTCTCAGCATAGATAGAGGCAACAATAATATAAACAAACTAACTAACAGTGGCATAATCAAAGTCAAATTTATATGAGGGGAACCTGCTGTGTTTGTCAGGCAGGTTTTAGGTTTAGCAGTGGCAAGTCGATCACTTGAGCATGAAATATTAATGATGACACAGCACGCATGCTAGCTGAAAGAATCAAGCATTCACACCAGAGGCGACTGGCCGGCTACCAATATGCAAGAAAGGCGGTCGCACCTGCTGTTGGCGTACTCGTTCGTAGTTCGTACAGGCGGCCACGGCGATCAGCGCCGCCATGGCGTAGCAGATGACAGCGCAGAGCTCATCATACGCCTTCTTGAGGAGTCCGTTGCGGCGCATGCAGAAGGTGACCTGCTGCCGGCTCGTGTTGTTCTCGATCCTCTTGATCTCAATCCTTCCCCTCCCCATGCTGGCGATCTCAGCTGAAAGCAGCCAGCAAGTTTAGTTTTCTCATGAGAGCAAGAGAATTCAAGTTATATATATTATCTGAACTCTGAAGCAGATCAAGGGAAAAGGAACACTACGCCAAACAATTTCATGGGGTGTAAAGGGAAGGAACACGGATCGATTCAAGAATTCATCCGCCCGAGGCGACAGAAATGACAGAAGAGAATACACGCAAAGATGACAAATTTTCCATGATTTAACAGATGGACAAACTCTGAAGATATATACGAAAAAGCGGATGTCACGAACTGACGACTGGACAGATCGATGCCTGGCAGATCTACGAGTTCGTTCTTTCGGTAGATGGGGGAAAAGAAGCTAAAAAAACACGAAACAACAACAAACAGCAATGAGATGGACAATAATAAGGAGCTGCTTCTTTTTCTTTGAAGAGAAAGCTCATCTTCTTCCAGCTTCTTGAACTGGAAGAACTCGTGGATCGCTCAGAAGAAGATAAAGGATCAGATGCGAAAAGAAGCAACAAAATCTAGCAAACAAACTTTAGACAGTTTTAGGTAGGCAAGAATATAATCAGGGGCAAGTTGAATTATCAAAGCAAGAAGCAGCCGGGAGCTGGATATATGTGTGCTGCAACTGCATATATAGCGTCTTGCCTTTTTCTTTTCCTCCCCCATGTATAAAAGATGAAAGATCTAGTAGTCATCGAGCTGCTGCCTGCTACTAAAAGCAGAAATCACATCACAGAAGCAAAAAGTTGAAACCTTGCAAAGCTCAGTAACGCAGGGAAAGACAGCCCAGATACTATACATACATATAGAAAGCAGGAAAAACGGAAATCAAGTGTAAACAAAGAAGCATCATCCAAGTAGTCAGCAGAAGCCGGCATGGTTTATTAATTATTACCTTGCAAGAACTCGAAGCACAGAAAAGGGGAGTTCTTTTCTCAAACGAGATCGGTCTCGATCAGCTAGCTGAAACTACATACCGGATCACAAGATGTATCACAGAACTGATGCAGAAAGAAATACGGCTGGAATTTTTAGCATGTAAAGAGATAACCTAGATGGAAAAACGATACTACTCTACCTTTGTTCCTATGTAGTAGCAGTTTCTTGGACTTGCAATGAAGCTAGGAAAGGGAGCTCTACTCCTACTTTGGTTCCTCCGATACCTGATACCTCCCTGCTGCATACAGCGCGAGGGGGTTTAATAGCCGGCCGGACAGGCAATGCGCGCAAGGGAAAGAAAGGATAGGGGAGTGGGATGGGATCGGAAGCAAGGTTGCAGCAGGAGAGAAAAGAGGAGAGGAGCGAGAGCGAGATGGCACAGCAGGGGCAAAAGGCCAACTGATGACCAGAACCTGCTATCTTGCTTAACCATATATAGCCATTTAGACATCTTTAATATATTCTTAAAGCCTTTTGGTTTATGACCTCTCCTTTTTCTCTCCGTGTGTTTTGTGTCTCCAAAAACTGGTAATGTGCAGTTCATATAAACTGAATATAAAAAACCCGTTCCGTTCCAGACGTTTTATATATTTAGTACGTGCAGCAAAATCCAGCTTAATTTGTGTACCATTTTCAACTTGCCAAAATCTGCGGTTTGGTCATGCCATGCATGGTGATTCCAGTGTTAGTATTGCTAGCCCTTGATACGGACTACTCGTAACAAATGTGCATGTGAAGCAAGTTTAGATGGATGTATGCTTGTTATTCCAGTTGTTATCACATGTATACTACGCGTTGTTACATATATATAAACGTGTGCATGTTCTCAGCATAGATAGAGGCAACAATAATTATAACTAGCTAACTAACAGCGCAGTAACTTACTAGCAAGTAGCAACTGCACGTACTGACGTGATGCTATTGCCTTTGCCTGTGAGGCCGGGTTACGTTGCCGGGTTTGGCAAAACACGAAAAAGGCTCGGGTTTCCCGAATCGCAGAGAGGAGGCGTGCTCGACTCCGGGACTGCTAGTGCAATCCTTCAGTGCCTAGCTTCTGCTAGATTAGATCCCCCTGTTCATTCATCGGTCTCCGTCGTTACGTTGGAGCAAGCTGGCTCTGGTGTGGTGGTACGAACGAAAAGACTGGACGGCGTTGAAACTGCTGCTCCGCTCCGTCCATATCTTGCCCTAATTAAGCAGCCTGACTGGGAGAAAAACCCCTCTTTCCCGAAGCGGGAAGAGGTGGCATGGCATATACCCACACCATGCACCCTCCTCTATCTATGTTCGGCATGCAATGATTCTTTTGGATCGATTGAATCGAATCCATTCTTACCTGCTTCTGCTTACCCTACAATATTAAACCATGCATGAAGAGTTAAGTTTATTGGTTTCGATCTTTTTTTTCCTTCATATTAAATCATGAAGTTTTTTTTTTTTGGTTTCGATCCTTTTTTCTTATATATCTTACCTTACCTCTATCTTATACATACCCTAATATTAGGATCCATGAATATCTTGCATGCTAGCCACTGCACTAACATGAGTGGTAAAATACGAGTGTTGCCTCCAAAATAAAGGTCTGCAGCTAGGGAACCTGTGGCTGTTGTGCATGCGCTTACGTGCTTACTATAGCATGTAGCAACTGCATGCACTAACGTGATTTGACTCCGCTAGCTCCTTGAGTGCCTAGCTAGCTCTAGCACACAAGATCGATCAGATCCCCCGGGTTGATCAAAACACGCAAAAGGCTCGGGTTTCCGAATCGCAGAGAGAGGACGTACGCGTGCTCGACGCCGGGACCGCTAGTGCAACACTACTCATCTTGATTTGACTCCTTCAGTGCGTAGCTAGCTCCTGTGCTAGATAGGTAGATCAGATCCCCCTGAAGCGAGCATAAGGTGGTGAAGTGTTCGTTCATACATATAGCAGGCCGACCAAACCAATAACGGAAGGCGTCCGGATGGGGACGGATGCACCCGACCCGCGCCGAACCATGCAACTCACCTGCCTCCCTCGCTCCTCCTTATCCTTTCCTGGAGCCGCAATCCCGCAGCGCTCGCGCTCCCATTCTACTTCCGCGCCCGCTTGACCGCCATGACGGACACCGCGCGCCAGCCGCTCCGCCCGCCCACCGGCACTCCCTCCCTCCCTCTCCCCCTCCGCCACTGCTACCCCGCGCCCCCAGTGACCCGGCTCCCGCTCCCCTCACTGGAGATGAGGACGACGATGGCAACTCCGACGAGGTAGGTCGGTGGTCCTTCTCTAGATTTGAGCCCTCCTCTTCCTCTGGATTAGTCCTACCTCGGCAACTCAGGGAGGCGCGACGGGGCTGAGCTACCTATATAATGCGGCCAATGGGCATCAGTGCTCCACACTTGCCTTTGCCTAGTTGCCTGCACAGTAATGATTGGCAACCAAATTTGGTTTAAACTAAATTTTGAATTCGGGATATTCCAAATTAAAAGTAGAAAAGTAGAAAACGGTCGGAAAATGTCTAAACCGTTTTCTACTTTTACATTTGAAATACGAAAATGAAAGCGAAAGAGAAAACGGTAAAGTTGGACACAAAAATGCGAATTCAATCAGATAAAATACATAAAATGATGCGGTTCGGTTCGGGATATTTCCGTTCCATTTTCATCCTTAGATCTGCCTAGCACAAGTTTCCCAGTCCACTATCCAAACAAGCCCGAAATGAGGGTCTCAACCAAACACATCACATGCAATTTTTCTCCAAGGTTGCATCCAAACACGCCCTACGTCTATGAAGTAGGAAAGCGTATTATTATTCTGTGATGTATTATGTCTCTATAACTTGTGGGCCTAAGGCCGGTCTAGATATTTAGCGTGCGTTGTAAGCCGAAGTGAAACTATTTTGTATATCTGAAATACCAAATCGAGAAAAGGGAAACTTTCCTTTGCTCGTTCCCAACCCTCTCCATCCGCTCGAACTCCTCACGTCGACGGTGATCGCTGCCCTGCGTTGTCTCCTCCCTAGGCGGCGGCGCCCTGAACGTCCGGAGGCGGCGCGAAGCTGAGCGTGCGGCTCCTCAGGCCCCCTGCGTCCGGGGAGGAGTCGTACCCGGGGGAGGGTGTCGCCACGAGGTATGCTGCCATCACCTTCGACATGCGCGTGGGCTGGGACGTGGGGAGGTCGCCACTCACGGACTCCAATAAGGTCGGGGAAGTTGTCGCCGTCTTATGCATTGGAGAGAACATCAAGCCGTGTGGCATCCTCCTCATCTGATACTCAGCTGGTAGGTTCCACTCTTTCGCTTTGTTCAACTAATCCTTGATGCTCATCGGATCTTCTGCTGTGCTGTGGAATTCTCACCATTTTAATCTATTTCTTCACTATGATCCACCTGGCCTCATTTGTCGTCTTTGCATCAATCTGACGTGCGATGTTCAAACCAAAGGGCTTTGCCTCATGCAGATCCGCGTGGCTCTTGGGCTCATATAGACATAATTTCCTACTAGTCTCTGATGACTCCTTACTAGTAGTCTGTGCCTAACTGCGTGAGACATAATTTTCTAGATACAGTCACATTTGTCTCCTTAGGGCGTCCGCAACGGCATTAGCGATTTTGCTGGATGAGCTGGCACAGAAGAGAATAAAAAAAGCAAAGGTATCCGACGCACCAAGAGCAAACAAGAGTGGGCCAGTGAAAGCAGAGACTGCAGACGTTTTCAGGAGATGTGCGAGACAGACGACAAAACAGTCGCTAGTGAGAGTGCATTTTTGCAGCTCTCTCTCATCCACCTTGGACAAAACATGATGCAAGCCGGCGACATTGCTGGCCCGTTGGTCACGCCCTTACGAGTAGCCTATGCGTAACTGCGTGAGACATAATTTTCTTGATACAGTCACATTTGTCTATAGGCCACATGGATCCTTACTATTAGTCTGTGAGTATATAAGTGGTGCTTCATGTGTGGTGAGGGTATGAATCAGTGTGTAGTCTTTGTGTATATAAGTAGTAGGTAGTCCATGAGTATATAAGTAGTATGAGCTAATTCTTGGTGAACTATTGTTATTTTCAGATATGAACACATCAGACCATGCAGATTTACACTGTAACTGGCTTCTCCATTTTTTTGTACTTAGGAGAATCTGACCAAGTTATTTGTAGAAATATTCAGTGTAATAGCTATTTTCCCGTGAGATGTTTATTCAGATTTATCAATTTATGTGTAGTAAACATGTGTAGGGTTTTAAGTCTGGATAGCCTTGAAGAGGCTCCATTTGGTGAATGCTCATGTTCTGGTAGGCGCTAGGCACTAGGTAAACAAATATGTGCAATTGTATTGTTAAACTCAACATGCAATAGGCTTAGCTCTTTTAATCCTGATGATGCTTCACACTGAATATTCCTACTAACTGAATGTGTGTGTGTGTGTGTGTGTGTGTGTGTGTGTGTGTGTGTGTGTGTGTGTGTGTGTGTGTGTGTGTGTGTGTGTGTGAATCCTATCTCTTGTGCTAGTTTAGTTGTCAAGCTCAAATCTGACTTTGTTCTTTCAAAACTCTTGAAAAATTGAACGCACAAAACTCTTGAAAATTTCTCCCTTACAAAAGTTCTTCACTGATAATGAAGTTCCATTTTTGTTTCAGTATTGTACTCTAGTTAAGTCAGAGACCTGATTGCTTCTGAGAGTTTGTTATTTTAGAGAATAGGTTTTAGTTTTATTTGGTACTTAAAGATGGCTATGGTACTTATATGATACATTTTCTTACAAATGGTCTGATAAAGTTAAGCATTCAGAACTGTATGAGATAGGCATAGAAATAATTTCCTACTAGTCTGTGATGACTCCTTACAACTAGTTTGTGTGTGACTGTGTGGGACATAATTTCCTAGATACAAGGACCGTCATAATTATTTACAGACCACACTGCTTCCTCCATTTTGCTGTGGTATAAGATTGTCTTAGGTGCTGTATGCATCAGTCTGTGTAAGGGGACATGAACACATGTATCAATACAATTTACTCTTTGGTTTCTTATTTACAGTATGAGATATATGATGGATTGTGCACTAAGAATCTAAATTGGACATCACAGGCAGATATGTGTTATGTTAGTCAATACAATAAGATATGTGAGCTGGAAATATTTTGAAAATGTTTCATGCACATGTGAGTTTTTTCCCCATGTATCCGAATCTAGCAAAAACTTTTATAATTGGGATTCACTAATATTATGGAGTTCTTCATTCCACAACTATTAAATCATGCTCCACTTTGGAGGTCAGGAAAACTACTTGAAGAATTGGCTAGTGATTTTTCAAAGTAATTTCTGAATTCCAGTCAGAAACTCCTTTATGGTTTGCTTTGACTTCTTCCTGAATTTTGCCTGACATAACAACTAAATCAATTAGCTTAGCCATTTCCTCATACAGGCCCTGTCCAATGGAATATCAGTTTCCATGGGAAAAAATCTGAGTACTATGAATAGGCCAGGCCACATGCTGTAATACAAAATCAATTAGCTATTCATGTACACCTATATAGTAAGGCATAAGTCAAAACCTCTTAGGTTTGAGCCAAGTGATATATGTCCCAAATATTTTCTAGTTGACTTATCTATTACATTTTCCTATATATATGTGGTGTGTTTCATACATGCATGAAACATATATTGTACAACAAGGCATAAGCTAGAACTTCTTATCTACCTTAGCTCTGGCCTCTGGTTAACCATAGATGTAATGGCTAGAGCTCATGTTACTTACAGTTCTTAACTGAATGCATGTATACAAAGGCTATTGAATAGAATATTGCTATGTTTGATTGCTCCTTGTACAAATCAATACATTACTAATTAGATAGGTTTACGAGGATCATGTATAAACTTCCAAAACCCTAGAACAATTGGACAGGTTTAGACCTGGCTTGACCTGAATTTTCTATAATTCTATTAGAAATTTTGCATGTTTATCCCTACTGCTACAACTATAGTTGTCAATTCTAATTGTAATAGAAAAGAATAACCAGAACTGCAGTTGAACAATCTGACTCTACCAGATAAAGATGATTCTTCAGACAATGTGGTTGAGGATGATGATTAAGAAATACATACTTTTATTTCTTGTTGCCCATTTGCTGAGTGGTGTTCCCTAATGATTAAGAATGATGTGCCATGTTTAATATTGTTATATGTTCCTTTTCGACATATTTTTCCTACTAAGTATGCACTGTTAGTTTCACTAAGGTGATATGGCTTGGTGATTAGAACTACCGTATTGCACTGAGTTACGCAGATACCAAGAATCTTTTAATTGAAAAATGACTAGGATGCTCTTTTTGAAAAGGATCAGGTAGCTTTTCTATCTCATCACATCTGCTTCTTTGGTGATGGCCAATTTTGGAAGGCAATATTTAACATGTAGCTTTGCAAAATTCTGTCAGGGCCCTTTTGTAGGTCTATTGTTTCTTCAGCTTAGCTAGAGGTTGCACTGAGGCAGAACAGTATTTTTCCTCTCTGAGGAAAGCAGGAATTCTAGGCTATGGGTGCTATATTCCTGTTTACCTAAATTAACCAGATCAATAAATGGCTGTCTAGATATTTTCTCTCGCTTGTACAGCAAATGCATCTTGTCATGCCTAGCTAATACACTGATAACTATTACAGGTCTTAAAATGCGAGTATGCTGTCTGAGGGGAGATGGTCATCCATGCTCGGGTATCTTGAGTGACTACTTCCATGCCAGTATCTCGAGTGACTAATAATGTTCAACAAGGCAGCGCTGGTAGTATACTTTATTGTGTTATATATCAGTGTTGCTACTTTTAGTTTCAGTAATGATTGTTGGGTTGCATTTTGTTTGTGTTTGGTTGGATGATGAGTTCATTTGGTAGAGCTGGTCTCTCTTGCTGCTCTGTAGTAGTAGGTAGGTATTAATGTTTTGCAGCACCCAATCTCAAATTTGGGATCGTTTGACTTGTCGAGAAACTTAAACTCTGTAGTAGTTGGTTAGGGTAGTTGGTTGATAACCTCTGGTGTCCTGCATTCCAGTAAATCTGTGATGAGTTCCTGCTCTCTCTCTCTCTCTCACTCACTCACTTTGCAATTGAATTTGTTACCAAATATTTGTATTGGAATAAAGAGCCTTTCTGAAACAAAAACACCGATCATTCTGTGGGCTAGTGAGTTGCAGCAAGTGGAAATGCAATTTGTAGCTAATCTTGTACTACATAGGATCTATACAAGCTGTTAGCAACAGAATAGAGCTGTTCCCCACATTTCCCATGTGTTTGGATATCACTATTGTTGACCTTGCTGATTATTGAAAAGGCACTAAATGCATAATTGAACGAGCAACTAATTATATGGCAAAGATGATGGTTAAATCACAATGCTTATTGCTTTAAGTTACAATGGTTGGTGTATGGCATTCTCTACTTGTGCTGTGATTTTAAAGCAATAAAACATATTAATATGGACATCTCTTTTTTATGTTTTGCCTTTTCTTTTACTGCCCAACAGTCAGCCAAGCTGCTCAGCTCATCTTTCTGTTGGTTCCTGCTAGGTTTTCTCCTCTGCCATTTTCTGCTATAACTAGCACAGGAACCTGGAGATCACCTTGACTTGGTGTTTTCAGAGATGAGAAAATTTGAGGTATGCAAATTTGACCTGGTAATATAATTTTTTAAATGTTAATCTGATGCATTGATCGTGCTATATTTTAGGTTGACTACAATTTTACATCCAGTGCTGCAAAAGACTGGGCTGCTGGAAGAGTGATGCTCTGCAGGTAGCTGGAATTTTTAAGTTACTATTTGTAGTTCTGTCTCTAGGAACAGTTCACAAGCCACAGTAAATATGCTTAACTCCTGTAAGCTGAAAGAGGTTGCCAGAACTTCAACTGATGTCTATTCTAGAACTTGGGAAGAGTTAATGGCTAGGACCTGCTTGATGACAAATATTATGAACTTTACACAGTTGTGGTTTGTGAATATGTTAATATGGAGCAAAATTGACCTGCACTACAGGATTCAGGCGCTTTGCCGGGTGCCGAAAACACCCGGCAAAGACTACTTTGCACTCGGCAAAGCCTTTGCCGGGTGCAGCACTCGGCAAAGAGCCGCCGGCAAAAAATTAGTCGGCAAAGATTTCTTTGCCGGGTGCTTTTTATCGGGCACTCGGGAAAGACTTTGCCAAGTGCAAACCCGGCACCCGGCAAAGAAAAGTGGACGTCACGGCGCCGGCTCCATTAGGCTTTGGTTTGCCGGGTGCCATGTCAGAGGCACCCGGCAAAGATTTTTTTTAATTTTTTTCCATATTTTCTTTGCCGAGTGCCCTACCGGGAGGCACCCGGCAAATATTTTTTTTATTTTTTTTTATAATTTCTTTGCCGGGTGCCCTACCGGGAGGCACCCGGCAAAGATTTTTTAATTTTTTTTTATAATTTCTTTGCCGGGTGCCATGTCATAGGCACCCGGCAAAGATTTTTTTTATTTTTTTTATAATTTCTTTGCCGGGTGCCCTACCGGAAGGCACCCGGCAAAGATTTTTTAATTTTTTTTATAATTTCTTTGCTAGGTGCACTCCTCTGGACACCCGGCAAAGAGTTTTTTTTATTTTTTAGTATTTTCTTTGCCGAGTGCCCGATCATGAAGGCACCCGGCAAAGAATCTTAAAAAAAATAAAAAAACTTTGCCGGGTGCCCTGGCCCTGGCACTCGGCAAAGCTGGGAATTCCAGAATTTCCAGCTTTGCCGAGTGCTAATCCAGGGCACCCGGCAAAGCCTCAAATTTATTTTTTATTTTTATTTTTTATTCTAAAATTATAAACACAGCATATAAAAGATATATATCACATCTGAAGCATCACAAACACAATATAGCACATCCATCGCATCACAAACTCAATCCCACATATATATATCACATCGCCAACACAATATCTCACATACACGACATCGCAAACATAATAGGTCCAATATCCATCGTCACAAGTCGATAGTCATTCACAGTGCATCACATGTCCATCAAACGGTGAAAAAGAGAAACAAACTAGAGGTGGGGGGAAACTGAGTGCCTGGTGAAGGAAAAGCGCCGTCGCCTACTTGCCCCTGAGATGGGTTATTCGAACCCGCCGATGGAGGCTGCATAAAGGACAAGAGATTGCATGTGTTAGAGTGGTCATCTAATGAAAGCACTAGTTGAAGCAATTTGGTTTCATACTCACAGGACTAGATAGAACTGGCGGCGGTAGAGCGAATTGCGGTACAGGTACACCGTTGACTTGCCCAAAGTGCTGCAGGAACGTTGTAATCTCCGCCAGCAGCTTGGCCTGCCTTTCCCGCTCGGCCCGCTCGGCCTCTCGTTCCCGCTCGGCCTGCTCGGTCCTCGCCACCAGGTCCCGCAGCTCCTGAGCCATCCTCTCGTTTTCGGCCTGCAACATTTCAACCCATCTGTTTCAGTGATGTAAAGGCAACTAAGTTATGTAAAGATCAATGTACGAAGAGTTAAATGGGACAAACCTGGAGTGCATCAACCCGCTGCTATGAAGGGGACGGCCGTTGGTGTATGACCGGGCCTCCGGTCGAGGTCTCTGCTCGGATCTGAGAGAGGGTTGGAACAGAGCCGGACTCCAAGGTGCCATCACCAAGCCAGTACCGCCCATGCTTCTTGCCCTGTCCGATGCTCATGACAGTCGGCCCATCAATGTCGTCGGCGTTCGGATCCCACTCTGGCCCCTGGACCGACCTTGCCTCCGACGCATAGGAGCTGATGCGGGTGTACATGCTCGAGTCGCTGTACGACTCGGGCGGGTCATCCGGGCTGAAGGTGACATCGGAAGCCGCCTTTCCCTTGCGGGCCAGTCCATACGCCATGAATGTGGACAAAGACTGGCCACCATGCAACACCGACTGCGAAAAAGACAACAAGATGATTAGAAGAAACATGCAGAATGGAGCGTCAGAATACTAAAAATGAATTCATGTACCCATGCTTTCTTGTACGCGGCGAGACTGCGGCTGCCTTGGTGGTGTGTGGGGCCTGTCGCCTGCAAAGCTCGCTCCCGGTGGGCTTCGTGCTCCTGGATATAAACCTCTGTGAACCACCTGTCCACAATCATCTCCCAGCAGTCCCGATACGACTCGCACCACCATGGAATCATCTACATGTCATAAATAATTGAGATATAAGACGACCAAATTAAAGCTACTTAATCTCAAAATGAATTAGTATTTTTCTTCTTCATTTACCTCAAGAACTGTTCTCGGGTCAAAGACATCTGTCTTGCCTGTGTCTTGGTGATTTTCTGACCAAGTCGCGTGGCGTAGTATTTGATGATGCAAATGAGGCGCTCCTCATAGTGCATGTCGGAGATGCGTTTCCTGGCACTTTTCACCAAGTTCTTCTCCGCCCTCTCCTCCTGTCCCTCTTCACACCTGAAAAAAGTCTGCAAACAGACACAATGTATCAATTAATTATGTCAAAAAAAAGTCAAATGAATGCGATATATTGAACAAAGTTGTGCGAATTAGACTTACCCAGAACTCTCTCCTGACCCGCTCCTGCTTGTCTTCATAATCTGCGTCGGGGGCAGATTTGTAGTGGTCCCACGATTTGGCCGGCCCCATAGTCCCTTTGTGCGTGACAATGCCGGGGTAATAGTGCCTGCACACAAGCCCCAAGATGTGGTTGGGGTTGCATGAGTCACCAGGCGACACAACCTGCCAGTGCCTGCACAAGTCATTAACAAACAATATTAGTTTCTCTGATAATTTTCAACAGGTTATATAAAGTAGTTGTGATAAAATATAAAGTTAGTTACCTGTCCCCCTGGGGGCGGATCACTGGGCGCAGGGGAGGAAGCGGAGGCCCAGGGAGTTTTGAGGAACCTCGCAAGTAGGGCCTGGCCGCAGCAGTGGAACTACCTCCAGCCTCGCCGCCCTCCTGTGCATCTCCCTCGTTGTCCGTCGCCCGAGCCTGCTCGTCCTCCGAGGAGTCCGAGGTACGGCGCTCCTCCTCCGGCACGTCACGTGGCCTGCATAGAGGAGGTCGGCCCCTCCTACTGCCGGTGCCGCTGCCACTGCCGCTGCTCCTAGCCCTCTGCCTCCTCCCGTCTGACGAGTTCTCTCCGACATCTGCATCCTCGCGTGCTCTCTGGTACCTCGAGTTCACATTCCTTGGCCCACTGCCGCCCGCCATCTTTGTTCAATCACCTGCAATTAAAAAAACAAACAAGACATATTATTACATGTATTAGAAATAGATGCTAAGTAAATAAACAAAACATGATTACAAAATAACATTGTATTACATGTATTAGAAGTAATCATCATTATTGGGATTATCTAGATCATATGTCTCGTCGTCACTATCAAAATTGTCCAAATAAACAAGACTGTCTGAAGGTTCAATGTTGCCTTCATCATCATCGTCTAAATGTAATCGTTCAAGCATTTCTATGTCCTTGGCATTTTGCACCTCATCTCCTTCTTCCTCGTCATCAAATTTTGCACCCGGCAAATCGTCCGTTTCCTATAGTGCTGCATGGATACTACTGATAGCTTGTAATTTTGGCAGATCCAAATTTGCTAATGAGATATTACTTGGTAATTTCTTTTGTTTGACTGGGACCTTACTAGTTTGTACCTACTTATATGTGGATATCTCAAGCTGAAGAATGGTAGCTGCAAGTACTAGTATCTTCTTTTTTCTCGAACACGCAGGAGAGCTGCTTATCATTTCATTAAAAGGAGAAGAAAGAGTTATACATAGACCCGGACACACACACACACACCCCTCCTAAAAAACTTAAGTACTAGTATCTTCAGTTCTCATCATTTTTGTTTGAAACTTGAGTGTATGTTTTTCTTAACTTTGCAGATAATGGTGGGCTACTAGGACTCCAGCAAGGACGCTGGCATCTTCACAGCGGCACGACAGTAGTTTGCAAAACTCTAAACTTAGATTTCTCCACAGCCCTATAGCACAGTGTAGTCTTTTTTCGCATCACATTGGCCTATTTGGATGGAATTGAAATTGTGAATCTTGTATTGAATGAGTAGATCTTGTATTGAATGAGTGGATCTTGTATTGAAACAGTGGAGTTGTTTGTTATTTAGATTAGATGTATATAAAGACAGCGATCGAAGCTTTTTCTTTTTTTTCTTTTTTTAAATTGTTATTAGAGACGTGTTTTCCCTGTACGTGTCGCTGTGAAGCGTGTTGACTGAATGGGCCACTGATACAGTGTCATCAGTGACGTGCATTGACTGAACGGGTCACTCATAAAGGGTCATCAGTGACCCGTTTAGGCTGGACGTGTGGTCATTAGTGACAGTCGGCTTGGATACAAGAACAAAAAAAACTTTGTGAGAGGCACAAGTGGTTCATGTATTAATAGTGATGATGTAACTACTATATGTAGCCAGCAGCTGGTTGTATTATTAGTGTTGCTCTTATACTTGGCAATTTAGCCTCACATTTCCAGTCTTGCTCGCCAAACGAAAATTGTAACTTCCTGGTCCCTTTTTTCATTTGTTTTCCTTTTATTTTGGGATCTCCCATTTCGAAAGACTTCATCTGTACTGCCAAACCTTAAACAGCACATGTTCTGATGGATTTCCTGCCAGGTTCTCTTCAAATAAATAAACAACACGTGCATTGTAAGTGTGCAGATCCGGCTGTCTTCAATTATTTGCTCTGGATCACAAGTTGATTAATCAGGATTATACATGTGATTATTATAATTAAGACTATGGATTATAATAATCAAGAGTATTTGGATCCCTAGATTATTAATTATAGTTGATTCTAGTTGGTTAAAGTGATAAATTCTTAGATTGGCGCCACTTTTGAGTTGACGTTGGTTGTTGTACCTGTTGCCGCCATACACATAGAGTCGTGCATGGCTTTTTTTTTTTTTGGCTATTGACACTAGAAAAACTGTGCATGACCAATTTGCTAGGAACGACATGTTGGGAGGAACCATGGAGAGCGCACGCGGCGATGCTTTCTGTCCGCGAGTCTGTGTAGCCGAGAGAAAAGGAGATGACAGGAAAAGAAAAGGAAAGGTGCAGTACCCTAGGCAAAGTTTTTCCATGACGGTTGTTCCGACACGGAAAGTGTCGAAAACTATCAAGGGAAGACCATCAGTGACAGGCGCCATCAGGGGTCACCCATAACAGAATATTTCCTAACGGCCAGCCGTCAGGGATAACGTTCCGCGTCAGTCTCCTCACCATCAGGGAATCAATCCCTGTCGGCTGCATCCCCTCGAGAGTGTTTTAAACCTTTCCTGTCGCCGACTTAGAACAGTACTGGTCACGTCGCACTATAGCAACTTTTGTTTTTATTTGGTAAAAATTGTCCAAACATTGATTAATTAGACTTAAAATGTTCGTCTCATAAAGTACAACAAAACTGTGTAATTAGTTTTTTATTTCATCTATATTTAGTACTCCATGCATGTGCCGTTATTTCAATGTGACGGGGAATCTTCTTTTTACATAGTGTAATTTGGGTGTAGGAATTGGGAACTAAACGAGGCCCTTGTTTAGAGCATCTCCAAGAGTTTGCCAAATTAACTTGGCATCCATTTATTTTTGGCAAAACAAGAAAAATTATGCTCCAACAGTTTGGCATCCAACTTGGTAAATTTTAGCAACTTGGCAAATCTCCCCCCTCCACGCGCATATTTGCGCGCTGAGCGCGAGCGCGCATCCGGCTTTGCGTGCGGGGCTCTTCGTTTCTTAGCGGGGCTCTTCGTTTCTTAGCGGGGCTCTTCGTTCGCTTAGCGGGGCTCTTCGTTTCTTAGCGGGGCTCTTCGTTTGCTTAGCGGGCCTCTTCTTATTTTACCAAATCCAAATGGCAAACTCTTGGAGAGAGTCTATTTTTTCACTTGCCATATATTTTAGCAAGTTGCCAAATCATGATATTTGCTAAGTGAATTTTGGCAAACTCTTGGAGATGCTCAACCCCAAAATTTCACTATGCAAAAAGAAGATTTCCATCACATCAAAATACCGACACATGCATAGAGTACTAAATGTAGATGAAATTTAAAACTAATTGCATAGTTTTATTATACTTTGCGAGACGAACATTTTGAGCCTAATTAGTTAAAATTTAGACAATTTTTACCAAATACAAATGAATCGCTACAGTGCGCATTTAATGCGTACTGTAGCGAACTGTTCCAAATCGGGGGTGCCCGATTTTGGAACTGAACAAGGGCGAGGGCATACAAACACATGTCTCTAGCCTCTGTGCCTCTGTCGGTCTGTCCTCTGCGTGACTGCAGCAATCCAACAAACACTAGCCGAGCAGGTCACCAGCTAGCAGGAGCAGCTAAGCAGGCGAGCAGCTGACCGTGGAGGCTGCTTTTTTTTGGATGGAGATTTTTGGTCTGGGCTGAAGAACTACTCCCTTCGAATGAGGCCTGCGAGGGGGGCAGTAGCCCCGGCAGCCCCTGCCGTGGATCCGCCCCTGCCTGTCGGTGACCCACCATCAGAGATCGTTTTTGGTTTCCCCGTAGGTGAACAGCCATTAGGAAATCCCTTTTCCCTTCCCCAACGGTGCCCACCAGTGAGTAAAGTATTTTTCAGTCATATACACCATCAAGAACCCAACATAAATTATCCCTGATGTTCAGCCTCCCATTCAAATAATTTAAATCCACTTAGATCAATGAACCAGTCAACCATACGGAGGCCATAAATGTTATATTCAGGAGTCTCAATACATATATCATCTCATCATCGCTTAAAATTCATACATCTGGCAACATGTGCCAACCGAAGTCATACATGAAGCAACTGCCTTGAATGCAACACAAAGTTAGCAGAGAACCTAAGCTGCTAGCTAAGTCATACATCTGGCAGCATGAAGCTACTATCTCCCTAAGTCACACATCGGAGCAAGCAACATGAAGCTACAGCTTCCTAAATGGCGTTTCGCTCTAGCACATAGCGTGGGCAGTAACAAGGCAAAAATGGATTGGCCGTTGCACAATCAACATAGGCTACATTCTGGATGGGAGTAAGATGATTTTTCTAATAATTTGTGCTGCTGCCCAACCAAGACAGCCACACAAGCTACATTCCCTGGTGCCAAAATTACTCACAAAGTATGCTGGCTCCAGAAGTTCCTTCCATCCCTCACTACTCAATGGACATCACTGTTGTCCAGGTTTGCAGAAGCATGAGAGGATCCATCTCCAGTTGCACTCTGCATCAAAAAGAAATTATTAGTAACTAGTGCTCAGATTTCCTAGGAAAAAGATCATACCATCACTACTCAATGGCCATCACTGTTGGAATGACAGATTGATGGGGATGAATTTTCTGAATGTTTAGATTTATCTAGCCTAAAGGATACAACACTTGAATACGACGGTGTCCGAATATATTACATTTCGCACATGAACCGTGAAAGATGGAGACAAGGGTTATATTAGCAGTAACAAATTTTCTATAGACCAATTAAACAGCTAGTTGTGACTAGCAGTTTATCACACACAAGCAGTCCACAGAATGTTTTCTCCAATCCCAATTGTGTAACATTGTGCAAATAATTTTGCAAAAGCTATACTCTCAATTTTTTTTATGACAAGAACGTAATCACAGTTATCAGTGATGTAAGGCAAGATATCACAGAGGAAAAAATTACCGGCTATTCAAAATTTCTGTCATTTAAGTGAGGGCTGGAGGGAGATGGCAGCAGCAGCTGGACAAATCTGAGGTTGACAGTTGGAGCTCAAGCAAATATAAGTAAACACAATGCTTCCCCTTTCCCACCTTCTGTACAAGTATCACAATTGCCCACCTTCTGTACAAGTAGCACAATTTGCTTCTGTAAAGCACTAAAACAGTCCATATATGGTTGATGGCCTGAATGAAAACAATCAAATGTAGGCATATGCATGCTTCTATTAAGTGAGGAAAGGTAAAGTAGGCATATGATAGTTGATGAATATTTTTTACCTAATCTAGCTGAAAAGTGTCTTGTCCTGCAGAAGCAGTTTGATCCTTTTCACCTGCAAGGAAAGGATTCCCTTACATCCATTTGGCGAAAGGAAACATTAAAGTCGCATATGCTATCTAATTAAAATTTGAAGTTTCTATAAGCTGCAGATACAATGCATACATTATTCACTTAGATGACCCCAAAACCAGTCGTTAGAATATATGTAGACATTTAACATTCTCCCAAAACAAATTAAGAACTCCATATGCCATACACAACTTGAACTCAGGGAGCAAAAAATAGGTTCTGCACTTACAATTTCAGGATTCGTCATGCCAATTACTAATATATTACACATCTGGGCCCTGCAATACTAGTTGTTAGTGTCACACGTATTTGAATGATTAGTTATGTTAAAACTGAACCAAACATGAAACTTTACTAATTCATTCATACATGTCAGCAAGTGCTTACCATCTCATCATGTTCCTGCTCAAGCACATCAGCTAGTATCTCCATCTCAAGCTTTCCATAAGGCACCACCAAATGGTAACACAGTTCTAAAGGCAAAAATGAGCAACAGCAACAACCAATTATATTAGCCTACCTGCCCCAAATTTACAACTCATGACACAGCAAAACCATAAGGCAAATACAGTGCAATGCCTTTCTAGGCTTTCTTCTTGTTAATATAACGGGCAGCTCTCCTACCGGTTCTGTTTCAAAAATAAGGCAAATACAAATTGCAGACCCCAGCCACCACCACAGAACATGAGTAAAAGAATCCCAAGATATATGTTCAGATTTAATCCCCATGAGTATATCAGAAAGCTGCTCATTGTAAATAGGGTGATGCTCACCACCCTTGCTGCACCACGCGCTATCAGTGCAGAGCCTCCACGCTGCTGCACACGTGCTATCAGTGCAGAGCCTCCACGCTGCCGCACCACACCTGAAGTTGCCATGCTGCCGCAGCACATTTAGGAGCTGCCAACCAACCTGCTACTGCACATCTGGACCCTGCAACACTAATTATTAGTGTTGCAAATCTGCACATTTTCATGCTTGGAATGTCTGCAAGCAAACTAGATATTCTCAACTATGTGCAAACTGCAAACAAATTTATACAGTTGAGGTAGCAACCATAAACAGGAAAGATACATCACTTGCATATGCCATAAACAAATCAACACACCAAAGGCCTCCCGTTTATAAAGCAAAAAAAGAGGAGCTTTCTGTACAAATAAGATAGTTGTCACACAACATTAGCACTGATACAAAACTTAAGTGGGAGCACTTTCAGCTATCCTTCACAAAGTTTAGTTTAACAATAAGTCAGAGTATTAAAAGTGACTAATCTGAAATTATACATACTTGATGTTGGATCCATGAAAAGATTACAAACAAATGAGCATCGTTACAGTAAGAAACTACAGAAAACAACTATATTAAAATATAGCAGGTAGCAATGACAACCGGATGCCAAAAGATATATTGGTTTCATAGAAGCTAGCTATAGTGTCCCAAACTGAAAGCAGGTAGTAATCACCCATTATCCTGTTCTATCTACATGTCTTCTACTGTTGCTAATGCCATCTTGAAAGTATTGAGCAGTCGCTCTCCTCCTAAAATTTAGTCCCTGTCACATCAAATGTTTGGACACTAATTTGGAGTACTAAATATAGACTATTTACGAAACTAATTCCACAGATTGCAACTAATTTGCGAGATGAATCTATTAAGCCTAATTAGTGCATGATTTGACAATGTGGTGCTACAGTAAACATGTGCTAATGATGGATTAATTAGGCTTAATATATTCATCCCACGAATTAATCAACACTTCTGCAATTAGTTTTATAATTAGCTCATGTTTAGTCCCGACGGGTTTGCCTCGGAACATTCGATGTGACAAGGACTAAACTTTAGTAGACTCATGGAAAAAAAAAGGCAGACCCAGTGCCAGAGGCTCCCACACGAGTGGGGTCAGGGGAAAGCAATAACCGAAACAAAGTCTTACCCCCGCAGAAATTCTGCAGAGAGACGGCTTCGAACCCAGGACCTGGTGACTCGGCGAGCTAGCACTCACCAATTGCACCAGGCCTGCCCAGCGATCTCGCTGCGTGCCGATATTTTCACCGCGCGCGCCTCGCGCCCTTGCCAAATTCCAGCGCGCACCATGGTCAGCCCCCAGCGGATCGGGTTCGGGTCAGATATCCGTGGGTTTCAGGTCCTGCGGGTTCGGGTTTAGGTATGGTTTCTCACCCATAGTTTTCGAGTTCGGTTTCGGGTTTGGTTTTTCACCCGTGGATATCCGATGGATATCCAAAATAAATCATTTGGAATTAAAAATCATGTTTTATAATATGCTAATAATAACTTGTTTACTTAGATCATTAAATCTATTCAAAATTGACTCATTAAAATATTTATTATTTGTTGTCTATTATTTATACATGTGAATATGTGTATATTTATCCGCGGGTTTCGGGTATCCGCGGGTTTGATTTTGGTAATGAATTTCCACTCGAATCGGTTTTCGGTTCGGGTTCGGGTTTCGGTTTTAGGTGCACGAAGACTCCACCCGATCCGAACCCGACCCGTTGCCATCCTTAACCATCAGCCACCAGGGAAGGCTCAAGGCTGCTGACGTTCCTTGGCCAGCCGCAGCGAGTGCTCACTACCGTCAGAGGAAAAGTGCTTTCGGGTAGTGGTGAGGGCAATTTAGGCCCTGTTTGTGTTTAGTTCACAAGTGGATTATCAATTTATCATAACCAGGATTATGCGTGCTGGGAAGGAACCTTGGCTTGGCGAGCGCACGCGGCAGCACTTTCTGTCTCCGAGTCCGTGCAGCCGACGGCGCTTTCTGTCCACGAGTCCATGCGGCCAAGAGAAAAGGAGATGACCGGAAAAGAAAAGGAAAGGTGAGAGGGCAATTTAGACTTTTAGAATCCATAATAATCGCCAAAAATCAAGTTTTTCTTGGGTTATGGGATTGTGGTAATCAAAGGATTTGATTTTAATAATCAATAACATAATTGATCTTGTTTGGATCATAATCTGATTATATAATCTGATTACAATAATCATAATAAGGGTATCCAAACAAGGCTTTAAATCTTGTTTGGATCGTAATAATAAGGATATCCAGACAGGGCCTTAGACTTTTAGGACCCATAATCGCAAAAAAAAAGTGTTTTCTTGGGTTATGGGATTATGATAATCAAAGGATTTAATTATAATAATCCATAACATAATTGATCTTATTTGGGTTATAATCTAATTATATAATTTGATTACAATAATCATAAGGGTATCAAACAGGGTCAATATCTCCTTATATATGACAACTAACGTACGTGAACCGTGCAGTGGAGCTGATTCAAGGAAAGCAATTTTGATTTGCAATAATCTCGCTTTCCGAGTTCATGCATGTTTGTGACAAACCAACTTTTCAATTGGTAAATAAAATATAGATATTATTATTTTTAACCCTAGTTTTTAAACTGCATACACAAAGTATTTATGTTTTAGAAAACAAATAACAAGCGTTGTTCACAAACTGCTACCCCTAAACATATCAAATTCTACTAGTGGCCTACTACCCACCACCACATCATATGCTTCGATCGAACCTTTCCATCCCTCCACTGTGAGGTCCCTCCACTGTGAGGTGGTAACTAGGGGTGGATTCAACATGGGGCCTATGGGGGCTCATGCCCCCTACTAGGTACTTGCTAGGGCCCATGGGAGAAGAAGATGGGGCTGAACGAGGGAAATTTATCAGAGGGAATGTTTTGCCTTATATCTTTTTTTAGCAAAATACGAGGAACAAAACCACCACACCATTGTGATAGTTACAGCTGCACCCACTCCTACTACCACCCAAACCCAAGAAGGTACACTATGTCTATTGTTGTGTTTTGAAGCAGGGGGCCGACCAATTCCTGAAGATGCATGTAACCATATAAATGTAAGTTGTTGTTAAATTAACAAGAGATTGCAATGTATGCTCACCCATGGGTGGCTCTGCTGCTGGAAGGGTCAGTGTCGGTTGTCCGCTGAAGAAACAGTAGAAAGAAAGCCTATAGCTACACCAAATGGAAGCTACCCTCCCCGGAGTCAGCTCAGGAGCAGAAACCACCAACATATCTAGTAGTTTGCTTTGACAAATGTCGCAATCCTGAGGTGTCATGGATGGCAGACATCGTGCGGCTACGTAGACTGTGGCTTGAAGGTCAGTTGTGTTGATCTCCGTCTGCCCGGTGGCGAAGTAGGAAGGGGACATTGTTTCCCATGTACCAAAGCCTCCTGTAGCTTCTCAACGGCATCAATAAAATGTAATGCAGTGAATTACTGACTCAGTACTATCAAGACTCCTTGCGACTATACTGATTGAAGGGTCATTAGTGAACATCTCTATCTTATTTGTATAATAGCCTACAATGCACTTATCATGGAAGATAAATGCATCCTCCCTGGACCGACAGAAGACCCGTGCATCTTTGAAAGCGGCAGCAACACATCTCTCGCACCCTGAGCTACTAGAGCGTTTCTACCTCCCTGCCCCCGAGTGAACTAACAGCCTAAGAACAACAAAATTCTACTAGTGCCCTGCTGCTACCCACCACCACATCATATGCTTCGATCAAACATCTCCATCCCTGCACTGTGAGGTGGTAAATAGGGGTGGATCCAGCGGGGCTATGGGGGGCTCATGCCCCCCTACTACTTGGCAAAGCTCCATGGAGTTATATATTAATAGATAGGGAGGAGAGAGAGGGGAAAAGAGAAGAAAAGAGAGAGGAAGAAGAAGATGGTGTTGAATGAGGGAAACTTATTACCACAGGGAATGTTTTGCCTTGATATCCGTTTTTCTTGTAGCAAAATATGAGGAACAAGACCACCACCACCATGATAGTTACAGATGTTGCACCCACTGCCACCCAAACCCAAATAGGTACACTATGTCACTGTTGTGTTTCAAAGTAGGTGGCTGAGCAATTCCTGCAAATGCATGTAACCACATAAGTGTAAGTCACTAAATTTATAGGATTGATAATTAACAAAGATTGCAATGTATGCTCACCGGTAGGTGGCTCTGCTGGAAGGGTCAGTGTCAGCTATCTCCTGAACAAACAGTAGAAGAAAAGCTTGTAGCTACACCAAACTAAAGCTACCCTCCCCGGAGTCACCTCAGGAGCAGAAAGCACAAATGCATCTAGTAGTTTTCTTAGACAAATGTCGCAATCCTGAGGTGTCAACGATGGCAAACACTGTGCAACTACGTAGAGTGTGGCTTGAAGGTCAGTTGTGTTGACCTTCGTCTGCCCGGTGGGCGGTGGCGAAGTAGGAAAGGGAGGCTGCTGTCCCATGTGCCATAGCCTCCTATAGCTTCTCAACCACATCCTCAAATGTGTTACTCTCTCAAATCTCCTCACAACTATACTGATTGAAAGGTCGTTAGGGAACATCTCTATCTTCTTCATATAATAGCCTACGGTCCACTTATCACGGAACATAAATGCATCCTCTCTGGACTGACAGAAGACCCGCACGTCTCTTGAGGGCGGAGTGATCATCTAGCTCTATGCCTCCTCTGCTCCCGCGCCTCCTTTGCTACAGCTTCACGCGCCTCCTTCCCTGACGAGGCTAGCACCATACCTTCTTCCCCAGTGAGCCCAGCACTGCACCTCCTCCTCTGCAGCAGGGCTGGCCCCGAGCTCGCATGAGCGCGACGACGGAGCCCTCATCCACGGCTATTGGAGCCTCGCCTACTAACAACGCCGACACCTCCGACCTCTTCTTCTTCAATAGCAGCGTCGGCCTGCTTTTCTTCCTCACAGCGCAAGCTCGTGCTCGCGATGGAGCACGTGTCGTCCCACTTGGGACACCCGTCCGTCAGTTTTCTAGGGGCAAGTTAAGCCTAGATCTAGAGGGGATATTCCCTAGTGGTATAATAACTCTAAACCAAACATTAGCCAAACTGTGCTAACAGCACCTAAGAGGCCGGGTTGTTAGGGGCCTGTTAAGTTCCCAAAATTTTGCAAAATTTTTCAAGATTTCCCGTTACATCGAATCTTTGGACGCATGCATGAAGCATTAAATATAGATAAAAAATAAAACTAATTACACAGTTTAGACGAAATTCACGAGATGAATCTTTTAAGCCTAATTAGACCATGATTGGACACTAAATATCAAATAACAATAAAAGTGCTACAGTACCATTTTTTTAAAAAAAAATCGTGAACTAAACAAGGCCAGGTTTGGGCAAAACACAAAAGGCTCGAGTTCCCGATGCGGAAATACGCCTAGACTGCTAGTGCAATGCAACACTCAGGTTGATTTGACTCGTTGTGCCCACCAGATCCTTGTCACTTGTTGTCGCTGTGTACTTGTGTGCACCAACCATTGGCAATTTGGTCTCTAAAAAATTTCATTTCTAGTTTGTTTCTGAGCAACTGAGGGCCTGTTACTGCTCAGTACTCCTTCCATTTTAGTCTCATTTAGTCCCTAAATTGCCAAACATAGAACTAAAAGAGGGACTAAATTGGGTTAGTCTTGTAGTTCCTTGAAGGGTGGTTATTTGGGACTACTAGCCCAAAAAGACGGCCCATGCCTCCTCTTTATTGTATCGACACCACAAGGAATAGGGGTATCTTGGTCTTTGTTCAACTACTTTAATAGTCTTTAGTCCCATTTAGCTTCTTGAACCAAAACAGGTTGGGGACTAAAGTTTAGTCCCTGGACTAATGAACCAAACGGGGCCTAAGCCAGTACACATCCTACCAACAAAAGGCGGAGTGCAACTACTCAAAGTTAGAGTGTCCGAAATAAAATATATTAGATATTATGTTTTTAGCCCATTGAAATACTCCTTCCATAAAAAAATACAATTCAAGATTTAGGATGAATTAAATTTTCTTAAATTCAAATAAGTTCATAAAAAAAAGATCAACGTTCACTACTACAAAATTGATTTTAGCAATGAAGACTATTTTTAGAGGCAGCTCAATCTATAGCTGCCTCTACGAATTGGTACGACGATGGCTATTTTCAGTCGTCTCTACAAATCCTCTATTTTTAGAGGCAGCTCTATTTTCAACTATCTCTAAAATTCTATTCTAGAGACATCTATAAATAGAGACGTCTATAAAAATAGGAGTTGTATAGTAATATTTGAGTTTTTCAAATGATCTCGGATGGAGAAATGACTAAAACTAAAATTAAAGAGTTATACAACTTTGTAGTTGACAACTTTTTCATTTGAAATTATTTATTTAAGGAAAATTACGTTTGAGTTTCTCACATTTTAAATTCAGATTTTTCATATGACCTCGGATGGAAAAACGACCAAAACCAAAACTATAGATCTCGAAAAGTTATATAACTTTGTAGTTGACAGCTTTTTAATTTGAATTCATTTAAGGTCTAAATACTCATTTCATAATTGGATGAAGATCGCACGGATGAAATCATCACGCGGTAATCCAATGTCCGCGAGCGAGGGACCTGGATATTGTCGGATGATGAACAGTTCCAGGCTATTGTCGGATGATGAACAGTTCCAGTACACGGGTAAAGATTGGCTACTGTTACTCCTAGACAGCTAGGAAGGAGCAACCGGACCTCATCCTACTCCTGTGGAGAGCGTGGTATGTCCACAACAACATCACACATGGCACAGGTCCTACGTCCACAACAAAATCAGTAGGTTTTCTGCTAAACTTACGGGAAAGTTTGATCAAGAGCAGAGAACCCATCCTATGTGAAGGGGATGACTAGCGCCTAGACGTCCGGCCCGAGGTCTGCGTTCAGATGCCCGCGCTAGACTATGTTCCCACGCTCGCACAAGCATTCCATGCCCGTGCTCGCACAAAACCAAAAAAACAGCACACCCGCACCCGCGCCTAGGTTTCACAAGCCCATGCAGGGCCCAAGCTGCCAGACCACACGCGGGGACTGCTCGTGTCCCCTCCACTTCTCACGCACATTGCAACATATGCAACACCCGATCTAGTTTTGAAGCATCCAGATGCAACACATATAACATTCGTCTGAAGACAAAAGAAACACTTGAAACATGTATATGAAACACTTGGAACATACATATGAAACACTTGGAAAAACACTTAAACCATTGCAAAAACATACGCAACATCCAAATAAAACACTCGCAACATATGCATGAAAAATATGCAACATCCAAGCAACATATGCGTGAAAAATATGCAATATCCAAATAAACACACTTGTAACAAATGTAGATAAAACATTAGGAACAGAAGCTTGCAACATATGTGTACAACCATTGCAACATGTACAACATCAAACAATTGAAACATACGCTTGCAACATGCGCTTTTAGCGCAATATTTTCTCGTTGTTTCGGAATGGAGACTCGTCGGCGCGTGAAGTTCACCGTGTAGAGCTCGCCGCTCCGGTACGGAGAAGACTGTGGCAGGTCCACGCGCTCTAGAAGGCCATGGCGGATTACTAGCTCCATGCGATAGCCACCCTCGCCTCCCTCCCGTGCGGCGGCGTGGGTCTCCATCGCCGTGCTCGTCTCCCACGCACCACTCGCCCCGCTTGCACGTGGGCCTCCGGAGCCATCGTTTCCTCTCACGCGCGCGGGCCTCGAAGCTACCATCGCCTTGCTTGCGCGCCGGCAGCCGGATGCGGGAAGCGTAGTGGTCATCGTAGATGCAGTCCGCAAGAGCGCAGAAGGGCCGCAAGCCGGCATCCGGACGCCAGAAGTGCAGTGGTCACCTAAGGGCAGCCGCCAGATCCCTGCCGTAGTGGCGCTAGGGAATGGAGATGCGCTGTCGTGCGCGAGGTGGATGTCGTTGCTTCTGCGGCTGCATACCCCATGCCACCGCCACTACATCTCGCCCACCTCCCGGCTTGGTGAATAATGGATGAGGCTAGCTCGCTCAAATGGATAAGATCACACCGGCCACCGCTTGAGCCTGTTTTTTTTTTTTTTTGAGAGGTGATCATTGGCTGGCGTGGACGGCCCACCATCGGGAGCGTCCAGCGCAGACGGACACCCTGTACCAAGAATTATCCTATGTGAAAACAGCCAGGGGAAGCAACCTATCTTGGCAGAAGGGGAGGTGGGGGTTGGAGCAATGTCGAGGGACAATAGTAACTGTTGTATTCTCGGTAGGGACGTTCCTAGAGCGACGATGTGGAAGCGCATCGGAAGCGGAAGAGCTAGCCTGCATTGAGGGTCTTCGTTGGGCCATTCAGTGGATCTACCACTGGCTATCATCGAATCCGGTTGTGCACGGATCGTCTCAATAATGTGCAATCCATCCGTGGACCAATCAGAGATTGGCTTTGTTACAGCAAATGCAAAAGGACTCGCTCAGCTGTCGAGTGGAAGATATCCCAAGCGAAGACGTAGTAAACATTTCGTGGCTTGGTCTAATTAATAAAGCCTCTTTTTTACTCGAAAAAATGTATCACTTTTACTACTGCTATTTGAATGCAACTAATCCAACCGAGCGGTTGAGCCCTCTGTTTCGAGTTATCCAAAAGGCAAAGCACCGGCATGCTCCATGGAGTTAAATGCAGCAGACCCAAAGAACCAAAAGGCACTTGTTTAATAATCAGCTCCCATGCAAATAGTAAGGGTTACGTAATTGTACTTTTATTATGATAATGAGTGGGTGCCAATAAAATATTTTTATGTTTGACTCAAATATACTGTAGAACTAAATGCACATGAGAATGCTGCATATAAGGATTTGTTCCTTACTCATAAGTGTTGAATACCAGAAGTGGTACTCATATATATCTATACCTAATAATAAAGAGACAAAATTTCAGATTCTTTTTTTTTCGTCCATCAATTTTTTTTTATCCGTCTTCCTCTAACTACCGAACAATTGAGAGTTTCTTTTATTTAGACTTATATATACAATCCGTGCCCATACGAGTTAGAATAGCTCACGTGTAGACCAATATGGAGTAGGAATCAAAATATAAATAGATTCCTCAGCTGAGTACTCTAAATAGAACTCTTAATAATAAATAGAAAATGATAAGAATTACATTTTTTTTATTTTGCACCGCTTTCTTTATTTACATATGAGTTAGAATAGCTCGCGTCTAGACGAATATGAAGTACGAATCTAAACAGATTCCTAATACTAAAGAGGCAAAATTTCTTGCCAACAAAATTTTTCTTCCAACTAAGACAACGACTCTGTTTCAGTTTATGTTTTTCCATTTTAATGTCTGAGTCCTAATCTCCATTCCGGGTCGCTTGCCTGAGTCCAAATCAGATACGTCACCTCCGGCTCCAAGGCAAAGGCAGCAGGCGCATATTTATAGACAGCTCACGACAACTATGTTAGCCTATTATTTAAATAAATAATAATGATCGTTTTTTAATGGTCATCCATTCTCTAAAACACCATATATATAGGCTAGAGCAGCATGTCTAGGCAAGTACAAAGTTTGAATAGAATATAAAATGTTTTTATTGTCCATTACTCTTTTCGGTACTCATAAAAATTAGAGTAGTTTGTCGACATATGTCATATGATCTACTAGGTGACTCTGAGAATCTATACATCCCATTACAATCACTATATATTCATATATATATTTTCTGAAGCTTAAAACAAAAACCCGACTCTATATGTGTAAAACAAGTTATGAGAAAAACAAGTAGGCCTAAACTACTTGAATTCATCACTTTACTTTAATTGAGTATTTTCTTATAGAATTAAAATCCATAACAACGCACACTTATACCATCTATTTTTTTTCTAATATTAAAGTATGAATCGTTTCCATGGTCCTTTTTTACCAATCCTGTACGAGTTCAAGTAGTATGACTTTTTCTTATAGAATTAAAATCCATAACAATGCACACTTATGCCATCTTTTTTTTTATAATATTAAAGTACGAATCATTTCCATGATCCTTTATTCTCAATCATGTACGAGTTCAAGTAGTGTGACTGAAATAAAATCTTAAAATCAATTGAGAAACATAACATAATAATTAATCTCAAATCCTCTTGTGTCTAATGTATCAATAGATTTTTGAGCCACAAGCAATCCAGTTATAGATTCTAAATCCCGTTGCAACGCACGGACATTTTTGTTAGTATAAGTATAAAGCTAAAAATACAAAAACTAGTCTTCAAACATCAGCTGTTCCCCGGTCAAGGAACTGCTCCACGCAAGTCATACTTCCATACTCAATCTTCATGCACCCACAAGGCTAACAGCATCTATTGCGGCAAATTCTTCTTATGTTTCAAACCCAACATAATTACAGAGATTCAGGGGACTTGTCATCAGTGTGCAGCCAAATGCCGATTTTTGAGCGCCCTCCAACCAATGTCATGCCTGTAGAATCCTTCTGGCCAGTCAACAACGTCAAGCGCATCATACGCTTTAGCCCTTGCTTCCTCAATGTCCTTGCCCTTTGCAGTAACACCAAGCACACGGCCTCCAACTGCTACAAAGTTTCCATCTGTATCAAAGGCTGTTCCTGCATGGAATATCTTTACTGCAGGAGAAACCTGCTCGGCTTCATCAATATTTTTTATTACGGTCCCCTTCTTGTAAGGCCCAGGATAGCCTTCACTTGCCATCACAACAACTATTGCCAACTCAGGCGACCAGGTTAGCGAAACCTTGCCTAGTTCTCCCCGACAAGCAGCAAGCAGAACTTGCGCCAAGTCGGACTCTAACCTCATCATCAGAACCTGAGCCAAACAAGATAAGTTACTAGAGATGAATTGACCAAAAGTTTAGTTTGTGAACATGACAACTATAAAACTTAATGAGTTCATACAAAGATAGTTGGCCTTTCATATTTATTTCTTTAAAGAGATTAACAAATGGAGTTTTGATACTGCAATGGATATGTCATTAATATTTCCAAAAGACTTTTACCACCCACAAGGCCAGAACTACTAGCATTCTGCAAAATGTTACTTGAAGATCAGATAAAACTTTATGCATGTTGTTTCCCAAATGCAAATTCAAATATTAGCTTGAGATTCTGGTTTTTTTTCTGCATGAACCATATGAAACGACCAAATAACCATGCAGATAGTTTAGCATATTATTAGTAATGTCGAGATATCCAAATAAGCAGATATAAATTGGGTAATATAAATCCTGTAGATATATAGAGGACCAAATAATGGTCTGGGTATTATATTTTGTAAACATATGCTATGTGAAGCCAATAATGATAATTAATAAAGAAGACCACAAACCTGGCATTCTGGATCTCCAAATCGTACATTATATTCAATAAGCTTAGGAAGCCCGGACTTCTTCTCAATCATAAGCCCAGCATATAACACACCAACAAATTTACATCCTTCAGCTGCCATACCTTTAACAGTAGGGAGGATTATACTTTCCATTACTTTTTTCTTCAGCTCTTCTGTCACAATTGGAGCTGGGGAGTATGCACCCATACCACCGGTATTTGGACCAACATCACCATCACCAACTCTTTTATGGTCCTGGGCCGATTCAAGAGGCAAAGCAGTTTCTCCATCTACTAATGCAAAGAAAGAAGCTTCTTCTCCCTCTAAAAATTCTTCAATGATGACAAGTGATCCAGCAGAACCAAAAGAGCCTTCAATAAGCATAGTGTCTATGGCTTCAAACGCCTCATCTAAAGTCATAGCAATAACTACACCCTTTCCAGCAGCCAATCCATCAGCTTTAACAACTATGGGGGCTCCTTGATCCTTTACATATTGTTTAGCATCAGCAGGGTTTGTGAATGTTTGATACTGCACATGCAGAACACAAGTAGTCAATTTTCAACTTTCAACCAATAACATGGTTAACAGATGTAAATATCTAACATGGCTCCTAGATCCTCAACAGATTAAGTTTACTATGTAAATAAACAGTTGGAAATAGCTACGGGGCTCCTTGATCCTTAACAGGCAAGATTTACAGCAATTGAAAATTGTGAAAAAGTAAAATGGGGTTTATGAGCACTCTGAGCTAAAACATAAAACATAGTTTGGGACTTGTTGAGAGCCAGTATCTAGCAACAAAGCATATCACAAAGATACAATTCTCATGCTGAAAATAATATTGCCAGCTCTAGATATATTCAAATATTGCATCGACCTACATTATGTACCAAGCATAATAACTGTTAAGTAGCTTCACAAATTAAAAGAAAGTACCTTTGCTGTGGGAATGTTGTACTTATCACATAGTTTCTTCATGAAATCTTTTGATCCTTCTAAAGCTGCAGCCTCTGATGAAGGACCAAAAGTAGGAATTCCAGCTTTGACAAGGTCATTTGCAAGACCAGCAACAAGAGGTGCTTCAGGTCCAACTACGACTAATCCGACACCCCAATTACGACAGAATGAGATGACATTTTCTCTATTAGTTATGTCCAGGTCCGGTATACATGTGGCATCTCCAGACTGAGCAATGCCAGAATTACCAGGAGCACAGAAAACTGCATCACAAGACGGAGAGCGTTCCAAGGCATAACAAAGAGCATGTTCCCTTCCTCCTCCACCAACGACCAATACAGTTACCCTCTCTTCTGTTTCAAAACAAATACATCAAATTTAATAGAATTTTTGTCTTGGGTTTATTATGCTGGTTAGTTAGAAGGCAACTCTGATTTTCAATAGTATATAGTGCATCAAGCTTGAGGTTTTCCTCAGAAACCATCATGCCCATGGTTCTATAGGTCGAAGCAAAATATTTCCAGAAGAATAATCCATAAATGACACAATGAATTTAATTCAATTTCTGGATCCAAGCAATAGATAATGATTTCTTGAATTTTCTCGTGTGATCAGTTAAATGAGAGCCCTTATTTTTACTAGTTTACCACAACCATTTACCTCAGAGTGCATCAAGCTTAAGGGTTTCCTCAAAAAAAAACATATATGCCCAGTATTTAAAATCCAAGAAAATTTTTTTGTGATGCATCATGTGTAAACAGTTTAATGAAGTTACCTCTCTGCTTGATCAGAGACAACAGATAAAATTCCGTATAACCAAGAACAGCTCCAAAGCGTATCTTACCAGGAACCTTGACGTAGCCATTAGTCGAAGAGAGTGTTGTGTTGAGGTGTCTGCCCTTGAGAGCCCCAAAAGTCAGGTTTGAACCATAGGCGCGATTCTCATTCTCCACCCTGATGGGAGAACAAAGACCACCATCCAATGTCCGAGAAACAGGAAAAGATACCACAGAATGCAAGTAGCCAGGCAAGCAATTCCTCGCGAACGCCTTAGCTCCGAACTTGAGCGAAACCTTGGTGGTGCTTGAAGAAAAGCATGCCATTGCTATCACCCTTTCCTCTGTAGCCAAAACGGCAAGAAACAAGCAGAGGGTTTAGTTCGCTGGAGTAGGCAGAAACACGAACCCAGTAGATGGATTCCGAAATAAAATCAGCGAAAAGTTCATGTATTGCTTGATTTGCTTCTAAGATCGAAACTCATGTCAGGTAGCAGTTTCGTGAACAAGAAAGCACGGAATCGAGGCAAACCCCCTCCGAAGCAGCCTCGGGGGTCGCGCGCCAAGTGTTCGACGGAACGACTACACAGCCCCTGCTATCCCGTGAGCCGTGACTGGGCCGCCGCCCGGTGTGTGTCACAGGAAGACCTACTGCCAGCATGCCATCCCACTCCGCCATTGAGGAGTTGCGCGCGCACGAATCAAACTAAGGAGGAGGAGACGAGGAGAAACCAAGACACGGGCAAAGCAGCCAAAAGTTGGCGCGCGGCTTCCCTTCCCTTCCCTTCCCCCGCGAGAGATCGGGATAGCAGGAGGAGATCAACTAGCTACCTGCTGTGCTGCGGCCGTGATACGTGGCTCGCTCAACAGTACTCACCTGCCAAAGAGTGTGCAGCAGCTCGCCGTAGCGGAGATTGGAGAAGGGGAAGAAGAGGAGCGGAATCCGTGGCGGCTGTGTTCGCCGCGGTGGCGCGCCGCGTTTTGTAGTGCACACAGATGCCACCCAGGCGCCGCTGGAGGGGTGAATTTTGCATTCTGATCCCTGGTCTGGTCTGCGAGTTCGCTTTGCATGGGTGTTTAGATGAAAAAAAAATTTAGAATTTGGCTACTGTAGCACTTTCGTTTGTATTTGACAATTAGTGTCCAATCATGAACTAATTTAGCTCAAAAAATTCGTCTCGTGATTTATAACCAAACTGGGCAATTAGTTATTTTTTATCTATATTTAATGCTCTATGTCCAAAGATTCGATGTGATGGAGAGAGTGTAAAAATTTGGAACTTAAGAAGGCATCTAAATAAGACCTTAATTTGTTTTGATTTGATTGATGTTTTTTTAGAATTGATTTGATTGATGTTGGGGCTGTGATTATTGGCAGAGGGGAGCTCACATGGGATTTCGTAGGATACTTATAGTATACTGTACACAATGACACAAGCGACATGAAAAATGCATGGATTGGCTTTTTATAAAAGGTAGCTTTTTACGTATCTTGATCAGAAGTTAGTTAGTTGTATGCTCAGGCTATAAATACGTGTAAACGAGTCGTATGTCGTGTGCCAATTAGTAGTGATATAAAGTGACAAACAAAAGGGAGATTGTATTTGATGGCAAGCGTAGATTATTGATGGTTCGCTGGGCTCGGATGGGTGGACATGGATCGGATCGGAGCCAAACACGTCATCCACCACATGATTGTGGAGAAAGGGGAGGGCCAATTCGGAAATCTGGCGTGGCCAAGCAAGGGGCGGCTGCGATATTGTGGGAGGCGCCGCTGGTTGAGGAACACCGAAAACGTGCAGCGAATCCAGGAGGCAAACACCGGCGGCGGTCCGCTGATTGTCACCGACCGTGCCCCTGCACCCAGCTACCTGTCCTTTTCTTTCCAGGACCGTACTCTCGGTTTTCATCTCCGGCCGTGTTTAGTTTTGGATTCGGGAGGAATAGCGCGCAATAAATGTGCATTATAACATTTCGTTTGTATTTGGTAAAAATTATCCAAATTTTGACTAATTAGACTTAAAATGTTCGTCTCGCAAAGTAGAACAAAACTGTGTAATTAGTTTTTAATTTCATCTATATTTAGTACTCCTTACATGTGCCGACATTTTAATATGATGGAAATCTTTTTTTTATATAGTGGAATTTAGGGTAGAAATTGGGATCTAAAAGCATCTCCAACAAATCCCCAATACAACTCCTCATCCCCATAAAACAGAATTATTGGGGAAGATAGATCAATTTTCATGCTCCAACAGTGCCCCAATACCTCCCTAATTTTTGGTGGCCACCAAAAAAACATCCATCTCCCCTCAAATAAAGGGGCACTTGCAACCTCCCCCAATCCTCTGTTCTTTTAACGCAAACACACCCATTGGTGATTCTGCACTTGGAAACAATGCCATGTCATCTCTCTTTATATCTTGTTTATGATATATCCTTGTGTGAGTATGTTTAATTTCATTTTTTTATTGTTGAACAAACTGTTATTGCATTTTCGATCTTTGGTCTTAAGTATGCGACAAACAAGACATCAGTAACTTATTTTGACGTGAAAAATATCCATGGATCAATTTGCTCCAACATAGTCCAGAATTTGCAATATGGACCAAAATCACATATTGGGGATGAGATATTGGGGAACTGCAAAAGCACCTCCCCCAATAACCCAAAAAGTAAATATTAGGCTACCCCAATACTAATTTATCGGGGGAGTTTTATTGGGAGACTGATGGAGATGCTCTAAACAAGGCCTTCTTCCCTCTGCTGTGTGCTGACCACGGTTTCAGATTCAGCCTCGAGACTTTAGGCCGTCTTCCCTCTGCTGTGTGCTGACCACGGTTTCAGATTCAGCCTCGAGACTTTTCTTTGAGATCGACGGTGATGTTATCTGTTGCCCCAACGGCAACTTGACGTTACATTGACTCATCCTCGTCTTTGAGCTAGCTTACCGTTTGGTGGCGTTTGAGCTTACCTCCATCAGCTCGCACAACCCATTTCAACAGAGCGCTCCCGTTGCGTCATTAATTAAAGGGACAGGGTTATTCTTAATAAAAAAATATATCATCTTATTCTTATGGATGCAAGAATGATAACGTAACACACACCACTCTCCTGATTCGCAAAGGTCTCGTTGTCGTTACTTAGGGCATCGATCGCGACATCGTGTACAAGCAATTAAATGTTTAGATACACGGTGGAACGATGTTGTTCTTGTTTAATTGGTCGTTCATTTCGTTTCGTCCGTCTAAACGGCCATTTAAGTTGAATATCGTTTAGAAAAATGCTGCCTAAGATTAGTGTCATATGAAACAACTCTATCGCAATGCTAGTGTACGGTTTTCAAAAGTTGGGTTTCGTACCTAAGCCATATGTTTGTTTTAGCTTCTATGTCCTGCTTTTGCTATCACTAACCAAATGGTTGGGTTCCTGCGTCATCTTTTGTAAATAAAGTTTGTTTGGAACTGATCTACTCTATCAACTTCAGGATAGAGCAGCTCTATCCTAAAGCAAGTAGACCTGTTTGACATACGAGCTAGCTTCTATCTCTAGGAATAGGAGATTTTCCTAATCTAACGTGCTCTTTAACAATGAGACTCAACTTCATAGAGAAAATTCCTTTATGCCATTGAAAACATCGTTTTAAATTTAGCTCCCCTTATATGCCATCAATAGAAAAATAGCTATTAGTTGACATCTATGCCCTCTGGACTTTATATGTCAGGCGTTCCTTTTATATTTTCTCCCCTCTTTACTTCTCCTTCATCCTTCCTACTATCGTTTTGTTGCCTGCCAACCAGATGCCACAGTAGCACCCATGAGAATCCCGTGTGTGAAGGCGCTCTGCTTCCACCACATTAGGCTATCCGCACTCATTATCCTTTATTTTCATCCTCTATACATTCTGGTCATCAAGATTCTCTCCTCTATACTCATTTCTCCTGCATCCATCCATCCTCTATATCATCATCTATCCACTGTGGGGCCCACTTGTCACTTTATCTAAATATATCCATGTGAGATCTAGTTTTGAAAAATTTATTGAAATGAATTTAATGGTGCAATCGGAATTTAATTTGAGTTTTTGTTTGTGAGTTATAACATTTTTTTATTAAGAGAAAAAAAGTGGAGCCCACGCTGCATATTCTCCCTCTCTCCTCTCTCTCTCCCGCGCGCACGCTCCGTCCACTCTCAGGCCCGCAGCATCAGATACCGGAGGCTCGCTACATATAGCGGACCAGGAGTTTTCAACTGATTTAGCGTACGATTTAGAGGAGACCGGTGCCGTGTTTTTGCTACGCTATCCAGTATCCCGGATGGCATCCCGGAGCGCAGTGCAGCCAGTCTTAGCGGTGGACACCCCACTTGTCCGCAATCGTGTGAGTGACCGGCCACCCGTGCCGTCGTCGTCGTGCCTCATCCTGGCGCTCGACGGGCTGTGGACTCATTTGCGAGAGCTATGCCGCTCTGTCACGATTGCGCGAAACAAAAACAATGAAAGAATCATGTAGCCAGTTTAGAATGCAGGCTAGCTAGCTCCAAGCTCCAGAAATGAGAGATTTTTTTTAAACAAAAAGTGTAATATACCCCTTGGATGATGAGACTAGATTTCATGGAGAGAATTCCGTATATGCCATCAAAACTGCACTCTTTCCTTTATGACATTGAAAACATCATTTTTAAATATGTCACTACCGGAAAAAATCTACTACCTGCATATGTGAACAAATCAATTTGTAGAATTGGTTTAAGTCAAAATTATTTTTACATTTGGCTGAATTTACAGGAAAAGAGCGATAAGATTTTTAAACCCAATTAGTATCATTGGATACACCATAAAATATATTTGGTGTCATAAACATTTATTTATATATAGATTTGGTCAAAAAAACGTTTGATTCAAGCAAACTCTAGAAATTAATTTATTTAGAGAAGGAGAAAGTATTACTTGGTATTATAAAAAGACATCTATGCCCTCTTGGACCACAAGCGTTGCACCTCTCTTTGCTTCTCCTTGATTCATCCTTCCTAGTCCTAGCATTTTGCTGCAACCAGCTGCCACGGTACTACCACCCATGGCCATGGGAATCACGTGTGAAGGCGCTCTGCTTCCATCCTTCCTAGTCCTGCTGCCTGCAGGCGCTCGACCGGCTGTGGCTCGTCGTGGTCACATCCTTCATTGTTATCTGGTTTAGGTTTAATTTGCTGGTTTCGTTGATTAGCACGGTGCACGGACGTGCAAGAAGGTGAGGTACGTACGTACTCATCAGGAAGACCGCAACGGACGACACAAGAATCAAGAATAAAGAGCTGTGGCACAGTTGCGGTTGCACGAACGAACAACGGAACATGAAGCAAAAACAATGATTTGTTTGGCCGTGACCACACATTATTGTTCAAAGACAAACTGGGTCAGGACAGGCCGTCGAGGGAGGCCGACGGGGCGCGGCCGAGCAAACCGCCCGTCCTGATTTTGGCTCGGTCCTGTACATGTCAACTGTTCTATTCTTGTACTTCCAGATTTGAAAACTCTATACGTGTTAATCTAGATAACTCGAAAACGGTGTACTGAATTCCTAAGCTGTTTGTACCTTTTTTCAATTAAAATGTACAAAACAAGATCCCGTCGATTATATTTTTTTAAAGAAACATTTGCTAATGTACGGGTATGTTCCACATACCATTCAATGACTTTTTTTTTCCAGATGTTTCAAGTGTTTCAGATGATTTCCAAGCTTGCATTTCAAGTGTTTTACATGTTTCATCTGGATATTGCAGGTGTTTCATTTTGATGTTGCAAAATTAAATCATGATGTTGCACATGTTGCAATGGTTATACATATAGTATGTTTTAAGTGTCTGCTCCAAATGTTTCATCTGTTTTTCCAGACGTTTTTTAAGTGTTTTCATCTAGATGTTAGATATATTTCATACGTATGTTACAAGTATTTTATTTGGATGTTACATATATTTACAATGGTTTTTTGAAGAGTTTCTAAGTGTTTTGCAAGTGTTTCAGACGCATGTTGCAAGCTAGCATTTCAAGTGTTTCAGATGTTTCATCTAGATGTTGCAAGTGTTGCATTTTGATGTTGTAAAAGTAGATCGTGATGTTGTACATGTTGCAATGGCTATACATATATGTTTCAAGTGTCTATTCCAAATGTTTCATCTATTTTTTAAGACGTTCGTTGCAAGTGTTTTCATCTGGACGTTGCATATGTTTCACACGCATGTTACAAGTGTTTTATCTGGATGTTACATATGTTTGCAATGGTTTTTTCAATAGTTTCTAAGTGTTTTGCAAGTGTTTCAGACGCATGTTGCAAGCTGGCATTTCAAGTGTTTCAAATGTTTCATCTGGATGTTGCAAGTGTTGCATTTTGATGTTGCAAAAGTAGATCGTGATGTTTTTTTTTTCGCGACTTGCATTTTGATGTTGTAAAAGTAGATCGTGATGTTGCACATGTTGCAATGGCTATACATGTATGTTTCAAGTGTCCGTTCTAAATGTTTCATCTATTTTTAAGACGTTCGTTGTAAGTGTTTTCATCTGTATATTGCATATATTTCACACGCATATTGCAAGTGTTTTATCTGGATGTTACATATGTTTGTAATAGTTTTTTCAAGAGTTTCTAAGTGTTTCAGGTGCATGTTGAAAATTTTTCAGTTGTTTCATATGTATGTTGCAAATGTTTTATCTAAATGTTTTAAAAATAGATCTGGATTTTACACATGTTGCAATGTGACCACCCTACCACAACTGCTTGTTGCAGCTGCTTTGGCATCGTGCATGCTCGTGGAGAAGCGAAGGGATGGAGCGCTGCTCGGCATCGGACGCGGGAAGGTGATGGTGCCAGGGGTGCAGGCGTCCCGCGCAGCATGCGTGGGCAGCAAGTGTAGGGAAGCAGGCAATCTGGACAGAGGCATGAAGTGAGGGCGAAATTTCAAGGGAGGAGCAACGTCAAGCACAGAAACAGACTACCACCGGGTGTCCGGACATGGGCGTCCGTCCAAATGTCCTGGTGGCAGCGGTGTAGTTTTTTTTTATGACATAGCAAAGCTTTGATATGGCTAAATTTTCTCAAAACTCAAGAAATTCATACTGCGAGGACCCACTGCCATGGACTCGTCCGCCGGCCGCCCTCGTCTCGCACCAAATTTGTCAAAAAAACAAGCTCTGTCGCCGCCGCTGACTCGCTCCGTCTGTCCGGTTGAGCCAGCCACACATAAACCAAAATACCCACGGCATCTCCAACATCCCCCCTCCTCGGCTTCTCCCAACACGGCCGCCGCCGCCGCCGCCGCCGCACCCTCCTTCTCGGGCTCCGGCCAGCTGCGATCTCCCTTCCTGGTTTTATTACACGGGAGATTGGGCGGTCCGGTCCCAGGGGGGAGATTCGTAAGCTGTTTGTACCTTTCCTCGCTCTTCAACTTGGGGGGCAGATTTGTTCTCTGATTCCGTTCGTTCTACCCGACCGACCCCCCTCTCTGCAGGCGGAGAACAAGGATGATGATGAACTTCCGGGACTGGATCTCGTACCGCCTCGGGTCCTCGCTGCTGTCCGCCAGGCCGTTCGCGCTCTCCCCCGGAGCCGATGACGCCGCCTCCGAGGGTGATGCTCATGGTGCGCTCCCTTCTCCCTGGTGATTGTTGTTTTCTTTTTTTTTTGAACAACGGCGTTGCCCATGGTTATATAAACTTGGAATCTTCGTTTTCAATGAAATGCCGTCTTGTAGTCTACGTCTGCTGCAGCTGAAAATAGTCTTGATGTTGTTAGGCTTAAAACCTAGGGTCCCCTCAGTTATGCGATAGGGAATCAGATAAATTAACCAGATGGCCTATTGCAAGCCATTCTCATCACACGGGCCTAATTAGCGGACCATCCAATTATGAGTGCAGGAGAGGCTAGTGTGCTTCCAATGATACTATGAGAGTTTTCACCTTTCCGGCATATGTACTTGCCTTAACCTTTTGGTTACTGACATTAGCCTTCTAGCATGTTTTAAGAGAGAGAGTGGGGGGGGGGGGGGTTTAGAGAGGCCTTTTATTATTAGGAATTCAACATGCTATATAGGAATCATTAGGGCTAACAAACTAGGCTTTACCATTTTCACCATTGGAACACATTGATGTTTCAGCTTTGGTTGTTCTATATGTTACTGCAATCCCATGATGTGCTCTTAACAAAAAAAAAACAATGTTGCTTCTTATTTTCTGTCTGCTACATCCTGACGTCCTTTACTGTCCTCAAAGACCCTCTTGTTACTTATCATTTTCAATTTCATCACATGTGGCCATATTTCAAATTGTATGATATGATACAATTTTTTATCCTCCTGTTCATAATAATAATTTAATTGTGGCTTGCTCACTGAATGTTATCGTTCAGGTACAGCAACACACAATGACTTTGTAGATACTGTTACTGCCAGTACATTTTCTTCTAATCATACGCGTGCAGAGGTCACCACCAACTCTAATACTGGTGCAATTTATTCTGGTATTGTTCAACAAGATGATGATAACAAGAAGTCAGATCCACTGATGAAAGTCGAGGCACTTCAAATCAAGTTTCTGCGGTTAGTATACAGGACTGGAGTGTCTCCCAGTGCCGATGTAGTTGCACAGGTTCTGTACAGGTTGCAGCTTGCAAACTTGATTAAATCGGGTGAATCAGATGCCAGGAGACCAAACCTTGCTATCAACAAAGCTAGGGTTATAGCAGCACAGCAAGAAGCGCCGGGTGGGCCTGATCTGGACATCTCGTTGCGAATACTTCTTCTGGGAAAGACTGGTGTGGGAAAGAGTGCCATGATCAATTCAATTTTTGATGAGAGGAAGGTTGCTACTGATGCTCTGGTTCCTGCTACTCATAGGATAAAGAAGATTGAAGGAACAATCAAAGGAATAAGAGTCACAGTTATCGACACACCTGGCCTGATGCCTCATTATCATGGCCAAAGGAGGAACAGGAAGATTCTAAATTCTGTCAAGCGCTTCATTAAGCGATCCCCACCTGATATCGTGTTATACTTTGAGCGTTTGGACCATATTAACAGCAGATACAGTGATTACCCACTGCTGAAGCTTATGACTGACATATTGGGGTCTTCGATGTGGTTCAACACTGTCCTTGTAATGACTCACTGTTCCTCATCTCCTCCTGAAGGACCAGATGGTTACCCTTTGGAATATGACACTTACACACGTTACTGCAAGAATGTGGTTCAGCGTCATATCCAGGCTGCAGCTTCCAACACGCAGTTGGATAATCCTTCTGTGCTCATAGACAATCATCCAATGTGCAGACGAAACACCAAGGGTGAAAGGGTTTTACCAAATGGGCAGGTATGGGTATCAGAACTGCTGCTGCTGTGTGGGGCAACCAGGTTGCTGACAGAAGCAAATTCCTTGCTTAAGTTTCAAGATAGCTTCCTACTGTCACAAGCAAACACCAGGCTGCCTTCGCTACCTCATCTTCTTTCTTCACTCCTTAAGCCTCATTCTTCATCAAGTTCAGACGCTATTGACAGTGAATTGACAGAAATGTCAGATGAGGAGGATGAATATGATCAACTACCACCCTTCCGCATTCTAAAGAAATCTGAATATGAAAAATTGACAAATGAACAGAAGTCTGCATATCTTGATGAACTGGACTACCGTGAGACTTTGTACCTAAAGAAACAGTGGAAGGAGGGAATCAGAAGACAAAAGCTTACTGAAGCTCAGAATGACGAAGTTGGTGATGATTATGAAGAGAGTGCATCCCCAGAGATTGTGCACATGTCAGATATGGACATTCCACTAAGTTTTGACTCTGATTATCCTGTGCATCGTTACCGTCACATTATAACTGATGATCAGTTGTTTAGACCAGTTTTGGATCCCCAAGGATGGGACCATGATATTGGGTTCGATGCCATCAATTTTGAAGCATCTCAAGAGTTGAAAAAGAATGTCTCTGCAACAATTACAGGACAGATGAGAAAGGACAAGGAAGACACGTATATCCATTCAGAATGTTCAGTAAGTTACAATGCTCAGAGAGGCTGCTCCTTGATGGGGGGTATGGATATGCAAACGGCAAGCAGAGATTTGGTTTGTACCGTTCACGGGGATGCCAAGTTCCGCAATCTGCCTTGGAACACTACTGGTGGTGGCATTTCTGTTACTAAGTTTGGCAACAAGTACTTTGCTGGGGCTAAGTTAGAAGACTCTGTTACCATTGGGAGACGAGTTAAACTGGTAGCCAATGCCGGTAGAATGGCTGGCTGTGGACAGGTGGCACATGGAGGTGGTGTGGAGATTACAGCAAGGGGGAAAGATTACCCTGTGAGGGAAGAGAGTATCACTGCCGCGGTCTCTGCTTTGTCGTTTGAAAAGGAAACTGTAATTGGGGCCAACCTTCAGTCAGACTTCCGAGTGGGCCGTGGATCAAAAGTATCAGTCAGCGCTAACTTAAATAGTAGAAATTTAGGCAAGCTCAGCATCAGGACTAGCACGTCAGGCCACGCTGAGATAGCTCTGATAGCAGTTGTCTCGTTGATCCAGTTCATTCTTAGGAGAAGATCAGCAGCAGCTGAGAAAGGTGAGCAAGAGATTGACACCTATTTGGATGACTAAATAACAGGTAGAAGGAAAAGACAATGATTGCATGCTTGAGATGTTCTTCATCATCAGGATTTGCTGCAATTATGTTAATCTAAGGCGGCCGTCAATCTAGGATTCCAACTTGTATAGACTTCTGTATATGAGTTATTATGAGTATAATGTATGAAGGCATCATTTTCAATGAAGAGAGCTCCTTCTTCTGCCTATAGGTGATTTTCTAGGTTTTAAGGATGTAATCAGATGCAGTTTTGAGTTTTGACATCACATAAAGTTGAATTACTTTATTACTTGCATTGGAATGTTTATTTATACCTAGTTTCTGTTTCCCAATTTTAAAAGATCTCACTGATAAGATATTTCACTGATCAGAGACAAATATACAACCTTTATCTGTATAAGGAGGAAACTGAAACATCACATGGTTTTTGTTTTCCCTGTTCGCTTATGCTGAAATTTAGCATATGCTCATGCTTATGTTGAAATATTGTGAGAGAAAAATATTATTTTATGTGAAAACTATGAAGAGCACGCCTATGAGGAAAACAACCAGATTGAACAACAGAAGCTTATTTACTTCGATGACTTGTGGCGTCTCGAAGTGCACTTTTCTTGCAAACCACAAAATCCTTTGAAAACATTTTGAAAAACAATTTAGCAATCTTATAACTGGGCTTGCCGAGACGAACATTTGGCAGTACCAAATTTTCAGTGTGACTCAGCCGACCACATCGTCCTTTCAAGTCTCAAACTATTTCGAGTACATTAAGATAGTTTAATTCCCACTTGTAAATCGACAGCTGCATGAAAAATCCATACAAAAGGAATGCATAGAACACAAATATCTCAGTGCGCAAAGGAAAAAAACATATAAACGACCATCCTCGGATGCAGGTCAATCCTATAACTAGCTGAATCAGACACTTTGATGATCGGAGCAAACATAATCAGTAATCATCCGGGGCATCAGTGACGGATCTAGAAATTCATAGAAGAGGGGACTCAATTCATCTTCAACCTCTAAAACCCCTCCTCCATCTCTTTATGCCTATAAAAATTAGAAGAGGCTCAAGGAGGGGCTCCGTTGTCGCAGTGGATCCGCCCCCGCGGGGCATATATAAGAAAGGTAAACCATCACCTGCATTCAAACCAAAGCGCAGGGCCATAGAGGATATATAACTAGATATAACACACCGGATGTAGTTTGATCCATATGTCATCACAGGCAAAACGCAGTGTTCAGATGATCGAACCACACACTACGATTGAGATACTACTACGGCGACCATATAACTCGGTGCTAGTCATGTCTCCATATCACGAGCGCTGCCACCACAGGGACACCATGGTTTAGCAACATCTACAGAATGTCTAGGCATTCTATTATGGATAAGCAGGAGCATCTACGAGATTGCTCAGGACCTAAGGTAGCTGCTGAAGCCTCTTTACGAGCTGGAGGCCTCAAAGGTATCTGGCTTATGCTTCTCCATCAGGCCCGTCAGGGCTGCGTCGAGCTCCTTCTCCAGCTCCAGCTCCTTCTCCATGTACTCTTTCTTGAGCTTCATCTTCTTCTCCTCGTGGACTTTGATCAGCTCATCCCGCTCAGCTTCAAACTCTGCCACATCCTTGACCTGGCAATCAATGAACTTCTGTACATGATCCTTCCTGCACAAGACGGATGGATTGAGAATGGGAAACAGCAACTGACATGCGCATTGAAATTACAATGTCTGCATGAGATGATTGAAGCAGGAAACAAAAGCAACCCTGAGTTCTTGACAACTCATGCATTGAGATGGAGCATTTACATTATTTTCAGGGATGGTAATACACTACTATGAATTAGTGACACACCTTAGCTTACGATCTTCGGTAGTTCCAGAATCTACATCAAAGCGTCTAGCCTTTGAGCGCTCCTCCTGCAGCAACTTCTCAAACAGTTTTTCTTTATCCTCTGTGGCCTTGTGAATATCCTCAATTTGACTATGAAAAAATTCCTCCTGGTACTTCATCTGCAAAGCATGAAAACAAGGTCAACAACAGGTGGTGAAATCAAAAGATGGCAGCATCAATCTTATCACAGAAGTATTGAAGTGCAAGATATAAGTGTGACCCTCACAACAACAGCAAACTCTTTATCATTTGTTACTAAAGCCATTGACACAGACTTAGATGAAAAGAAAATTGTTGATTCTCGCATGTTCATTGGTAGAAAATATAACCACTTGGGTAACCTTATTACCTCTTGCTCATATTCCAAGTGCTTCTCTTTTGCTTTACTCCTAACAAATATATTCTCTTCCATAGTCTCACGTAGCTTCTGGGTAATAACACCCAATGTTTCTTCTACTGCTTTAGAGCGCTGCTCTGTCTTAACCACCTTGTTCTTCAGGTAATTCAGTTGTTGGTTGTCTTCACTCATCTGTTTCATTTGCATCACCACCATCTCATTGTAAGACTTCATCTCATACTTCAGACGGCTTTTACCTGAAATTACAGTGAAGATAAAAATATAGTTAGCAATTCTCCAGTTAAGTTAGTAAAATGCTCAATGTCCTGTTTGGTAGATGCAAGATAAGATGTATGTATTTCAAAAACAGTCCACTACTTGCTTGGAGGCTTCATATTTCAATAAACAGGTTACAGATTGTTGGGATCTGGTCAGCCTGCACAGGTGAGCACCACCTCAAACACACAACACGCACTCGGCTGGAGGTAGAAGAGGTTGAGCACAGACACAGCACAAGCACAAGTGCAGCAACTGAACTGGCTCCTCTATTGATTTCGATTGAAATATATATACATGTAGCAGTAGATGCATACCAACTGCAAGGTACACTAGTACCTGGCTGAGATCAGCCCCCAACTACTTAGACATGGCTGAGGTAAGCCATTACAGGGTTGGCCTATTGCCATACCGCTAGAGTAGACTAGATAGGTAGATGGACAGCAATAGATGACCTATTGCCTAATCCCTGCGGCAGCAAAACAATTAAGCGGAGCAGCAGATCATCTTACACAGATTTCAATTCTTTGATTTATCTGTTGTACTGTTTGAAAAGTCAGTCCCTGTGGTCACAATTTCTTCACCCATTCATAATGAGCAATGGTTTATCAGTCAAGAGAGGTGATGTATTTTCATTTTCACAAACAAGACAACAATGGCACACAAAGAAGCATTTTGCTTCGATGATTCGTAAGTTATCAGGAAGCGGTCTAATGGCCATATGATTTAGTTCAAAAGGCCACATTCCATAAGTTCATAGAGAAATCCTGCCTTCCCAAGCAGGCCCGTGAAGAAGGGAGCTGCACTAAACCAGAATTGATTGGCCTATAAAAAGAAGGAAATCTACAGCTCGAGTATCGTTCTTCCTAAAAATAGGCGTCATTTTAAGTTGTGCTCCACTGTGCATTAAGTTAGTTGGTGGAAGCGTTGTGAAATATTAGCAAGATTTTGCTGTTATTGCTCTCCAAACAAGATGCTTTAATCTAAGTGCTGCACCCAGATTTCGAAATATGAACTGCTCTTGAAAAGGAACAAATCCAAACAGAGCATCTAGTAATGCACTTTAAAACTTAAATGAAATAAACTGATGTTATGTTCCAGCCACCATAAAAACCCCGCTTAGCGTTCATAGATTAAACAGGATGTAAAAATTAAAGGTAAACAACAGAATAGAAAGCAGTAATAATTCAAGGCATAAAGAATTCAGGGAGAAGTCCACTAAATCATGTTGTTTACCAGATAAAAATAAAAGCATACACAGAATAGAAAGCAGTAATTTTGTAAGAAACAGTACCATGGCAATGCTTATTAAACGCCTCCATATCCTCTTTGCTCGCTAAGAAACCAAATAGCAGCCTTTTCCCACCAGGTACGAATCGAACCTTGTTGTTGAGCTGCCATGCATTCCTGTCTTTACCTTGATTAACAAAGTGCTTATGCAGACGTTCAGCTTCCATGTAGCCCACAGCTGAGCTTTCAAATATTAACACACTCATACCACGGTGCCCAGAGGGACCATAGGCATGACGTGCTTTAGTTGCTGCATATTCTCCGAAATAATCAAGGAGCTCTTGGTTCCCCATGCCCTTCCACTAGATTAGGTCAAAGAATAAACAGAAATCAGAATACAATACAACTTAATTGTATAGCCCTTGAAGAGCTATAAAGGACTTCTTCTATAAGATCTAAGCAGCATTATGATCCACACTCAGCTCAAAAAAATTGTGGGCACACAATGTATTGAACGCAATTAGCTATAAATAATAAAGAGGATCAATGTGGTCAACTTAGAATGCACAAGACAAGAATATAATATCTAGGTAAATAAACATAACACATTATTCATGGTAACTGATCCACTTAGGGAGCATATTGCACCTTTGTACAGTCAGATCAAATGCTCTAAGAAGATGCATAAGTGTCAAGTTATGAGTAAAAGGGATAGAGAGAATCCAAATGCAAAATATGTACTTAGCATTTCACAGGGGGAAAAATACTGCTAATATGAAATTATATACAAACAAATCAGTCACCTTATCATCGTCATCTTTTTCCAAGAAGGTGTTCATAACAATAACCATTGGTGGCCACACTATCTCCCGATCAGTGCTTTCTCGCAGCCCTTTCCATTTCCCAAATTGTTCGCCCGCTGGTATCACTGAAGTTCCCCTGAGAGAGAGCTCCTCTTCCAGCAATGCAGCCAATTCTCTGTGAAGCCTAACCCTTGTAGAACCCTTTGTTCTAGCATGAGTCATTAAAGGTTGCAGACCTTTGTACCAGTCAATTGCCCCAGGTCCATTTTTGCATGCCGGGCAGTGCCATTGCCTAGTTTGTTCATTAATCTGTTCCACACTCAATGTATTCAAGACTTCAAAGAACCCTTTGAACCACTTGTTAGTTTTTCGAGTCTCAAAACTTTTCTCACTTGCATCAGAATCATAGTCATCACTGATATCATCACTCAAATCATCATCGTCATCTGATGCATTGTTGCCATCAACATTCTCCACCTCAGGATCAGAACCAGATGGAGGAGCATCATCCTTCTCTACTTCAGAACCAGATGGGCGAGGCCTGGATTGCCACTGCCAACCATTTGCCAGAGGTGGAGTCACAACAGGGCGCAGTGTTTGTGGTGGCCGTCTAGGATTGCATCGGTTAGCAGCACCACGATCTGAAGCTTGAGCCCAACTTGTTCCAGAAGGGTGCGAGGAACCATTGCCACCCCATGCTGGCCTTGCTGTGTTAGGTGTCGCATTTGTGGAACTCCATGGTGCCCACTGTCTCCCACCTACTTGCCCTTGTTTCTTGGACTTCTTCCCCATGGTTTCCCAGCCACCATCTGTATGCAGGGTAGGATTATGCGGTGTCAGATAAATTAATCTCAACAAGTATCTGTCAGTAATGGCAAAGAACATCATACTCCACTACGAAATACAATGATGCTAATTAATCAGTGTGGAGAGTTGCAGGAATTAGGTTATAAAATATAGAAATAAAATACTTTTACCTATTCAGCATAGTAATTTCACAACTTCAAAGTTCTATCAGTAGCTAATATACTGACCAAAAGCTAGCTGCAGATCTAATTGTCAAGAGATACATGCAAGTCATTATAGGACCAATACACATTAAGATAACAATTGGTGCACACTGGTGCTAATTTCACTACACAACAATCACAAAAATGCATATAAAATCAATCCTGCAGTAGGGATAACATGTTGCCATCCCATAAGTAAATCACATACATCAAGCCTTTCACTTGTTAAAATGAACATAGCCAGAGTTTACCAGATCGACAATGTCAAACCAATGTGCACTGTGCAGTAACATAATTTTCCCAAGAATCATTCAGTTATTCAGTATGTTATAAGGATCCATGAAAGAATGAAACAAAGTGAAACACAAGCTAAAAAGACAAGCAACAGCAATTAAAAAAAAATTGACTACCAGCAACCATGCAAGTAACCTTATGAGACAGCTGAATGAGTATCAGACTTGACTAAGAACAACTAAAAACCCTTTAGAAAATTCACAACATAACTTGAACCCCTATTCAAGACGTAATCTGAACTCGCGGATAGAAATCGGAACGATTGTAAAAATGTCACAAACCAACCACACAGAATGAAAACTAAGAGTACATACCGATACCGATTACATAAGGACAGCAAACTAAAAGAGCCACCAAAATATCATGCAATTACTAAGACAATTAAAATCACCTAACATTTTAATTAAAAAAAACAACTACCAAGGATGAGAACTTTAATCCCTTAGTTATTGTAGGATAATAATATGAAATTGTAGAAAATAAAAATGCAAGGATCTATTAACTCATAGATAGATCACCGATTTCTTAAATTTAATATTACAATAGTTTCTAACAAATAAGCAACAAATTATTAACTCGTAGATCACCGATTTTCTTATAATAAAAGGACAAAAGAAAGGACGGGGCTAACAAAATCTGCTTCGCACGAAGCACACGATCCCCAAGTAAATGGCTAAATCCGTACCTCCATAAAAAAATGGCTAAATCCCACCGAAAATAAACGCAATAATATTCAAGAGCAATCCGCCAACCCCCAAGTCCATCCAAGGAGATGAAACTCATCAAACGATTAAAAAAAAACTACAAGCAGCACCATGGATCCGAGCAAAGCGCGGATGAACCACTGGAACGCCCAAACAAACCCCCACCGATTCCGCACCCACGCGAACCAGCATTCGCCCCTCGTCCGTCGTCCCCCAAAACCCCCGTCGCTCCGAAACAACCCGCCCAAAATGGAGCGACAGACGCGACCAGCCCGCACGCACGAGACGGAACAGATCCGCGAAACAAAACTCCCCGCAAATCCACCCTAAACCCTACCCGACCCCACTCAAACGATCCGGCATTGCGCGATCCGTCCACCCACGAACCACAGGGAGGAGGAGGGGGAGAGGCGGGAGGTGCTCACCGGAACCCGGAGGCCCGCCGCCGCGACGATCGCCGGAGCCCGACATCTACCGCGCGCTCCTCGTTTCTCTCCGCCCCTACAGCGTGGTGGGGGTTTTACGTTTGCAGTGGAGAATGGAGATGCCTTGGCAGTGAGCGGAAGTGCGGAACGGGGGCCGCCGGGGCGGGTCATATGGACGGCACCACCACCCCTGGAGAGGTGCGCGCGGGAGTGCTCCTTTCGCTCGCCGCCCGATCCGTCTCTGCCCAGAGACACAACTCACTGACGGCGTGGGCCAGGATAGTGGGTCCCGAGGTGCAGTCGGTAGGGTAGCTTCCGGCGAAGGTGACGAATGATGAGGGCCAGTGGACCCGGAACGTGAGGGCCAACGAGTCAACTGCAGGATCGCCGAGGAAATGGGGACGGGCCCGCATGTCAGCGTGGTTAAAGTTGGCTCCGTCTTTTATTGAGTGGATGGATTTGGATCATTCATGGTTTGGATTGGGTTTGATATGGCTTCATTCGGTGACAGTCTGAACGGTAGCATTTGGTGAGGATCAGGGAGGCCAAGAGAATCTCATGCCATAAGTGATTCTTTTCTTTAGTGGAACACATGTACTTCTCCCCATGTTTGCTAAGATTGTGTTTAGTTCCGCATGGAACGCAAAATACAAAATACCAACTATTTTGGAATGATGAAATGCAAAATACTAAATTTTTCATGGGTGTGTTTAGTTCCATCTAAAGTACTAAAATTTTCATGGGGTGGGTGAGGGCTTTTTGGCTTTTTTTTTGTCTCAAGAGACTAAAATCCAAAATGGAGAATGATACCTTTTTGCCAAAAAATTTACATGGTGTTTAATTCCATTTTGTAAAATAATGGACCAAAACCCAAAATTTTTTGGCTGAAATGGGGAACTAAACACACCCTAAGCCCTAAGGGGGTGTTTAGTTCCCGAAATTTTTTGGGTTCTACAGTAACATCGTGCGTTTGGACACATGCATGGAGTACTAATCGTAGACAAAAAAAAACTAATTGCACAGTTCTCGGGGAAATCGCTAGACGAATCTTTTAAGTCTAATTAGTCCATGAAAAATCTTAAGTGCTACAGTACCAACATGTGTTAATGACGGATTAATTAGTATCATTAGATTCGTCTCGTAGTTTCCTGATGGGTTCTGTAATTTGTTTTTTTATTAGTATCTGAAAACCTCTCCTGACATCCTTTCGACATATCCGATGTGACACCCAAAAATTTTCACCCCACGAACTAAACACCACCTAAGTTTTGGTCCCCTCTCCTTCAACCTAGTGGATGTCGAGGGGAATATAGGTTATAGGATAAGATGAGTGTTCACCAATAATACACTGTTTGGAATGCGGAAATTTTTTCTATTCCTGTGTTTTTTATGAAAATGAACTGATTCCTGCGCAATTCCTGTGAAATTCATGCGTTTCAAACAAGCCCTAAGTGATGAAGAGTGAACATCTTTTATCTACAAAATTGCGCCCCCTCATATCCCAATCTTAAGACTATTGGCTTATGATATTTTAGATAAATAATAGTTTATTGCTTAAGAAACTACATGTAATTTATAAGATGATACTATAACAGAACCGACCAAATTATAAGAACATAAGTATAAAAACAATCACCGAATGATCAAATTCCTATACTTAAGCTCCCATAATCCCGGTAGTCCGGAAATCTCGAAGGATTTTAAACAACTTTCGACATACAAACCAAGATCGTAGTGATTCAACACAACACATCATCTGTTACAACATTACAATCATCGGAGTTCAAAACAAATTATTACAAACTCAGTTTGTTTCGCGGAAGCAACATAGTTTGATACATAATTTTAGAAGTTCGAATACATTGCCAGGGTAACGGTCATGTCCCACAAAAACATCTTCAGGTAAGGACACTAGTAGAGACCGCGCCCAATGGTATAGTCTTCATCCCCGGTCGGGAGAAGACAATACTTGCAGCAATCAAAGGAGAACTGGTCATCTGCAACAGGTAGGAAATAAACCCTGAGTACGAGAAAATACTCAGCTAGACTTACCTGTCAAAACCAGAAATAAAGGACACCAAGGATCATGCAAGGCTTATGAGGTGGGCTAGCTTAACACAACTGCATAAAAGAGCTTATGAATATAATAACCAATTTAAACTTAGCATCAATTTTATTATCATTTACCTATCCACTAGATTAGCATCTATACTAGAGCACTAACTTATTAGGAGCAAACAATATTAACCATAACAGGTATAATAAGGCTGTCATCATCATATCATCATTCCTGAACCATCATGTTATTTAGTGTATCTACTTTGGAGATAAGCCCGTCAAGTTCTCACTAACCGGTGAGAGATGGCGACTCGAATCGAATTACAACTCAGTTGAGGGGGTATTCCTAACTCTCACCCTGGCATACTTTGCAAGGGTAGCCGTGAGTCACATTTGGTACAACTTAGGAACCAACTTCGCGGGTTCGGTCAGCGCCAGCACTCTTAGGGATTACCCTTCTGCCAAGATGATCAGGACTTTTAAATCACCTGCCCTTAGACTCACGCCTACGACTCTCTTCCGAGGCGCACTTTATACTTACTGACTCCTGGCCTGAGTTGAGCTACTCAGCTTCGTGGTCGGTCTCCAGACCCAGCCAACTAAGAGAGAGGCATGCGTCAACATAAATAGGAAAGGCTCCAAGATTCGGTCTTCAATCGACATAGACGGAGTCACTGCAACCGGCAAGCCTCCGCCCGGTCTTCAATTCAAATTAAGACAGGTTCTTTTCCACGATAGCAAATATAGCTAACCGTGCCACATGTATTTTCCTATAACTCACAGGTGACAGGAAATCACCTGACTTCTACCGCATTTAAGCAGGGCTAAGCACTACACGAGCCTGAGCTACTTAGGATTCAGGGTATCAATATCTGGACAAGGATTGGATAACCAATGCAGCAAGTGTTTTCATCCAACACCTAAACTTAATGCAACAATATATATAACAATAATACTTTAATTGCATTTCAAAAATTAGAAAACTTATAATGCTCCGGGGCTTGTCTTTCACAAAGTTGCATGGATGATGGTCCGGGCACTCAACGGCGACCTCGTCTGGCACTTCTCCTGAAGGCTGCATCACCCGAATCTCCGGTGTTGGCTGCTGCTGCTCTCCGCTCGGTTCCTCGAATTACAGCAGTGTCACTCTTTCCGGTACACCTATTGCATGCATATGCACAAGATAAATATCATGGATGCATAAGGAATGACATGATGCTCATGATGAATGGATAACAGTAAGTATTTAACGAAAACATCACTGGACACTCGTTTGCTGAGTACTAATAGCTCTAGTCAATTCACTTTAAACATGTATCTATCTTGACTTGGAAGCACAAGATTAACTTACCTAACTTGCATAACCTAAGACAAAGTTGTTCATCTCCAGTTAAGGGCCTAACACCTACACTTAAACTTATCTTAATCAACTTAAGTGTTTATTTGCATCACAACACGCGTATAATAGTAAAGACATTCATCACAGAAAGTTACGAGTTTCACATGCATAGAATAGTTCATGAAATCACTCATAGCAGGAGTTCTACAAATTCAAATGACTTGCAAGAGGACATTCTGGAAATCTTATGAAATTTTCTACAAATCATTTATAAACATCAAAGCATGATTCTTACGTTAATTAAGTCGAATTCAAGTAAACACAGAATCTGTCTTGTGTAGATAGAGAGCAATTCAACTCGGAACCCAACTTAGAACAGCTGTAGTTTCTAAAATACATGACCAAATGCTACCAAAATTTAACAGCAGCTAGATCATTAAATTCAAAACAACTTTGTTATAAATCCCAAGACATGAAATCATCATTTTCATAGGGTAATTAACAGTCTCCTAGAATCTGTCTAGAAATGGCAGATTCACTAAATTAAATATTTAGTGATGATGCAAAAGCATAATTGGACCAAACCAAGTTTACCAACTTGTTGTGCATATCAGACGAACATCAGAAAGTATAGTGCCAACTTCTAAATAATTTATTTAATATCCTTTTCTAATTTATTTATTTAATTAGGTGATTAAAGCAACATATAGTAAAACTGTACAGAAAAATCTACAAAAGTTACAGTAGCTACCTCATGCTTCACATAGACCATCATAAAAATTTCAAAGCAATTGGACAAGCAGAACTTGTTGTATCAAAAATAACAGATGACATGTCTATTTCTAGCATAAATAGAAAACCCTATTGAAAAGTATCAAACAATATATTTTATATTTTTTCTAGCATCCTTCTTGCATAAGAATAGCACTCACCAAATTTTACCTTTACTGGATCTATAGAAAAACTATGAAAATTCACACAAGATCCATCCATGCAAACAAGAGAATTACATAACTCCTACATATAGTGTCTAAAGTGTATGAAAATTTAACTACAAGCTATTCATGATATGATCAGTACACCATAAAAATTTTATGCCATTTGGAGCTACACAGAAAAAGATATAATTACCTCTATTTTCCAGATGATTAAAAGAGATAATTAGTAACTCTATTTTTCATCACAGAACTAGGCACATATTATATTTTTAATATAAACTAGACATTACTAGAAACTCAATAAAATTGAAACCACATCATTTGGATCTACCAATCAAGAGATATGTATTTTTGAAATTATACACAAATCTGTGAAAATAAATAAAAGAAAAACAAATTTCCTACAACTACTCGGGTTGCTGGGGCGGCCCGAATGCCCAACTCAGCGCACGGCGGCCTAGCGAGTCTAGGCGGGAAAAGACCAACGCTAACATGTGGGCCCCGCCCATCATTCGCACACAGAGCAGGGGAGGAGCTTCGGCCAGCGCTTCTCGCCGCCGGTGACCCTTCCGACGAAGACGAGCACTCCATCGTGCTCTCCGTGCCACCCCCGAACCTAGGCACCTCTTTTCCCCTAACTCTACTGCACTGGAGATACCTCGTCATCGTTCATGGCGGACGGCGGCGAGCGGCTCACGTCGATGGCCGCGAAATTGGACATCACAGAACGAACAAGCGTCTCTATGTCTCTCCTTACCTCACGATGAGTCGAACGAGCTCATTGTTGTCCAACCGAAGCACCGACGTGGTCTAACCACCATGCATGGCGGCACGGTGGCGATCCCGACCTCAGACGCGGCGGCGTTCCACGCCATTGGGTCGATTTCACCAAGTAGCGTCTTTCGCTCTACTAGATCTACCACTACAACGCACGGGACACGACCCAATCGACCAACGAGCAAACAAGTGCATCAAATATGGAGCTTGACTCTGTGGTGGCCATGGCGGGTGCGCCTAGTGCGGTGACTCGTTCTTGCGAGTCCGGCATGGTAGCAACTAAAACGGTAGCGCCTACAGCTTCTACATGACCCAAGTAACACTAAACAACTAATGCAGAGCATAGAGAAACACGACATTGCTCTGGCCACGGTAGAGCGCAAGGTGGGCGGAGCTCTGAGCATGGCGGTGGAGAAGAAGCGACCTTTTCCGCTCTACCTGGGGCAAAAACGGATGCTTGGTGCGGTCGAGGACGTGGAAGGGCTCGAGGCGGTGCTGTGGCTCGGAGGAATCAGACAATGGCACTTGGGTTTGGGTGAGTTGCTCGGTGGCAGCTGTCGTTCGCCTCCGGTCACTGCTCGTCTCAGAGAGGGAGACGGTGAAGAGGAAATGGCGAGAGAGAGGGAGTGAGTGAGGGGGCCGGCCTAGCTTTCACTGTGAACACGCGCGTGCATCGTGGAGAGGCCGGCATGGCATGCACGCCACGCGGTGGCCGGTTTCTGAACCGGTCAGCCATGTCAAGCAACTGAATCGAAGTTCTGATGGCCGACTGTCAGCGACATTTTGAAACCTTATTACGCCTACTCTAGCTCGAGTTAGCTGTAGGTGATATTAACAAACTTGTAGAGCTACAGGCATACTACAATATTGTCAATTGGAGCTTGGACTGATTCGGCTTAGTTAGTGAGTTATGACTCTCCAAAGTGGGTCACATGGAAACTGAAACTGAGTTTCAGTTAACCCCGACTGAAACCCGGTTTTTTACGCCCTCTACCTCATTAACCAGTGAAAACTAGGTGATGGTGCTATTGATAAAATCATAGAGCTATGTGAGCACTACAAATATGTTAATATGGGTTAGGGCTGGTTAGGTCTAGTTTGCAAGTTATAAGGTCCCAAAGTAGGGCACTTCAAACTGTTATCCAGTGAAGACTTAGCCAAAATTTGCTAAGTGTCAAACAACACTTCTACTAACTTGTGGGCCCTGTTTGAGCATGTTTAAGTCAATTTCATGAGATGGCCATATTGAGACTTTTGTTCCTTGATAAATTTGCTACAACTTTGGTAAAGGGCGCACATCCATGCAAGATCTCTAGGTTAGACTTTTCAATCAGTCAAACTAGGGCACTCTATAGGTTATCTCCAGGTCAAACCTCACCTAGAGGGCAAATTAGTCATTTTGGTCCATATGAACAGTGTTCCACCAATTACCCTAAGTGTAGTTAAGGTGTATTAGACCATAATTAACCACTGTACACAAGTGTTACACCAACTTCTAAGTACCACATGTGATGAAACAAACAAAACACTCAAATTACCCTATTGTTGCAAAACCATGTTTCATAGTTTTGTTGCAAAGCTCAAGCTTGTCATGTACACTACAATGTTGCCATGTTTCAATGTATGAGAACTCATGTTGCATTTACATGTTGTACTAACCATAATTCACAAGCAATCATGTATGAAACAAACATAATTGATAATGTTGCATACACATGTTTCAGGTGACAATTGCATGATGAGATGAATGATGCACATGTTTATGAAATGAACATGCAATTTGTGGGAGCCAAACACCTGGGTGTTATAGATACCTCACTGATGGTGCCAAAACTATGTAAGATGACTTACACATTATGCATATGGAATCTGGTTCTGAATAATTGCTCAATTGTTGCTAATGAATTTCTCGATATTGTGTGGGTTTGATGAGTCACAAAGTACTCCCTCCGTCCGGTTGAATATGCAATTATGGGAAACGTGCCGTTCAAACTGTGTCAACTTTGACCAAATTTATAGCAAAAAGTATTAACATTTATGTATCAAAATAAATTTATTATGAAAATATATCTCATAACCAATCTAACAGTACTTATTTTGTCTCATAAGAGTTAGTATTTTTTTATATAATTTTAATCAAAATTTGCGATGGCTGATTTCTCGGGATGTGAGAATTGCACATTCATTGGGACGGAGGGAGTATGTATGTAAAGTAATTCAAATGAATCACTAGGTAAAATGTTACTCCCTTCGTCCCCGAATATAAGATATGCACATATTTCAAAATTCAAACTTTGTTATCTTTGACTAACAATTAGCCTAATTATATCAAAAGTTTGTATTACATAAGTAGTTACATTAGATTTGTATTTAGAAATACTTTCTAATGATCAAACTTTTGTTCCTATAAATTATATATTATAAGAGAAATTATAGATAATATATATGTTCTTAAAGACTGCACCAAGTCAAATCGCGCCTTATATTTGGGGATAGAGGGAGTAAAAAATGATTGTGCTACAAACTAGAACAATCTAACATCAAGGTTGGGTGTGTGTCTTTGTGTTGCTATATGTTATTATATCAGATTGAATCAATGTACTGGTTTTGTTCTATCTTTTTCTATTTCCTTGGAATTGTGTGGGAAATATTTACTTGAAGAAAGTACATGATAGTAAAAACATCATGGTAATTGCTCCTTGACATTTTTACTATGATTTAACAAATAGTACAGATTTGGTTTACATCCCATTTGTGAGAGTTGCAGTGTGGCTAAATGGTTTCTTCTCGTCGTTCTTCGTGAACAAAAGTGGATTCATGAACCAGCTCCTCTTCCTTTTATGATTTCATCTTTTATTATTCTAATTAACATTTCCATATAATTTGGTTTCTTGGTGATACATCTAATGATATTACTTAAGATTGTTATCAGTTGTATGCTACCCTGTTTGGATGCCTATAGATGAATAGCTATCTACTAATAGTTATCTATTTTGGATCCAAATAGGTGTAGCTAATAAAATAGCTAATTTTAACTAGACCTCTCAATAATAACTACCTCACTAGTTGGACAAAATCAAATAATAGTAGCTAATAGTTATTTTAGTAGCTTTTTATTAGCTGTGCTTCCAAACACCCTCCAGCTAATATGTAGCTAATAGTTAGCTAGCTAATATCAGATATGAGCTATTAGCTAGCTAACTATTAGTAGATAATCCAAATAAGGTCCTACTTTCCTTTTATTTTTTTACTAGGATTATACACATGTGTAACAATTAGAACAAACTTCATTGCCATAAGCCAACATCAATCTCATCTAGCTCCTACAATTCGTTGTGCCCAGATTGATACCGATGACATCTGTTATAGATGGATTTCTTCTACATGCAAAACATTCGTTTTGATGTTTGAAAAAGGCAAGAAGCAAACTACCATGGATGCACAACAAACATTGATTCTCTATTACCCAAGAACAAAGTTGCTGCTGCATGCCCTGTGAGCTAAGCATGCAAACTGAACACTAGGGAATGGGACCCTAATTAGATCTCAAAAGCAAAGAACATGTCACCACATGATCATCCCAAACATTATCTAGTCCCGCTTAAGTTGTCACATACCTATTTCTAGATTAGGAATACTTTTAAGTTCAAAGCCGAAGTTGTTATAAAACTTCTATGATTCTTGTGTTGTCCTATTTTCCTTGTTTGTGAGAAGGTTTTTGATACTAAATCTTGCTAAAAGCAAACCCCACATTTCTTCAAAAAAATGAAATTTGACACTTCTTTCAACGCATCATGTGGTAATTTATCTGTAGAGCCAAAGCTCATCTTGAGGAAAAAAATATTAATGTAGAATCTAAAAATTGCTTGATACGTAAAATTCAATCCTAGGGATGAGAAGTTTTGGCCACATCTTCATTCCTCGTGGTAATTATTGACCAATTAGATCTTAACGTACCATTAGCTCCCAAAGGAGATCTCTATGATCGTTAGTGTACCATGCTACCTAGAGATGGCAGTGGGCCCTGATCCTCGATCCCTCAAAGAGACAGGGATAGGGTCAATTTATCCCCCATGAGGATCGATTTGGTAAGAATTTGATCCCCATTGGGGATGCCAAGGATGACGATGGTTCCCTAATCCCCATCCTCGATCCCTGCTTCGTGCCCCGCTGAAAGCCCAAGTTTGGTTTTGGTAATTAATGACACCAAGTTGCTAATGTCATTATGATTAAGTGAATTGAGCTAGGCATAGCAACATATGTGGCAAGGAGTGGTGGCCGCAAGATCACAAAGAGATGGTGTATGGACATGAAATGATGATCATAGTGATCAAGCATGAGGAGATGAACATGGAACAAAGTGATCAAGGCAAAGGTATAATCATATGGTTTGCTTTTGCCGGTCTAAGATGAGTAGAGAAGTGATTGACCGGGTTTAGAATTGATAGCCGACTATCAAGATGGGCAATCACGATTAGCTCGTGAATCAAGTACTACTAGGTCATCATCTTGAGCATATGCATTAGGATCTAGTAGAGAGCTAACATAACATCTTGTAAAATGATTATGAAAATGCTAACACACATGCATATGGTGATGTACACTTGGTGCCTTGGTGGTGTTAGCACATTTGCGAAGGTGGTGGAGTTTGAGCGATAGAGAGGGGTTTGGGGTTCAGGTGTTTTAGAGGAAATGAAATGACTATTTTTCTTTACGTTGAAAGTGGGAAGAAGTAGCGAAGTCACGAAAGTGTTTCATATTGAAAAGCACGCATCCGACACGGTGTTCGGCGGTGTCGGACGATGTCCTGGCGTCTGACGCTTAACTTTAGCTTGCGGAGCGTTGGCGGCCATGCATCAGACGCGCTGACGGTGGAACGTCGGACGCATGACGTCAGCGTCTGTTGGCGTGGGCGTCAGCTATGAGCGGAGGTGGCAGAGGAGCATGGAGCACCTGATGCTAGAGTGCGTCTGTTGCCACACCAATGGATGCGTCTGTTGCGAGTTCAAGCGTTTTCAACCCTCTCTGGACTACGTCTGTTGCATCGTTGGACACGCGGGCTCGCATCGTCAGATGCGTCTGGTGTTCACGAAATTGACCATTGGTTCTTTGAAGTGGCTGGACGCGTGGTGCTTCGTGGTGCATCGGATGCGGCAGCATGCGTTTGTTGCGTAGGCATCAGACGCGTCTGATGCCCCCGATCAGGCTGCTGTGAGGAGGCCAACGGCTCTGTTTATTTGATGGCTTATAAATATGAGCATGACCGGCCTTTGGGGGCTCTCTTTTGCAGATCTGAATACTTAAGGCATACTTTGAGCTAGAGAACACTCACTCCACCCATCTCCTTACTTGGTTGCATACTCTAGTGAGATTCAAGTGTATTGCTTAGTGATTTGCATCTAGTGGCACTTGATCTTTGAGTTGGCTGTGGATTTCTTGTTACTCTTGGGTGTTTCACGACATCCTAGACAACTTGGAGAAGTGGTGGTGTTGAGTTCGTGATTGGAGATTGTTTCGATCCTCACCAAGTGATTGTGAGGGATTCTTGAGCCTTTCCCGCGGGAGTTCGCAAATTGGCTACTCTAGTGGAGCTCGTGGCTGGAGGATCCCCATCTTGTGAGTGGATGTGCGGCACCCACTGAGGATTTGACTCTTGATAGTCAATTAGCTTGTGATCCATCAAGTGGGTGCATCGCCATAGCGAGGACTAGCTTGTCGGGAAGCAAGTGAACCTCGATAAAAAATCTTGTGTCATCTCTTTGCCGAAGATTTCATCTTGTAATTGTGATTGCATTGATTGATTGGTTCATTAGAAATATCTCTACTCATCAACATTGGTATAACAATACATGCTCACTCCTTTACTTACTTGTCTACCTTGCTAGTTGCTTAGCTTGTTATCTCTTGTAGATTCTAGCTCCTAGTTTGTGTAGTGTATCTCTTTCACCTAGGAGTAGAGTAAGTAGTGACTTAGCCTTGTTGGTGTGAATTAGAAATTATAGCCTTCACATCTACTAGAATTGTTTAGGTAGCTTGCATAGTGTAGTTGAGCTAGTGCTAGAATTAGCGTCACCATCTTTTGTACTAACTTTGTTGTTGAGTAAAGTTTGTAGAATTTTGAAAAGGCTATTCACCCCCTCTAGCCATTTAGGACCTTACACCCGCTACAGCGTGACTCATGAGTGAGATGAACCAGAGGGCAGAGCTCCAGGTCCATCTAAAGGCCCATTATTTATTGCCGACTATATACACCACCACTAACCCTAAGTCCTAGGTGGCCAACTCTTTAGTCCACCCCAGCCACCGCCCATCAGAGCTCTAGAGCAGCACGCGCGCCACTACTGCGTCACCAGAGGTTAAGATGAGGAGTCTGTCACGAAGTGTGCACGGTGTCACCGGCGTATGGCTTGCTTCTTGCGAAGTCATGGACTTAATCCCCAAGCTGCAACGCCATCCACTGGTTACTACTCTTGAACGTCCCGCACAGCTCCACACCATTCACCAAAGTCAAAAGAGGTAGGGTGTGCAACCATGGGCAGAAGATGATGTGGTTAAGATGCTAAACACTACGTATCAATTCCATTCACTGTCTCATAGTCGTACGCCTCTTCATCATTGTGATGCATGTTTTCTTTAGATTTGTGAGAATAGAACTAATGTTTCCCGTTCTGTGGATTTCTACATATGAGAACTACTAAATGTTCCTTGTCCTTTGGATTTTTTTATATGAGAACAACATTTGTTTTTGAGAAATCGGCACTAAAATCTTTGCTTCTTGTGTCGTATCCTCTTCTAACTATAATTTTATTATGGGACATGGATCTCGGTGGGGGTTAATTCCCCACCGAGGGACCGGGATTGAGAAAAAGTGTCCCCACAAACATTGCCATGGACAGGGAATCCTCCCCTAAAAACGGGGATGGGAGGCCATCCCCCGATAGGGAATTCCCTGTTGTCATCTCTAATACCCTTCATATTGTCAGGTAGTGCACATCTGATATAGTCCATATATCGTCAAGGATCATAATATACCTACAAAAATATGAAAAATATAAGTTTGCTTCATCGGTGCATGAATCTACAACAACATGCTCAGGATAAGTCTTGGTGCAAGATGGTGAGTTTAGATCAATTAAATCAATGCAAGGAGTAGAGACATCCTTTTGAATTATGTCAGAGAGAAGCCTTTTTAGGTGATTTTTTGAGGTACTTGTACTAGCTTCTAGTTAATAATTAAAGTTTGTTAGCCAGCTCAACATTATAATCTGCAAATGCATCAAATTTTCTTGCAAGTTCATCATAACTTTTAATTGAGCTAACTAACTTTTGTTCCAAGTTTTGATTTTTGCTTGGTGCTCAGTGCAAGTTCTTGAAATTGTTCGACCAAGTTAGCAAGATCTTCATAGGAAGGAGGAGGGGAGTCATTATGACTTCATCGTTTTCGCTTTCAACTATATTTCTTGCCATGAGACATATGTGCGAAGAGCTTGATGATAACTTGTGGTGGAGCCTCCTGTGATGGGCTTCTTCCTCACTTGAAGAGTCATCCCATGCATTCACATTTGTAAGGCATTGACCACCTTTTCCTTTCCTTCCATTCTTATTGTTCTTTAGTTTGGTTTTGTTTGGACAATCCTCCACAAAGTGCTAAATCTCACCACAACTCATTTGTGTTTTTCTTTGGTTGGTGAACATGATGTCTTCAAATTGTGATGGGCACGCCCTTGGACTAGATCTTGCCAATCATCTTCTTCACTCCTCTCATCACTTATTCATCATCATCATCGGAGGATTGTCTTCCTCCTTCTCATCTTCTCCCTCACTTGAACTTGAACTCTTGATTCAACCTCTTAATCTTCTTATCTTCATCTCACGAGAGGGTGATGTTTTGCTTGCTTGATGAAGATTTTTTTGACCCATCTTCCTTGACATTTCAAATGCCATTATCTTTCTGATGGCAATGGTAAGGTCGTTGTGCTCAAATCTTATTGAGAAGACAGAACTATAGCCCTTTTAGCTCTACTAAAGAGGCCATTATAAGCACTACATAGGACATGTCTGTATTATAGAAACGATTGAAATCATCGCAACTATTATTTGTGGACAATGATAATGGTGGTGGATGTGAAATGAGATCCGTCAGCTAGCTAGGTAAATGTGAGTAGCAAGATAGCCCTAGTGAAGTGGGCCTAATAGGATTGCATGTGCACGTCCACGGTAACTATCAAGAAAAAAGAAAGCAAAAGTGGAAAGAAAGACAATTCCATATCCATATCTGTAAATATCACGTCGTCTTATAAAAATAACTGAAATCATCTAGACTATTATTACTTGTGGACAACGGATGATGGTGGTGGACGTGAAACGAATCATAAACCTAAACAACAACCAGTGCGGTAGAGCTCACCGAAGGAAAGGTAAAGAGAAAGTGAAAAGAAAGACAAATCTATAGCCCAATCCGTTGATATCATGCAGTCTTATATAAATGGTTAAAATTATCCTAACTATTACCTGTGGACGATGGTAATGGTCGTGGATACGAAAATGAAAATGAAATTCATCGGTGCAGCAGCTAAGGCCTTGTTTAGATCCCAAATTTTATCCCTAAATTTCACTATGCAAAAAGAAGATTCCCATCACATCAAAATGCCGGTACATGCATGGAGTACTAAATGTAGATGAAATTAAAAACTAATTGCATAATTTTGTTGTACTTTGCGAGACGAATATTTTGAGCCTAATTAGTCAAAGTTTGGATAATTTTTACCAAATACAAACAAATGGCTACTGTGCGTATTTAATGCGCACTGTACAGATTTGGCCCCCAAATTGGGGACGTAAACACGGCCTAAGGTCTAAACCTATGCAACATCCGACACTGAAGAAAAGGAAAGGGAAAGTGAAAGAAACGCAAACCCACACAGCCGCACCCGTCCGATCCACATCCCGAGCCAGCCGCCTACTCTTCCCACTGACGCTGCGGATTCTCCTCTAGAGCCCCCCCCAAAAAAAAACCCGAAGCCGAAAAAGAAAAATCCTCGCCGCCGTCCCTCACCACGGCGACGGCCACCGCGACCTCGGCCCCGACGTTGCCGACGGCGCCCACCATGTCGGCGTGCTCCCCCGTCCCCACGCTGCGGCCCGACGAGCGGTCCGACCTCCTCTCGCTGCTCGCCGCCGCCGCCCGCCCGCTCGCCGACGTCGTCGCCGACTTCCTCGCGCGGTTCCCCCGCGAGCGCCGCCTCCGCGTCGGCGGCGCCCTCTCCTTCCTCCTCGAGGCAAGCCACGCCACCGCCCGCGCCCTTGCCTCTCCCCCCGCTCCCTGAGCCTCCCTCCAGCTTTTCTCTTGCTTGCTTTCCTTTCGTCAGATTGGGCGGGGGGCTCTGGCGGCGGGAAACGGATCGGGGACTAGCTTGAGTTGGTTGGGTTAGGGTTTGTGCTGGCTACTCAGATTTGGTGGGTTTTGCTTTCTCGCGCAGGTTTGGGGCACTGCTTTAGCTGGGGTCGACGCGCGAATCGGGATGAGTTAGGCTACTGCATTTTTGCGATTTCACTTTCTGATTGCGGCTTAGGCTTCGGATGGAGTGTCGGATGGTTCGATGTAGCTGACATTTCTGGGGTTTTGGAGACCATTGACTCGCCATCTTTCGGTTTTCCTGGGATGCTTTCTGAATTTTGAATCTTTTGACCTGGAATGGATCGCTGAACATGTAGATTTGGGGCCATTTCTTCTGTCTTTCCTAGTTTATTTCTTCAGTATTTCTTAGTTTGAGGCTAGATTTCTTTGTGTTTGTGTGTGGCTTCGTGGGGTTAGCTCGATCGTGTTTGTTTGGATTTGCACTCGGCGAGAATTTCATTAGCCATTGGATTCTTGACCTTGAGTTCTTGATGTAGCTGCTCTTTATCACTGAGGTTTAGGGTTGTAGTTCATGGTAAACTCAAACCAAACTTTAGTAATGCGTGATTTTTCACTTGTAGAATATCATCAGATCAAAAAAACGTATAGAACTTGGTCTAAACTCTTTTTCCGTAGTCCCATAACCCATATAGCACAATGAGCATTCCTAGCTTTAGTTACATCAATAGTGTGAGCAAGAGGACGCATAACACTTCTGGCTTTGAGGATTCACTTGTTTGTTAGTATTGATTAAATGAATCATCACCCGATTGAACGTGCTTCTATTGGTTCAAGCAATCTGAAAGCAGAATCTTTATAATTTTCTTATTTCTTGTTGGAGTAAATAATGCCAAACTGCTGGTGCAAGTATGGCCTATTTCAGTTTGATCTACCACTGTCTGGTTATAGAATTAAGGAAAGGCTAGCATATTTGGTTCATGTGTCAATTTTTTAAGAACGATGTGCAACCTTGGTAGTACATGAAAAGCAATTTGAAGTTTACACTAGGCTTTGATTTTGTTCTTTAATTGTACCATTCGGGGGGTTTTCTCGGTCGGGGACTGGGAATCTTCTCCTGTCAAGTCTGGTCCGGCCTTGTGGACCGTGTGTGTGCGCCTTGAGTGCCGCTCAGCCCAGGTCCGGCAGACGCCTAATACCGTGGGGGCGGTCTGTAGGCCAAGTTTTTTTTAAAAGACCTTTCACCCTTGAAGAAACATTTAACCAATCATCTTCAGTTCTTTTATGCCCCTTTGCAAAAAAAATAGGTTTGTAACTTGATTGTTCTTCTCTTCGAAGGCTCAATAGTTTTGAGAGGAACCATATTTTCCTTACAGGACATGTCAGATTTCTCCATTAACCATACTGCAACAAAAAATATTTAGGGGTGAAATGAAGAATACTGCAGTTAGAGTTGTATTGATGTTCCACTAATTGGTGGCATGCTATAGCTGATTTAGTGGGTTACAACAGCGCTGAAAGTTTTGGTCTGTTTAGTGCTGCAGAACCTTTCATGTACTGACACTCTCCCCTGCCTGGTACGCTGTCCTGTAGGAGACAATGCACAGCACTAGTGACTTCTGAACCAAATTATGCTGTGACAATAGTAGTTGGTGTTTTCACATGCATTCTCCTTAATAACTTCATATTTGCACCTCACAACAAATTTTTAGGGATACTATTCACCTACCTTTAGTTCATTTTGTAAGTTGGGTCTGTTATGTTCACTATGAGATTCTAGATTCATATTTGCTTTCACCGGAATAGTGCTAGAAATCTGATATATTATGTTGCTCTTCGATTAGGACAAGAAGATGCTTCATCCTACTGGCCGTTTAATTGCATTTGCAATTCTTCATCAGAGCTATTCGCCGCAGACGGCAAATCCATATATTCCTATATTGTTAAATGTAAGTGGTAAACCTTGTTTCAATTCTGTGATTTGGTTTATGATGGAAGAATTCACATTTTTCTATTCAGCATACTTAAACAAATCAATGTGCAAAATTGCAATATTCTTCCATATGTTTCATGCTTGACTTGACTGGACTATATTTTACATTTCCCCAACTCCCACATCTAGACTATGGCACTGGTACCACACATTCTGATCTAGTACCGAAGTTCGCGTGTGAGGGCATTCTTCTTTCAGGAGATACTTATGTGGATCAAAAGTTTAGTCGTCTACATTATTCTGATGGGGAATTGGTCTCTTGAAAAATTCTGCCTTTTATTGTACATCGTCTTTCTTCTACAAAACCTTCAGCTCCCATTTGGCCAAGACTTGCCTTTATATTCTAGCATGTATAAGCTGGATCTTTGCATTCTGTGCTACCCACTTGACAATCTAGGGTCCACACAATGGGTTTCTTATTTTATGTTGACCTCCAAGCTCTATCACTGGAATCTGTTTTTGTTATTGTAAACTTAGGGTCTTGTTTGATTTGTGCTTTAGCTGAATCAAACAGCTGAACCTTGGAGCCTTGTATATTAGGTTTCTATAGCTTTATGAATAGTATAAATAACCGTTTTCTTAATATCTAACCATTTTTGAATCAATTGGATCTGTCAATGTTACCTCTATTATATTTCTTGAATTGTAACAACAATTTCTTAGCACCATTATTTTTTAAAGATTAATTAAGGTCAGTTCACATTTTCAATGCATTTCTGTTCAAATCAATCATGTATTCCTCATTTACTGCTCTGTGCTAGAGAGCTACTGTTTATAGATTTGATTACTACTTATTTATAGCATCTGAGTCCTTGTCTCTTTCAATTGTGGTTTTATTGGCGCAGAAACATAGCTGATTACTTTCTTTAATCGTTTAGCATCATGCTGAAAATCGAACATTCAACATGTTTTGCTACTTTTCTATGGTTCTTGAGATGTAATTGTTGCAACGTCTTTTGGATGGACTAAATATTTTTCGTGCTTGATGCCTTAGTTTCATGTGTTGATATCTACAGGCAGCCTGTGATGAAACGTCAGAGAAATCAGAACGGGCATTTGTCCAATTATTATTGACTTCATCTAGTGGAAACAATAATAACGAGGTTTTTTCTCTTTCTTTGACTTTTAAATACGAGTCAACATTTAGTGTGGCATAGAATGACAATATCATAGGGATTATGTTCTCCTTTCCTATGCTGACATGCATCTATTGATTAAGGGTCATTAGACATCGCTACCGTGAAATTTTATATAATATGCAATCAACAGCTTGGACATTGTTTTTTCATTTATTGATTCTGAGAAAGGAACCTGCAAAATGTGTATTTAGTTAATTTCTGTGGTGATTTTTGTATTTCAGGTCCTGAATCAGTCTGCGGTAGATTACATAAATGGATCTGTTTCAGCATCTCAGGTGGGCTTTTGATTAGGTAAACAACTTTTTATGTTTTGGTCGAGTATGATTATTCATATGTTCGTTTATTTGTATAGGATTTTTTGCCTCGGGAACAACTTGAGAAGCAATATTGCAGTACTAGTGTACATTCCCGGCCTCAGATTAGTAGTTTCAGAGCTGCTATGGTTAGAAGTGCTATACCAGATCCAGACGTGCCTCAAAGTTGTGCAAATTCATCAGAGTATGTAGGCTCATGTACACCCCCTTATCTAAATTGATATTTCTTGTGAGGTCCTTGGATTTTATCTGTCCAATTTCTTCTCCTTTATTTATTGCGTTCGTAACCTTATAAGGTCTTCGATATCACCACCTGGAAGCAAACAGAAATCTGCTTCTGATGATAGAGATACTACTATTGCTGTTTTACTCCAAGACAAATCGGGGGGAAGGTTGGGTCCGCAATGGATTCGGCCCACACCCCCAAGACTTCCTGTACTTGATGGGGAGGTAAAATTACTCAGTCAGAAGTTGCATTTTAATACCAGTTCCGTTTCTAAATATAACTTCTATTGTGATGAACATACAGCTACAATGGTTGAACCCTGACAATAACCACGAGCTATTATGGGATTATAGCATGTGTGCTGACACGAGTCGAGGGGCTGCTATCCGAGATTTGATTGCAAGAGCCTTAAAAGGTCCACTTGCACCTGCCCAACAGGAGGTTCACTGCTACATTCTAATATTTCTTCAAGATAATGATGACTGTTTTTATCAAATTGCTTGTTCTATGACTAGGATTTCTTTTCCTCTTGTTTCCTTATTATAATTTTATAGCCTCATTGCTGGATAAATTTATGGCACCTAGGTTTTATCACCCTTTTTTTCTCAGACATTCTTTGGTACGTAAGAGGTTCCAATGGTACATGCCTAATTTGTTCACAGTTTCTTGCAGCAAGTCATAGTAGAACTGACAAAGGATCCTAAACTGGTTTATTACTGTGGGATGACCCCACAGAAGCTTCCTGTACGTGTACTCTATGAACTGAGTCTCACATATTTAACGCCATTTGATCTTGGAGTTCTGAATCTATGCATGGTTTCAGGATCTTGTTGAACACAACCCGCTCATTGCTGTTGAGGTTCTTTCGAAGCTAATTCACTCTCCTGACATTCCTGGGTGTGTCTCTTTTCTTTGTTGTCTGTTCTATACTTCTATTATCATATAGGCAGCCTTCTTCCTGCCCTTTATTTGACCGATGATCCTTTTTTTGTAGTTACTTTGATGTTCTTGTGCACATGGAAATGAGCTTGCATTCTATGGAAGTTGTGAACAGACTTACTACTGCTGTTGACCTTCCAACAGAGTTTGTCCATGAGTACATCACAAATTGTATCCAATCATGTCAAAACATAAAGGTTTGTTCTTTGTTTGATTCATTTTGATTGAAGTTTTTTTAAGCCTCTCATCTAGGTACAACTGTAGCATCTGTTCATGCACGGACGCACGCCACGCTACCCACCCACACCACACTCACACCACACGTGCACAAGTAGACCTACAACTGCACACAGGTCAGTAGACCGTGTCCTTTCAGAGATCACCGGGACCAGCCATGGTTCCGTAGGCGATGGGCGTGTTGCAATCCCTTTTTGTCTCCACGCGAGAGAGGCTGCAGACATTTTTGGGAGCAAGTCCTGGCGAGAGATGCGAGTGTGATTCCTGGGAATTGAACTCGCACTGGCAGCGTGCACACCGGCACCGCTAGCCACCCGAGCACTAGCTCAGTTCATTTCGATTGAAGTTGATCAAGAAGTATTCTTCACCATTTTTGTGTAATATCACAACTTAGTTGAAGTTAATACTTAAATAATTTGGGTTTTAATATCTTGTAATTAGCAGATATGTTCTAGCAGGGGCAACTTAATCTTGACTGCATTCCCTATGGGAATGTGAGACCACTAATGCATGTGCTTAAATTACAAGGCCAATGGTGAATCTGGGGATAAGTGCTGTTATCATTAGCCTTGGGGATCACTAGTGATGTGGGTGATTATGGTGCTGTTATGTGTTTTGCATTATTCCAAAGAAATGCCCTATGGTTTATTGAACGTTGTGCTTTACTCCTTTAATTTCTGCACTTTGTGTTTTGCTTATCGGTTAATTTGGGACTTCCCGTGTTAATGTGCGGTATACTGATATATGTTTATCTGAATGATACTTATTTTTTTTGTGCAGGATAAATACATGCAAAACAGACTTGTGAGACTAGTTTGTGTTTTCCTGCAGAGTCTTATCCGAAACAAGATTATAAACGGTGAGTTGCTCATGCTTAGCAAAGGTCTGCTTTGCATACCGTTGCTGAAGTTTCATAACTTCTGCCATCTCAATCGAAAATAATCAGCTCTCAAAGATTAGAGTTTCATATTCCTGCTTTCTGCCTCTTGAGTATAATATCCAATTGTACACCTTGACTTTAGTACTTTACACCCTGTGCACCTTTCACATTCTTGATTTCTGCCATCTCAATTGTATGGTTTGCTGACTTCTGTAGGCTAGTTGCTTATTACTTATCTTGCATTTCATTCCCTGATGCATTTTTAAGGTAAAATTCAAATGCTCTTAAGCTACTTGTTGTCATATCTGGTTAGAACATTTTGATCTCTACTTTGATTTGATATCCTATGCATATGCATGTGTAACACTTTAGCCATTTTCTTGTTTGGTTCTTGTTGCTCCCTTTTTGCTTGGATATATTGCGATGTCTATTTCTATGGTCTGAAAACTGAGAGAATACAGTCTCTCAGGTCTGGAGGTGCTGTTTGACAATAACCACAAACACATTATGTATTTATTTATAACTGATCTTGTAGTTTCCAGCTAATATAGTTACATGTATTCATAAAACAATCAGTGTCTTGTGTGCAATACCATTGATAGCTGCCCTGGTGCAATTTGAATCTCACGAAGTTAATTGTATTCTTTTCAAGTTTCCTTGTTTTCTTGTAGGCTTGTAAATTGTTGAAACGCTAGTCCACAAGTTAGGGTTTTCCCACCCTTTTCCGAGTGGACAAGGCAGATAATTTTGTGAATTTTTATTTGGGTGCAGTTCAAGATCTTTTCATTGAGGTACAAGCATTCTGTATTGAATTTTCACGGATAAGGGAAGCAGCTGGTCTATTCCGGCTACTCAAATCCTTGGAGTGAAAGAATTTGTATGTTTTTACTTACCTTCTCTGTACCATACTGCATCTTTTTCCTAATTATGTATGTACATCTTCATTGTCATGGTTCAGTCAAATGCCTCAAGGGCATTAGATGCGATCATGTGCTGTATTGAAATTTTCCATGGAACCATTTTTGGAACTTTATGGGCTGTGGTAGTATGATGTGATAGAAACGTCCTGATTGTTTAAAATTCCAATTGTCAGATAGACTGATTGTATCGACATCGAAAGTTTGAAGTTTGCCTGTTCTGGGTAGTTCTCTGGCCACAACTGGGTGTTCAAGATCGGTCGGTATGTTACGTGCACCATCTCTCACTTGCAGAGTGTGTAGCACCCTTTGTAATGACAGTGCATACCCTTGAAAGAGTGGCTAGAGCAGTCGGCAAGTCAGATAACACGTGTTAATGGTTGGTGCATGTTTAGATCAGCTTGTACTTTGTAGGCTCATTTGTATGGAAACGAATAATACATGCATGTTTTGATCAAGTCATATTTGCTGTGTAACCTAAACAACGCTTCAATCTGTTTTATTGTCGGTCTTCCTTGCCTGGTGCGCAGTATCTGGATGATTTTTCCACAATAGATTTACCGTTTTCTGTTTAAACCACATCAGGTTGTCAGTCTTTCTCATCAAACTTGCCTGTATTATAATGATAGCAGCATCTACTTTCCCCTCCAACACAGCTTGAGTAGCATCTTTGTAAGTCACAGCTCAAAAGGCAGGTTGGTTTTATGGACAAAATGTCAAGAAACTCTACACTCAATTCCGTATAGACAGTGCTTTCGTTTCTTTTCGAAGTTGCTATGTCGATGACTCGGTGGGATGATATTGGTGGCAAAAAAATAAAGAATAAACTACACAGGTGGATGGATTCATATTTCATCTCGTATTGGATAAGTTTGTTAGGTAGTGAGTGTGAGTGGGATGACGCAAGATCTGGTTTTAGATGGCGACCCGAGCTGAACCAAAGATCCTTCCCGTAGGCTGCAGCAGGCGAACCCTACGACCATAATTACTCTTTTTTCTGTTCATTATAACCGGAGCTTTTCCAAGACAGAAAGCCAAATCTCTATGGTTCTCTGTTTTTTTTTTTGAATACGCAAAAGGTTTGCATATTATTCTATTAAGATCAACTTGAATATGCTGTTAAAAGTGAATGTAATGAACAAGTGATTTGGGAACAACTGTTTCGTTGATCTCTTGAGATTATATACATGTGAAGAGGTGTCTGTTTACAGTGAATAGGTGACGGTTCGCTGGAACAGTCGACCACTAGGGGACATGTCCCTTCGGGTGGCATGCTAACTGCTAACACTAACAACTATGCTAACTGCTAGTCCTTTCACTAATCACATGCTTGTGGATGAGATCATCAACGACTAGGTGTCTGTTGGAAATAGACACCGTTTCGCAACACTCCCCCCTCGATCGAATCTTTCTTGAGATGAATGTAGCTGTAAGCTGAAATTTCTCAAAAAACCTTGTGGAAAAAATCCGAGAATTATGTATGCATAGATATGCCATAAAACTCCTTTAAACCTTATTAGGAAAATAATGAGAAAATAGCATATATGTGTGTGTGATTTACATAAATCACTATGTCATTGGTATCCCATTAAAAACCCCAGTGGAGAAAAAATATTGGAGATAGACATATAGATAACTCCCCCAAAAATCTTTTAGGAAAAATATGAGGAGCAGTATAAAGTAATATGCCGCTAAAACTCTTGTAAAAACCCAATGGAAAAATTAGGAGAAAATATGACGACATATTATTGGTATTACCTCTTGGATAACTCACATGAAAAACCTTTTTCAGGAAAAAACCATGGATGAGTTGTGAGGGCAATATGTGTCTTTGATATTTCCCACAAAAACCCCGGTGGGGAAAATAAAAAATACGACACATGCTTATGTTAATATTACCTCATTAAAAACTTTAGCAAGAAACCTTATGAGTAAAACTTGTGAAAGAAAAGAGTGTGATATGATGCTGGTATAGGTTAACATCTAGGAGATGTCTTCCCCTGATTCTTACAAATCTCAAAGTCGCCGCATACCAATTCCATATACAAATTTTTGAAACATAGAAGTTGGTAAGGACTTAGAGCATCTCCAAGAGTTTGTCAAATGAGATTGGCATCCTTTCAATTTTGGCAAAATGAGAAAATTTGGGTTCCAACAGCTTGGCAAATGAGGTTGGCATTCTTGGCAACTTGCCATCCACCGGCCTCGCACGCGCAAATATGCGCGCGCGGAACGGACTTGGCATCCGTATGTACGAGAGAGGTGGAAGGGCACAAAAATAATTTTGTTTCTCTCTCAGGGTTCCTGATGTAAGTTTTTAAGAGGTGGAAGGGCATAAACATAATTTTGTTTCTCCCTCAGGGTTCCTGATGTAAGTTAGATCTGGGTTTGGCAAGTGAATTATACCAAACTCTTGGAGAGAGACTGTTTTTTTACTTGGCATATCTTTTTACAACTTGGCAAAACACAAGATTTGCCAAATGAAAATTGCCAAACTCTTGGAGATGCTCTTAGTAAATAAGGCAGTGGAGTGACAGTTAGGGTTTCTCAACCCTAACCGCTCCTGCCTCTTGAGGCCACTGGCGGCGCTGGGCCTGGAGGACGCCGCCGCCGCATAGCCATCTTGTCGCTCCTCTCCACTACAGATTTTTTTTATTTCTAACCCTTTTTTAAAACTATTTCCAAATTTGACACTGTTAAAGTTTTATTTCCAAATCTAACACTTTTGGTCCCGCCTATTGCCATGGCGCGGCGGAGGTGGTGACTTGGCAAGGACCCGGGCGTTGACCGGTGACGGGTGGGCTCTGCCGCGCCACCCGCCACGGCGCGGCAGCCGCGCCCCGCCGCTTGGCACAGCAAAACCGCGTACAAGCGGAGCGCCTAGGCTCCCTCCCTCCCTCTGTCATTCACTCAGGAGCTGCCCGACGACTGCGTCCCACGGCCGCACCCTTCACCAGGGGGGCTCCAACGCCGTCCCTCGCTCCCGGCGGCCTCTAGAAGGCCGCGCCGCCGCCGGCAGCCTCCCCCGCCCTCCCTCCCTCCCTCCCAGGCGGCCTCCAGGAGGCCACGCCGCCGCAGGCCGCTTCCCCCGAGGGCGGCCTCCGCCCACCCCTTCCTTGCTGCCTACCTCCCTCCTGCCCCCAAGCTTCTCCTCGGCCTCGATCAAGGTATTGATGCTCATATTTGTTGTTTGAATTGTGGATTCAAAGATTAGGATTGGTAGCTAGGGTTTGGAGGAATAATATGTTTATGGACAACGGGTACTTAGGGTTTGGAGGACAAGATTAGTTCATTTTTCTCTATGTGAAGGCTAATTAGTTAGTTAGAACTATGGGTACCATGGTTAGTTAGTTTAAGGTAAATTTTGGTTCCTAAGTGTAGGTTACATTTTCTTTGTTTTAATGCAAATGGTTCACCTTTACATTGCTTTAGTATTTTTTGTTTTACATTAATTTGTGAAGTTGTGATTGGTTTTAAATTACAACCGTTTTGTTAGATGCAAGGCATGTATCGGGAGCAGTTGTTGCGAAAACGGGGTCGTCGTAGAGAATTATACCCCTATGTGTCTAGCAAAGATGCCCCCGTCCCTCCTAACCTGCCTATCCCTAACTGTGACTGTGGTTTTGTGGCCCATGTGTTTCAATCGTGACATCTAGACACAGCGCATTGCTTCTACACATGCAGTCGTTTTAATGTGGTAATTGTTTCCTTATCTTTTTTCTTCATTTGTGTTAGTAGTTTACTAATATATTGTTGGAATCTTGTTGTGTAGGACCATGAGAGGTGCCTTTTCTTTTAGTGGATCGACGATCCAGACAAGTTTGACCCAAGGTACCTCCTTTTTGACGATTGGTGGAGAGGGAGACATCCACGTGAGCACTTCGAGCGGTGGGTTCCACCTCCCCCTAACCCCCCGCCAATGACGGCTAAGGAGAAGCACCTAGTCGCAGTTAGACGACTTGAGGAACCTCCTCTGTGCGATTGCGGAGATCGAGCTGTGATAAACCCTGAGAATACGTTGGAGTTTGTGTGTCCCAACAAGCACGAAGCAAGTGAAAAGTGTATCTGTTTAAATGTTTAGCTCTATGTGTGCATGTACTAATGTCTCATCTTTTAGGTGTATGGATTTGCGAAGTGCTGTTTCAAGGAGTGGGAGTGGCTCTATCGTCCTAATAATCATTGGCCGGAGCCAAAGGCAAAGGAAAAGAAGAAAGAAAGGATAATCATCGAAGCACCTCTTGTCATATGTGAATGTGGTGTCAAAGCCAACTACGGCCTAGTCCCTTCAGAGCTTGGAATAGGCCATTGGTGCGGCCATATGGTTGACTATGATGAGGCTGGTTATTGTTGTGGAAAACATGCAATCATATTTTTCTTTTGTAAAGACTTATAATCTAATTTTTTGTTTGAACAGAGCACTAGGAAATGCAAGTGGGAATCTTATGATGGTCAAGCTAAGTTCTTGGATGAAATCAAGGTGAAGCAAGTAATTGCACAGAAGTTTGGTTATGGACCTCAGTTCGTCGACCTCTTCGTTAAACAACACATAAAAAAGATGCGTGAGTTTGCTAGACAGCGCGGTTTCGTAACCCGATCGGTGTTAGGTTTGACAAATTGGGTTGGAGACACAGAGGATGGTAGAGGAGGAGAGGACAAGGAAGGAGGCAAGGGAGGAGGCAAGAGTACAGATGCAGGTCTTGAATGACCATGTTGTTGCATTATGTGCCAGTGAGTGATTGAAAGACTTGTTATTTCCATTGCCTACTTCTTAAATGTAATATAATCACGTTGCTAACTGGTTGCATTTTATACATGAAGAGATTGGATGCAGCGAGGACCATGCCGCAGAGGTGGTCCGTGCAAGGTTTTAGGAAAAGAAGTTACATGAGCACAGAACGAGAGGTGGACGCCCCGTGCTATCTCAGATTGTGGAGGCCAATGAGGGGGACCAAGATGAGGACGACACTGGCAGATTGAGTGAGCTCATCGCTCTAGTAGAAGCGGGCTTGCAGACGGAGGAGGATGAGGATGACACTGGCAGACTGAGCGAGCTCCTCGCTCTAGCAGAGGCGGGCTTGCAGGCGGAGGAGGACGCGTTCTTGTCTCAGGCCACAGATGAAATGGAGGCCGCTTACTACAGGCGACAGGCAGATCAGGGCAATGCGGGTGAGCCTAGCCACATGAAAGAGGCGGAGGAGGACGTGTTCTTGTCTCAGGCCGCAGATGAAGCAGAGGCCGCTTACTAAGGCGATAGGCAAATCAGGGCAATCCTGGTGAGCCTAGCCACATGAACGATGTTGTCGTAGAGGATTGGTACTCAAACGACGAGTTGCTTACTGATTGTGTTTCTGACTGAGGATTTCTGATTGCGCCGTGTGATAGTTCCATGATTTAGATTTGGTAGTTCCATGCTTTAGTAATGAACAACGTTGTTATGTACTAGACTGAAGCAAATAAGTCTACCAAGTGCACAAGTTTACAAATTGCTACATAAGACTTAATTAAGTTCATGACTATATAAGTTTGACATGATAAGATTTGTTTGACATAGGTTTGACATGAAGCAAATAAGTCGACCAAGTGCACAAGTTCATCACTTAATTAAGTTTACAAATTGGTATGGAGGACTTCAACCACAAGTGCAACAAGTACAAAATTTGGGTACTACATGAACTCCAAAATAAGGCAAAGTCATCAAGGATGGACGTCTTGCTGACATGATCCTTCAAGATCTTGAGCATCTCAAGGCCTTGTTCAAGGTGTATCCACATTATCATTAAAAGGGTAAGTAAGGAGGCAAGACAACAAGTTTTGCAATTCAGGAAACTTGAAAAAAAACATGGACTGCTTACCTAGACCCTATGTCCCAGGAGTGTACGGGTCCCTCGGACGCCTCTGTCTCTTCGGATTTGTAGGCAACACATTAGGAGTGTACCAACGTCTGTGCGGTCGTGATGGCGGGGCTGACGGTGAAACTTTTGCGCGTCACTTTACCATTGTTAGTTTAGATAGGCTAGGTATTTAAAAACTGAAGCTTTGTTAGTTCAATCGTTTGCTCAAAATGTAAAAGTAGTACTTGCTCGTATCCTTGGGTACCAAGCGGGGCACCACCAAGCTGAGACATTGGAATCTCCTCCACTTGCCAAGGGTCCCTGTGGTGGTGCTGTATGCGAAAGCTTGGGGCCTCGTCATCGTCTTCATCGTCCTCGTCTGCAAGGCCCTTCCTAGTGCTATAGTGGGGTGGTGTACGCACAGGGGAAGTTGCACCTATCATTGGCTCAGAAGAACCGGCTAGTGTCCTCAAAGAGGCCGAAGTCGTGCTAGCGACCATGCCGGGTAGTTGGGTTCCTCCCACGGAGTATCCATGCAGCTCAACTTCTGAGCTAGCTTCCTGCAACTCTTCTTCATTTTCTGCATCAACAGACGTCAAAGAAAAATTATTCTCCAAGCGCATTGAGACTAAATGAACATTTTCATAATGGACAACTTTATGTGTACCTCCACAAAAGCACGTAGAACGCCTGACCCCTGCCCTCTAGCCTCGTGAAGTCGAAATGCTGCTTCGTTGGACAACCTTGATAATTGTGTGGCCTACATACAAAAATGAGGTATGACCATTTTAGTACACTTACTAAATGCCAAATGGATAACAAATTGTAGCATTCGAGTATCTTACCACGTATCTCTGTAGCGGGGCTCGCTCTGGTTGTGTCTCCCCCCTAGTGGCAGCGTCGTAGACATCTTCAATGACATCTTCCTCGGAGTTGTCATCAATTGCATCATCAGTGTAGGGGGCTTGATATGTGTCCTTGTAGACCTGTGAAGCTAGTGGAGGTACTCGTCGAAGGTGTGCTAGTCGTGTGGCGGATCCACATCGACCAGTCGTCGCTCCCTGGTCTCCCACTGCTGGATGTACTCATAGTGCGTCACGCGCCAATCCTTCTCCTTGTACCTCTTCTTGCACTCAAACCTGTAGCAAAACGATAGTTAGTTCTAGCACACACACATCACAATTGTAGCTTTGTTATGAATCAATAATGCATCCGTGCAAATTTTGGTTGGTTGAGTAAAGCGGCGGTGGGCAGCCTGAAATTCTTTCGAACTGCCTGCAAACCCTGTTGGGCAAGTGGATCTGGAAGAAAATAAGAGGAACGTTGCAACTATACTCGTCTGACTCTTGCCTAGTGATAGGACTTAGATAGTTCTGGAGCTCCATAGCATCCCAAGGACACCAAGTCACCTGAGCATTTAGTAGTTGAGTTAGCTTGTTATATAGTGTAGAAGCAACAAGTGCATACACGTATGTAACCAAAGAGAGTGTAACCTAGTGCTGTGTCAGGACGTCGAGCAAGTCTGTGAACTGCTTGTACTTGCGCTGCGGATTCCCTCTTACTAACTCTCCGTCCTTCAGAGATACAGAGCAGTAGGTAGTGTATCCTGGTGGTTCCATTGCTGCATTGAACAGGAAAATGTATTAGCCAATTATAATTTCATCATATGTAATAGCTTCAAAGTAAATAGGGAACCAAAGTACTTATGGGCAAACCCTGAAGAAGGGGCCTCCCAATGGGCCATCTCTCCTAACACCAAACCTAGAGTAGGTAGGAGGAACCACCTAGGTTCGCATTCGGCGAGGTGCGATGATAGGCAACGCAAAGCTGTCGATACATCCATGCTAGGACAGCGCTGCCCCAGCTATACGTCGCTATGTTCTCCCACGGCTAGCATAGTATGTCAAGACAAATCTAGCTAATGGTGTTGCCCGATGCGTCGGGGAATAGGAAAGCGCGAAGGAAGTGCCACAACTAGACTCTAGAGAACCTCTTGATCTCAACATCTTCAGCTTGTGGGTGCAAGTTCTCGAAGCACTCTGTGATCCACAATGACAAAACACCAGAAGTTTTCCTGAAATTCACAAAAAACAATGAGATGGAATGGATTCAGGAAAACAATAAAACTATTAAATATGGTTCAATTCCTTACTTAGCTCTTCTAGCATCCTCGTCGTTCGGTGGAACAAAGCCACAGACCTAAGCCACTAGGTCTTTCTAGTTATTGGCGTCAACTATACCAGTCACTGGAGGCCCCCCAATCGAAGGCCAAAGATAGCCTTCATGTCCTGTAGGGTGATGGTCATCTCACCGCAAGGTAGGTGGAACGTGTGGGTCTCAGGCCTCCAGCTGTGAGGTTGCATTACAAAAATAGAACGAGTGTTACTTAGCTCAAATTCATTTGAAGAATGTTTACGGAGAATAAAGGGACTCCCACTGTCTACAGCTGCAGTGAGAAGTGAGGGGTCAAGGGCTGAAAGACCAGAGTTCACAACCTGGACAAGCTCGAGGAAGCTGGCACGCCGTATGTACGGCGCGTACCGCTCATCCCACTAATGTACCCTGTTGTGCATGCATGGCCTCAAAGGGGTCAAGGCTAGCTCAGCGTCATTGTCGGTCAACTTGTGAGCTCGGTGGTCCTCGTTGTAGTCCACCTCAAGAAGGGGGTCCACCGGATGTTGAGCCATCCTGTTTCAATTTGTTAATCAAAGGGTTAGAACAAACATTATGAATAATACAATATTGAAATTAACATTAAGTACCATTGCAAAATTTAGACTATATGCTATGCAACATGAACAAAATATGAAAGAACATACAAATATTGAAAGTAACATTAACAAGCATATCAAACTTTTTCAATAGCCAAAAAGCAAGTTCTATTTATGGACCTGCTGCCCTTGTCTTCTGTGCCTGCTAGCCTTGTGACTAGGTTCTTTGCAAACGGAGCAAAGATTCCTGACACGGGTCTCGTTGAAGTCTCCCCCTCCGTACTTGTCTTTGTCGTATCCTCTCATAGCATCCATGTCCCTCTTGAGTCGCTTCTTCTTCCTCCTACCCTTCCCTACCTTCATTAGCTCTAGGAGCGGCACATAGTCAAAACCATGATAAGGGTCCACTATGTCAGGTCAAGGTACGGCTCGAAGCTCCTCTCCCAAATACTAATGGTGTTCAAACGGAGATACAAGGGTGACATATATGGCAGACCCTCGTAGTCATATCTGCGGACCCTGCAGGCCGTGATCATGTGAGAGCAAGGGGCATCATGATCTGAGGGACGTTGCAACTGCACTCTACTTTGTCAAGATCAACTTGGTAGTTTCGTCCACCATAACGTTCACTGCCCAAGCTTGTGCCACCATTCCCCCATACACTAAAGACATGCCGGGCAGGTCTATAAGGCTCGGCGGTATGCTACTTGGCCAATTCCTCAGCCTCCTTCAAATGTTCTGTTTCGGCCTTTCCAAATCGCCCAAGCTCAACTAGATTCCTCTACGCAAGTTCCCACCTCTAGACAAAATATTTGTTGCACTTATGAAATGAGAACTTGACAATTCCAGACACTGGCAACTATCGAACTCCGGTGAATACATGATTGAAAGACTCTGATATGTTGGTGGTCATGATGCCATACCTAAAACGACCCTCGTCATATGCTAACACCCACTTAGCCTTCTATTCCATCTGCCCCTCTAACCATGCCTTACCTGCTTGGTTTAAAATCTTGTCTAGTTATCTCTTTGTCTCCTTGAACTGGTGCTCTATACGTACACAACATAGAGCCTTTACCTTGTCACAAACCTCCTTCTTTCTCTGACGCCGCTAGAAATTAGTGGCAAAATGTCACATGCCCATATGTGCACTAGAGGCGGCAACCCTTCGATATGTTGATCTACAGCATTAAGAAGCCCTACATGACAGTCCGAGATCGAAGATATAGTGCGAGATGGGCCAAGCACGTGTACACGTAGATGCCACATGAACCATGATCATGATTCATTGTTCTCTCCCTCTACCAAAGCAAAAGCCATGGGTACTATCTGGTCCCCCGGATCAACAGCAGCAGCCATCATCAAGGTGCCCCTGTACTTTCTGATCAGGAAAGTGCCATCAATAAGTATGACTGGCCGACAATACTGGAATGCATGTTTCGTTTGCGCGAACGACCAGAACACACGATGCATGACATGCCTCAATGGGTTCTGGAAATACATCCCTCTGGTGTCTATAAACAATTTCAAGCCAGGGTTGTAGTAAGTCATTGCACACAATATTCGTGGAACCCTATTGTACGCTTCCTCCCAACTACCCCAACGAATCACCAGGGCAATTTGCTTAGCATGCCAAGCCTTTCCATACTTCACATCATACTTGATGAATCCAGAAATGGACCGTTGTAAGGAAGACATCGAAATGTTGTTATTGTTATCAACGAGCCCCAATATACGATGGGCAAGGTAACATGCAGTGAACTGCTAATGATTTTCCTTCCCCCTATTTGATAGGCAAGTGTGGGGTTGAACCACTTTAGTTATCCTCCACTTGCCATCCTGTCTCTTTCGTGCATTTAACCTCCACATACAAGCTTTTTGCATATCACGTGATACCTCAACTCCTGGTCCAAATGAGTGACGGTGTCGGCCTATGGTGATAGACAGCTAGTCCTGAAGGAACAACTTCATCTCTGACATTGTATTGAATATCATCCCCTTGCTAAGGATTACATTCTCATGGTCATATAATGATTTCCTGCACATTTGCAAATCGGTGTCACAAACTACCATATCCGTCATGTTGACATCCCTATAGTTCAGAACGCCACTAAAAGGTACGTTCATCGACCTCAGTTGCATAAGCTCTGTCGCTATATAAGGATTTGGTGGAATGTACTGATGTGCTTTGCTAATTCTAGCCCATGAATCATAGGGGGTATCATCCTCTAGCACATCTGTAACTAGTCTTCCCTGAGCCGGCATAGCATGAAGTACCTTAGTTGGTATTGGTAATGGCATAGCATGAACCGGTATTGGCATAGCATCAACCGGTGTTCACATAGCATCTCTGCCTCCTAGGTCATCGTCTAAATCCTCTAAATCACTACTAACTACATCACCGATCCTGTCCTCCTCCTGCTCCTCCTCTTCCTGCTGAAACTCATTCGCATCAAAGTCATTGCTTATAAGGCCTACTAAGAACCGCCTCGAATCATCGACTGCCATTGGAGTTGAATGAAGTTGCTCCTGCGTCAACTGACCATCCAAATCCATGTTACCCGGAGTTGCTTCCCCTTTGCCCCCCTTTCTTGTTCATTGCCTCCAACACCATCAATGGATGGCCCCTCCTGGAGACCCTGCATCATGTACCCATTCTCCACCACCACCTCAGCCATGGGCACATTGGAACATTGGATCACCCTATTGTAGCAGGACCAGTGAGCATGGTCGCCCAAGGGCATCAGGACGTAGTGTGCCCTAGTTTTCCCACTATCAAACCTCCCCTTCAGTGTGAAATCACCGCCAAACTTTGTATTCAAACGGACACAAAGGTTGTTGAAGCTAGGAGGTTTATCAAACCATTCCAATTCTTCTTCCATATCCTCAAACATACCATCTTCTTTCCTAACACTTCCTCTGTAAAAAACTCAACACAACAATCCATCTACAAAAGCATTTGAGGAAACTTCATCAAGTCGTCCAAATCATTGTATCACGTACAACTAAGTACCACACTACAAAACTAGTATCCATACTAACTACCATTACTACTAGAAACTAACTAAACACTAACTACCTAGCTAAACAGTAAACCCAAAATCTTAACTAACAAAAACCTAACCCTAACTACCTAACCAAACCCTAAACCCTAAACCCTAAACTACCTAACCAAACCCTAAACCCAAAATCCTAACTAACAATAACCAAAACCCTCACTACCTAACCAAAACCTAAACCCAAAATCCTAACTAACTAAAACCTAAACCCTAATCAATTGATTCAAAAATTAATCACTAATATCACGAAATTGAGGGTCTTGGAGGGGGAAATACCTTAGCAATGACGGGGAGACCTTCTGGGGGTCAACCCAAATGACGGAGAGGGCCGCTGGCGGCCTCGCCTGCGACGGCGGTGCTCGTCCGGCCGGCCACCAAGGGAGGGGGCGCGGGCGACCAAGGGGTTTACCTGGCCCCTACCCTCTGAGTAGGGGAATGGGGAGAGAGGTAGGGATGGAGGCACGGCCGGTGGTGGAGGACCCAAGGGAGGGGGCGACGGACGGCTCGCGGCGGCATCGCGGGAAACAAAGAGGAAACAAATGGAGAGAGGGAAAAGGAGGCCGCATCCTAGGCCTCTACTAGGCCTTGCCACGCAGTGCGTCGTGGCGCAACACTATCGTGCCCAGATCTGTGGCACGACAGAGCTAGCCACGTCTCCAGTCAGTGCCCGAGTCGCTGCCACGTCACCACCTCCGCCACGCTGCCATGCATGGAGCGACAGTGTGGTTTGGCTGCGCTAGGGCAATAGGCGCGGTCAAAAGTGTTAGATTTGGAAATAAAACTTTAACCGTGTCAAATATGGAAATAGTTTTAAAAAAGGATTAATAATAAAAAAAATTCCCACTGCGCCACCAGTGCTCTCCATCTTCAGTTCGAGGAAGACTCCCCCTTGTCAGGGGAGTAGAAGCCGCCACCGCCCAGCACCATATTGAGGACTTCCGCGCTCGGGAGACCAAGGGCCGCCTGGTTCTAGGGGCTAGCGCGGATGCCAGGGCGCCGGTTAACCGCAACCATCTTGCGGCCGAGGAGGTGCTAGAGCGTCGGGGGTATGGCGGCGGTGCCCTCGGCCGGAGTTGCAGCCGAAGAAGGACCTAGGAGGGCCGTCGCCTTCATGCAAACAACGGGCTCCGTGCATGTCGTGGGCGGAGAAGCCGGTTTCGGGGTCACCGTCGGAGGGGAGCCGAGGGGCCGACCGCGTCGAAGAAGTGTACTGCGGGATGCTAGTTCGGGCCGCGAGCGTGCCTGTGGGATTGAAGAGGTTGCCGATGCTGGGGGCAACCACGTCCATCTCGTCCTCGGCCTTCACATCCTGAATCATCGGCGCGGCGACAGTGTTGAAGTACCATGGATCGAGGGCACCGCCGGGGATACTCCTGCCAGCCCTGAGTCTCTGGGACCGGTGTGGGCGATGGTAGTGAGTAGTTGTACTCCAGTGTGTGCGGCATTAGCATGTATCCTTGCAGAAGTCGCACGAGTAGCGAGGCGGTGTCGGTGCTAGCGACATCAGCTCCATGGGGATGTAGGCAGGTATAGCGACGGGCTCGGCAACCACTTCATCCACGGGCAGCACCGGGGCTTCGACAGCAGATGGCGCCGGGGCTTCCATAGCGCGCGGTGCGGCGTTGCTAGGGCCGACACCGTCCACGCCAAGGCGAGGAGACGGTGGCTGGCTCCGCAGACGGAGATCGCGCGGGGAAGCATGGAGGCCACGACGAACTGGACTCCATCGGTGGCGAGGAACTGCATCTGCACGGAGGTCACGAACAGCAGAGTCAAAGAGGTGGCCGAAAGGACCATTGCCATAACCATGGGCAACGTTGCGGCGAACACAAGGCCCAAGGCGCTCGAAGACGCTGCGGCGTAGGGTGAAGAACAGTCGCCCACGAACGACGTGCGAAGGTAAGTTGACGTTGATTCGAACCATAGTGCTTACTAGGGACGATTCTGAGACATCCGACGTCGTTCTCCTTTTCTCTTGTTCACGAGCAGTGCTGATAACGTGTTAAACGTGAATGTAATGAACAAGTGATTTGGGAACAACTGTCTGTTTCATTGATATCTTGAGATTATATACATGTGAAGAGGTGTTTGTTCGCTGGAACAGTCGACCATTGAGGGACATGTCCCTTCGGGTGGCATGCTAACTGCTGACACACTAACAACTAGGCTAACTGCTAGTCCTTTCACCAATTGCATGCTTGTGGATGAGATCATCAACGAATAGGTGTCTTTTGGGAATCAGGGCCGAGCCGGCAAAATTCAGGGCCCTGTACGAAACCCTAAACCAAGGCCCTTTTTCACGTGCCTATTTTCTTTTATAATAATTATTCCATAACTATTTTTCAAAACTGAGTTAAATCCTGATCTATTATTTGTTGTTTTCTTAAGTAGATTGATATTTGCTTGAAGACATGTCTTAGTGTTGGAACATACTAGAATTTAAATTGAAGAAGATTAAAATTGCATATAGGGCGTTGTCGCTTGCTCATGGTGCTACTATTGTACCCATTAGAAAAGTTAGCTGCATCTCCGTGTGCTGGGCTTGATCCTAGTAAAGTTAATTGCATTGGTTTGATCCCCTGGGTTGGGTAGTCACTACGTACTCAAGAGTAGTCACTTGCTTCACGGTTCGCACACATCATGGAGTGATGGATGTAATGTAGTCAAGTAACATCAACCAGCGGCAACTACCGTGCGCCGGGTGCTCGGTATTTTCGCAACACCGATCTATCACAGCGCGGTGGGGTGACGACCTGCGGGCCCCCTGGAATTTGGGGGCCCTGTTCCTATGCACCTCTCGCACACCCATGGGGCTCGGCCCTGTTGGGAATAGACACCGTTTCGCAATATACTCAAAAGGTTTGCATATCATTCCATTAAGATCGAGAAGAGTGTGAAGTTACAACAATGCACCGGCGCACTAGAGATGGTGAAATGATTTACAATAATCACTGCCCTCCCTAGCATACGCTTGACTAAGGGCCTGTTTAGTTGGCCACCCAAGCCAAAAAAGTTTGCGCACCGTCACATCGAATCTTTAGACGCATGCATGAAACATTAAATGTAGATAAAAAAATTAACTAATTGCACAATTTGTCTGTAAATGTCGAAACGAATCTTTTGAGCCTAGTTAGTCCATAATTAGATAATTTTTGTCAAATAACAATGAAAAGTGCTATAAAAATTTATCCAAAATTTTTCACCAACTAAACAGGCCCTAAGCGATTACTCACGAATTAAGCTACCTAGCCTCGCACTAGGGATGGTTCTATGTTCAGTCAGCGAGCACTGTGCTTTCACAAAAGCTGAGCTGCTCTGCATTGAATGAATCTCACGATTTCATGGCCGGTATTGAGCGTTGACCGTGGTTTTGTCCAGGCGCCGGGCTGAAGATGACGTGGACATTGAAATTGTCTTAAGGAGACTGTTCAGCGAAGAGTTGCACTGCACCGGCGAGAGGCTGGCGTTGACGTACGCTACCTCTCTCCGCTGGGTCTGGCCTTTGACGTGCTTCGTAGTAGGCGGAGGCGGCCACCCTCGCTGGATGGCGGCTGGTTGTGACAGACGAAATCCAGACGATGCAACACCATTACCGCAGTCGTGCAAACTACTCAACAGCTAGCTAATTGATGTCACGTTCACGAATCAGGAGAAGAGAAGAAGAAGGTGCGCATAAAGAATTGCTAGACGACACAGGATGAAGTAGCATCAAGGATCACCAAATAACCTGATCCAATTCCCTGAAACAGAAATGAAGAAAGAAGCAGCTAATCGCCGGCTCGTCTCGATCATCGATGCACACGTGTATATAGCCAGCTAAATCATCAAGGCGGCAGGTACATACAATTGTACAGATACTAATCACCGCCGGGTCACGACGAGGCCGCCGCCGCCGCCGGAAAGAAGTCGTCGTCGTCGTCGGCAGCGCCAGCGCCATCATCATAGCCGCGGCAGCGCGGGCTCTCGGCGAAGTCAGCGAGCGGGAACGAGGTGGCGACGGGGCCGACGTAGAAGCTGAGCGTGTCCCCGGCGCGGTCCACCTCGCCGACGCCGAGCCACAGGAAGAGCACCTTCACGCTGATCCCGTCCAGCGCCGTGAGCGACCCGGCCGCGACGGAGCCCCGCACGCGCGCCTCGTACCGGACCAGCCACCTCCCCGCCAGCAGGAACTCGCAGCGACGCGGGAAGTACACCTCGAAGCTGCCGTCCCCGCGGAGCTCGTACCCGGACACGCCCGCCGGCAGGATCCCCCGCGGGAAGTCGTACCGCTCCAGCATCTCGTACGCCGTCGGCGACGACGACGTCGCGGTCGCGTTGCCGCGGGAGGCCTCGCCGGCGGCTGCTGCTGCGGCTGCGGCCGTGGCCGCCAGCGGCAGGAGCAGCAGCAGGGGGTAGCTGGCCATGGAGGAGCGGAGCAGGTGGGTGGAGTGGCTCCGACGATGATTCCGAGCTGGCGGCTAGTTTTAGTGCTTTGCTTACTTGTCCTTTTGGGAATTGGAATGGCTTTGTAAGTTGCTATTGGATGGATCCATGTGTGCTTTATTATATATATTCTCATTATTGTAAATGGTTTTTATTTAATTTGGGCATAATTTGACGGGGCGTGTAAAAATGTCTTCCCTCAAGAATGCCTAATTAATTAGCTGAGGTTGATGTAATTGACCAATTATACAAGTTGTCCTTGTCACATTGTAATAAGACTCGATCTGTACGCTATAGCAGTTGGGCACTCGGGAGTCGCTATCTTTTTCCGATTAATTAACGCAGGGCACGGTGGTTGTCTTTGATTCGACTATGCATTTTGTCGCCCAAGGTACCCAACATGAATGAACTGGAAAAGCTCATTAAGAGCAAGTACAATAATTGATTTATAGTCAAGTTAATATTTTTGCTCATGTGGAAGAGAAAAGCGAGTTTGGTTCTCATGCAAGCAACTTGTTGGGCACGAAGCATAGATAACAGTGAGTCTTAATAGAGATGTATGCGAGGAGGAATAGGAAAGAGAATGAAAACATATAATAATAAAGAAATCTTATAGACAAATAGAAGACTAAGGTCATGTTTGGTTTTCCCCTCCTAAACTTTAGTCACCTAAACCAGGGACTAAACTTTAGTCACTAGGTGTTTGGTTTGAGTCCCTTTTAGTCAGGGTGTTTGACTCTAAAGTGACTAAATGTGAGGTTTAGTCCCTTCTAGCAACATTCCAGTGACTAGTTGGCTAAAGGCCATTTAGTCCCATTTAGTCACAGTGTTTGGGTGAAAAGTGACTAAATGAAACTAGATTTAGCTGACTAAACTTGAGGGGCTAACCAAACATGCCCTAATTATTGTGTGACTTGGCTCTTATATATTGACTTATATCCAAACACATGACTCTATTATTGACCTTGCTCTAAGAAAATTCAAAAAGTTCTATACAGTACATTTTGTGGCTTCGTTTTTTTTTTGCAATATAATAGAAACTACAAGCTTGTCCGGTTTTGAAATTTGAAGACCTTGCCAAGTGGAACCAAGTTTTATATATTTCGAGAGCATGGAGGAAGTATAACTTTAAAATTAACATGATGGTGCACTCCCCTCGTCTAGGATGCACTTGCTTAATTATGTGTTCAGGGGAAAGGCATGTTGCGTTTAAAGGGCACACAAAAAAATACAATGAGTTTGATTAAAATTCTGCCATATGCCCATATATGCACCCTAGGATACGTATCTATACACCCACAAAGTAAACACACCTCTATCTAATTTGCTCTAACTTTGTCATTATATATATGTTTATTACCAGCAAATCACGTAATAATGCATCGCTCATGCTCAATGGATAATGTTTTTTTTTGACATGGACCCAAGTTTGAGTGGGCCAGAGCCAAGAGGTATGGAAGTGGATATATATGGATGGAAATCCATCCATTTGCAAGTTGGAACATTTGAGACAAGGACATCAAATTTATTTATTACAGTAGGTACAACCGAAGAGAATCGGACCAAACAAACATCGTCCTTGAACGGCATCCATCAGCTAATTAAATTACTAACATGAATTTGATAAAGCTAATTAAATTACTAAAATCGATGAATGGCTGGTGGCCCAAAATTATCACGCCGCCGCCGCCGACTAGGGAGTTCAAAATTCTAAAGGCGGGCGTAGGTGGACGTGAGGGAATGGATGGCACGTTCGCACGGAGGAGATATTCCAAGACCGGCAGAGGAGATTCTCTCGAGTCTGATTGGGCAATAATTTCTTGGTAGGCCCAGATGAGCAGTGGATTGGCTGAGATGCATCGCAGCGCGGCCGTCTGCGGCACGCTCCCAAGTAGCCCTCCGTGTGGTGCCGCATGATAACGACAGTGATGCTCGTCATGTCAAGTGTCGTCTTCCTTTTTGTGAAGCAAAATGGTACAGGGTGTTGGGCACAGCCGTCTAGTTTGGGTTGCCTGTATGTTCAATATTTATAGATCCTCGATTGAGGGTGACATGCATTTTATTTGCCCTTTTCATCTTCTTATATTAGGTTGGTTGTGCTTGTGCACCACTAAGGCCCTGAGTCTTTTCACATGTAATTGCATTACACCTGTGATTTTCTTGTGCACAAGAAAACCTCTGGAATATTGGGTGTTATTTTCCCAAGGAAAGCTGTTGGTTGGGTAAGCAGTACACTGACTATTTGCTTTGAGCTAGTGAATCGATTACCATTGCATCACAATAAGCATGAGCATTGCACAAATGGTGAAATTTGAAAACAGGGCACTGAATTGGAGCAACCTGCTGAATAAATTTCAGATCAACACTCAAATTTGAGGCCCAAATTTCATATCAAAGCATTAACGGGCTACTTGGTTACCAAATGCCAAACATTATACACAGTCAACCACCAGCAATTTGTATGCCAAATAATTGCAACTGAAACAAAACCATAGTACACAGGAATAGGACTAATTATCCATCCAAATTAAATGAAGCAATCAGATTTGGTGATGGAGCACAAGGCAGACAGGCAGTACGCATCTGCTCCTCTGCACTGCCGGCCAGATATCTTCATCCGTCGTTGACGCGCTTGCCAACCGAAAATGACGATTCTTCTGCTTCGGATCCATATGGCTCTTCAACCACGCTGCTGTTGCTTCTCCAATCGGACCATGCCGCCAGTTCCTTCTCGAATCCACCATCGCGGAGCATGGGAGCATGAAGATGCGCCCTGTTCGTTTAGACTTATCAGCAGAATCAGCAGCAATCCAACAGTATTTTTCTCTCACAACAAACCAGCAAACAGTACTTTCAGCATAATAAACCAGCGAAACGAACAGGGTAGGGAGACCGGGGGCAGCATACAGTGTGAGGGCTTTCCGGTGGTGTCTAATCCTTCTCCATCTCTCTGGGTGGTCGAGAGGGAGAATAGAGGGGGAGAGAGAGTAGAGATGCCGCCATCGCCATGGGTGAGTCAAGCAAGGAACAGACGGGTGAGGGCTGGGCGGCTCGCCAGGCGAGGTCCGATATCTGTCGGTTTTTTTTTTGTGTCGCCTCCACAGCAGATTATTTTTTCCGGTTGGTTTGACAAAAAAGGGTAAATTTAATACCTTCACCGGTCATCCAAACAACTTTTTTTAAGAGTAGGGTGAAAAATTCCAACCCTGTATTTTACCAGGGATTTGACATGAAAACTTGTCTTCTAAACATGCTCTAAGGCTAATGAATCCAAATCTTTTGCTGCTACTTAAGGAGCGTTTACCCAAAAAGACCTAGCTTGTGGCAGCAGATAGCTGACTCAGCACTGGAGTACTACCCTAATCAGATGATCTTCAACCCTGAATAAAATGCTCTTCAGCCAGAGCATCCACGTGGCCTCCACCAACAACTTTATGCCATCTGGCGCTTTTTACCGTCGACCGTCGGTTAGTTTGGTCAGCTATTACCGGCTTATCCGGTCCTGCATGCTACGCCGCTCCGTGTATATCCCGGCGCTCGGTCCAATCCCCTGGCCACACTGGTTCGTTTCGCGCGCGCTGCTACTAGACTGCCCACCAATCCGGTATAAACAAATCGACCAACTCAGGCTTGCCACGTCATCATCCCTCCCTCACTCCCTCCGTCACCTCTTCCTCACTCCCTCCGTCGCCTTGCCTTGGATCTGCGCCAACACCGCCCGCCTCCACCGCTCTCACCCGCTGCAGAGGGAACGTCACCCCCTTCCTTCTTGATACAGGGCTGGACTTGACAGCGGCTGCGTGCGCGAATCGAATATGGAGAGGAAGCCATGGCGCCCTCTCCCCCAGCGACAGCACCCGGCAGATGCGGCGGCCGACTTTCATTTGCTGGCAGCTGCGAGCGCAGATCCATCATGGACGCACGACGACTCCGCCCTGTTCATTTGGCTGATAAGCTATGGCTAAAAATACTGTTCGCTGATTTATTATGAGAAAAAAATACTACTAAATGGTTGGCTGATTTGGCTGATAAACTCAAGCGAACAGGGTCAATTGAGCTGAGGCGCTGATTGCCTTCCCCTTCATCATAGTCGTCAGGATCTGGTATTCTGGTGCGTTCGTCCACAGAATGTTCCTCCTTTTCCCGATTCATTTTCTTTGAGCCTGTGATGCGAACTCGATCAATATGGTTGTCCTCTCCATCGGTTTCCAATCTCTCAATCCTTGCTTCCGTTCTCTGCGTCTGTGAGAATGAGGAGCTGTTGCCAGTGGAACTGCGCACGATGTAGTAAGGGTGTGTTTAGTCCAGCAATTTTTTTGATTTTGGCTACTGTAGCATTTTCATTTGTATTTGTTAATTAATGTCCAATCATGAACTAATTAGGCTCAAAAGATTTGTCTCGTGGTTTTCTACCGAACTGTGCAATTAGTTTTTTTCATTTACATTTAATGCTTCATGCATGTCAAACATTCGATATGACGGGAAATCTTAAAAATTTTTAAGAACTAAACATGACCTAACTATTTAGAGCACAGCTGATGCCTCTTATCCGATGTGGACCCACTGCTTCTCATGCATTCCACCGCGCTGGCACCAAGGGGGCGCATGGAGGGGCGGGGGAACATTTTGACTGCCCGTGGTTGGGTGCGGGTATGGCTTAGAGTATGAAGCGTCCAGTACTTGCTTGCAACCTGTTCGGTGGAATGCACATGAGCAGTAAACCACTGGAGCACCCGGGGTAATCACGTGGTATGTTTTTGGGCAAATAATTTCATTTTTCGGTTCAAAATTGTTGTTCCATCCAGTCTGAGTGCTTTCAAGTGCTTAGTCAGAAATAGATATTATCTTACCTAGCCTGGGCATAATTAACCGAAGACCGAATCGAACTAACCGAGACCGAGACCGAATTAACTGAGACTGAACTTTTCGGTCACTAGTTCGGTCCCTGCTTCCAACTAACCGAACTTTGTATGGTTAGTTTGACCGAATTAACCGAACATTTGAATTTTGTTGATATAATGTGTACTTTGGACTATTATTAGTGATATAATATTTATTCTAGTGAGTTTATATCAACCATCACTCTTATCACTTTATTTAATCTATATGTTCTTGTTATTTTTGTCATGAAATAGAAAAAGTTTTGCTAAATTTTGCTACAAATTATACTACTTAGTAGATGTTTTATGAAGTTCGTTTAGTTCGGTCATAACCGATACCGAACCGAACTAACCGAGACCAAACTTGCTCGGCCTTGAGTTTTGAAACTAACCAATCAGTCTCTGTTTTTAGATGACCGAATTTTTGAAATAACCGAAAACCGAGACCGATCGGTTCGGTCAGACTGAACGCCCAGGGCGAATCTTACCTATCACCAAGGGACAAAGGAGGGTGACATTTCAGGTTGTTCATTTTAACTATCATGCTATTTTGTTGGGGTTTTGCTATAAATATTCATGTCTCATAAAGATTAGGTAGTAAAGGTGAATTAACAATTTTAGCTGTCTTAGACCGCTCCTGCTGCTACCTTTTTATGCAGGTATGGCTTGGCACAATTTTTGATGCAGGTTCTCTTCCTTCATCTTGCTTATTTGTACTTCCAAACAGTGGTGAAGCCAGAAGTTTTTCGGAGCACGGGCGATCTTCATTGCGCAGAAATATTTACCTACCAAATTATAACATTTTTCTTTGATATATAGAAAAAAATTTCTTCTAAAGATTGCCGAGGAGCCCGGCCGGCCGCCCGGGGTGGCCGGGTGGTGGCTCCGCCACTGCTTCCAAATTCTAAGAAAACCTTCTGACCATGGAGGTAAAAATGGAACTCGCCACTGTGCGGCCGGTGGCGGAGGGAAAACCCTGCCTCTATATCGATCGGGAGCGAGGAGAGGCTCCAGTCGGTCTACCTCCGGCCCCAACTGCTTCTGCACTTTCTCGAAATAACAAAGAAGGTTCCTTTACAGATTATTCTTTGTCAACATATATAATCCTAATGTGCCATCTACATCCAGCATCTAATGCAAGCTATTTCAATTCTGCTCAGGTGTGTTAGCCTCCATTAACATGATTTTAGATCCATTCAGGAAGCCCGGTACCAGGACTGTGCTGGCCGGTGGAGGATCCGTAGCAGCACCCAGTCATCGACGGCGACGATGGCGAGCGTCGTAGTGCTTCTTGGCATACTCCTGAGCCTGCAACAAACGGTCACGGACATCAGCCAGAAAGGCATCACGATTATGGAGGAGGCCATCAACAGTGTCAGTCTTGGCCGTCTCGGTGGTATATGGCAGCAAGGCTGGAGGAGGCCGCTGTAGACAACCTCGAATGGTGTCGTCTGAAGTGCGGAGTGGTACAAGGTATTGTAGCAGTATTCAGCCCAAGGCAGCCAGTCGAGCCAGGAGCAGGCCGGTCGCCGGCGATGCACTGCAAGTACATGGCGATCGTCCGATTGACCACCTCGGACTACCTGTCGGTCTACGGGTGAAAGGCGGTACTCATCCGCAGCTTGACGTCGCGCGAGCTTGAACAGGTCCCTCCAAACATTCCCGGTAAACCCCGGGTCTCGATCACTGACAATGGAAGTAGGGAACCCATGGAGGCGCACAATGCCGTCGAAGAAGGCCTTGGCGACCGTAGCAGCTGTGTACGGGTGACTCAAGGCGAGGAAGTGAGCTTGCTTCGAAAACTGGTCGACGATGGTCAGGATCACACTTTTGCCGTGGACGCGAGGGAGGCCTTCAATGAAGATGAGCGCGATGTCAGACCAGACTTGGGATGGAATGTCCAGGCCGGGGCTGCAAGAGGCCGGTGGGGTGCAGGTGTTCTGACTTGTTACGTTGGCAGGTGGTGCACGAGCTCACAAACTCGCGCACCAGGCATCGGTCGTGGTCGATGAAGAAATCTTGGCGGAGGCGCTGTAGGGTCTTCTGTGCCCCTTCATGACCCACGGAGTGCGCCAATTGGAGGACCGTTGGTAGTGCCTTGGACGCAGGCGGCACATAGACCCGGGAGCCATGGAGGATGAGGCCGTCAGACACGTGCCAGGGCGCGCCGCGGTCCACGACCACCGAGTCGCGGAGAGCACGAAGTGCCGCGTCCTCCTGCAACTCGCGGCGGATGTCATCAAACAACTTGAAGGAGGGGCCGAAGAGCGCGGCGAGGGAGGCATCGGCGTTGGAGGTGAACGGCAAGCGCGCGAGATCCGCCAAGTGGTTGGTGGTCAACGGCGGCCCGAAGCGCTGATGACACAACTGCTTGAACTCCTCCCAGGATGGCACGCCGGCATCGAGCTCAAGGACATAATACCACACTGCTGTGCGGTGCCCGTGAGATGGAAGGACGCGAGCCAAACTTTGTCGGCCTCACAGGTAAGTTGAGCGCAGAAGAAGCGCTCGCAGCGGTTGATCCAACCTAAGGGGTCCTTGCCCTCATAAGTTGGGAAGGACAGCTTGTGGTAGTGAGGGGCGCCAGCGGGCGCGGCTTTTGGTGGAACATGGAGGTGGGGTGGCGGCTCATGCATGGCGACGGATGATGCCGGGTTGGGGATGTTCATGATGGAGGAGAACGATGGGACGGGCGATGGCGAATGAGGGAAGTTGATATAGGTGATGGGGACGGGGAGGGTGGGTGGCACTGGTGGGCTGGATGTGGTGGCGGAAAGGGGCTCGGAGTGCGTGATCGCTGGCAAGGAGGGAATCACCGGCTCGGAGGTGAGTACCTCAGAGATGATGGACCCTGAGGCCGGCAGGGGTGGGAGGCCCCCATACCCCGGAAGGCCGAGCGAAGGCAAAGGAGTCGCGGAGGCCGACGGTTGGCGCTCAACTGCGGTGATGCGTGTGGCGAGGTCACCCATGTAGCGCTGCAGCCCATAGATGGCCGCGGTGAGCGCATTGAGGGCATCTGTGGGCACCGTGGTGACCGAGGGTTGTGACACAATAGGAGGCGCGTGGTGGTCATGGCGGAGGTGGTGAGCGTGGGGGTAGATGGGGACACCGATGGCACGGCGGCGGAGGTGGTGGCGGCGGCGGAAGCTCCCGGGCCTGACATTGATACCAGATTGTTGGAGCTTAGGGAGCGTAGGGCGTAGGAATGGGAGATGGCTGGCCTGGGCTTGAATCCCCGGCAGCGGGATGGCGGCGTCGTGCTCGGCGCCTGGTGCTGGACGTGAACTAGAGAGAACAGAGAGCTCCACGCCAAAGAGCGAGAGAGATAAACTCACTTTGGCTAACCTCATTATGTGAATAATGTTCCACACTTATACCAATAATCCTAACAAGCCTCTGCTAACTTAATGGAATAACAAGTTTAACAAATCAAATATATAAGTTCCTAGATACTAGGATCCTGCTAACTGACTGGGCGCCGGCTACCAGCGTCCAGGTTCATCATGCGACCGTGGTGATCGCGCACTGGCGCGCCTTGGCGAAGGCCACCGTTCAGCCACGGTTGACACGTCTGCGCTGGTAGACGTTCCTGGTCATGACAATGATTTTATTGCTTTTGCAACGTGTAACATCAACATGTCTGATTCAGTAACCATATATATGCCTATTATTTGACTGTACTGTATTCACCCTTTTTTCTTTTGAATTTTTTCAGCAAGTCAACTACTCCCTCCGTCCTGAAATAGAGTGCATTGTAACTTCTAAAATTTGTATTGAAATAAGATACATTCTACATAATGACTACGTTTAGATTTGGCGAGGTTTGTTAAACAGGAAGTCTTGATTTGAGGAGAAACTCTATAATTGAAATAATCTATAGGTATATGCGTCATTTAAGTGTTCCCTTAAGTTGTCATAGAATTTTTAGAATGCACTGTATTACGGGATGGAGGGAGTAGGAGTTAGTGCCTACTTACAGCCTTACAGGCTGGACACGGGACAGAGAGGAGATTACTGCTAATGAACATGGATATATGGATAGAGGATATACTACTATGGACGTCCTATGCTTTCTTCAAGATGATCCTTTGTAGTTATTTATTTCCATGAACTGATTTAACATGTATGTTTAGATGTCTCAATAGGACGTGTATTTACATACAGATACAGCGTTTCTTAATTCTATTTGCATTTTTTTTGTATTTCTTTGGCATGTATGGCTGGCCACGCCGTGGGTTTCCATTTCTTTGGTCCACTGCACATGAAACCATTTTGGACACTAATCGGTAGTTAGCTAAAAAATTGTTTATGCTTTTTGGCCAAACATGCATGACTGAACTACCGTTTTCCAAACAATTGGTCAAAGAAAGTTTCGCTTTTCATTGGATTCAACCTCATATGGGATGTTTGTTTCCTGCTGCTAAAGTTTAGTCCCTGTCATATCGGATGTCTGACGCTAATTTGCAGTATTAAACATAGACTAGTTACAAAACTAATTGCACAGATTGAGACTAATTTATGAGATGAATGTATTAATCCTAATTATTCCATTATTTGACAGTGTGGTGCTACAGTAAACATGTGCCAATCCTGGATTAATTAGGCTCAATAGATTCGTCTCGCTAATTAGTCTACTCCTGTGCAATTAGTTTTATAATTAGCTCATGTTTAGTCCTTCTAAGATTTTTTTATACCCACAATGATGGGGACGTGATTCCCGATCTTCCGTCAGGTTCAAGATAACTATCGATTTGGTCGGAAGCGACACACCGATCCAGCTTCAGATCACAAAGATCCGAACCCTGCAACCTTAGCACCACGTCTCCTCTGGTTATCAACCGTGTCACAATCCGGTTGACCTCACCACGAAGGCTAATCCCTACTACAAATCGAAGAACACAAGCAAGAACAAGATAAAACGCAACTCAATTGAAGTGACAATTGCGGATATATGATTAAGCACACGAAGTTGGGGTCTCGCAAACCGATAACGGTGACTGTCAATGGATAGAATAATCTAAGCAAAACCCAAACCCTAAAATAGGTGGCGGCTACTGATTATAAAGCCTAAGGGGCATCCAAAGACCCCTACTCACGTCGCTAAGAAGTCTCGACACGTTACAAGGGCCAAACGGCCCAAAAGACGGCGACGCAGCGCCCTGACAGATTCTGGATGTCAACTTGTTTCGACGATTCCTGTTGACTCCAATGGAATTTGGGCCTCAAACCAAAACCATTGGTTAGCTTATGAAATTATATTTCCATCCATATGTGGATCATCAAAAACGGAGTCCGGATGCGTTCTGGGCATCTATTTTACTACAAACTGGTCCTGGAGCCCGAGATGGACTCGAACTTGATTTGGATTGGGCCTCCAACTTGGCTTGGACGCCCTTGCTTGACTCCTAAGGTGGTGGCCAAGGAGGAGGACGTCCTCGGGTATCTCTTAGGTGTTCTCCATCTTCTTGGGACGTGCTCCAACTTGGACCTGGGTCTCAAGTGTGAATAACAAGTCCACGACGATGCCGTAGCACCCGACAGAAAAAGTGGCAGAATGTCTTGATAATTTGGAAACCTTGCCAATGTGATATTGAGGTGGGACCAGATCTATTTGAAAGCTTATCAAATAAGCTTTCCATCAAGTGCTCATTGACTCGATCGCACTCTGGATGGATGAGTTATGACCTTCCCAATGAAGCACTATCGGGCTGCCGACGAACCGAAAGTTTAACTTTGATGGACTTGCACTTTGAGACACATTTGTACCTACATTTAAATAACGACATGTACATGTCGAACCAAGTGAATTATGTCCAAAATTACTATGCAAATATAGGAACGAGGACACCTTATAATCAATGGTCGTATCCGATGGTGCCATGTCCTCATCACACAAGGCGCTGTCACATTTCTATTTTTGGGGCGTGATAGTTTGTGGTATCATAGCCAGGTTAGGAAAAAAATTAACTAGACACCCATGGCCGGGCGTGACCGGGGTTGGGGACGTAGCCGGCCATGGCCGGAGACGGCGATGGCAGGGCCGGCGTCGTGGCCGACTACGAGGTAGGTGCCAGCAGACTCGACGATCTCGGTGCAGAAGGCGGAGCTAGCCCTAGTACTGGATGAGGCGAAGGGTGTCGGGCTCGTGCTTAAGGAGGCTAGGCTAGGGCGACGCCACCTCCAAGCTCCACGGTGGGTGGGGAGCGACGGGCGGCCCTACACGACAATGGCTCGATACGGAAAGTCCGTATCCTCCACGGAGTTGTCCTCGGCCTGCTGGAGGGGGATCCCACCGAAATGTCCACAGAGGCTGGGCCTACTCGAGTTGTCCATGAAGCGGGCCTGTCAGAGTTGTCCTCGGCCTGGGCGGCGCCGTATTCGGTAGAAGATGTGAAGCCGCAAACTCCCGATGCGGGAGAAGATGAATGGAGGGGAGAGAAAAAAACAAAAAAAAAATAAATTGAACTGACAGCTGGGTCCCATGATAGGGAGAGATTATTGATGATATGCTGTAGCATCTCCCCTAATATTTCAAAAAATAATATTGGGCCACCCCAATACCAGTGGCGGAGCGTGGCCCAAACGCAGGGAGGGGGGCCGAATTGCCTATTCCTGATCACCGTGTACCAATTTTTTGTGAGAGCAGTTAGGCCAGCGCTACAACCTTGCGGAGATTTTTGAGCCACAAGGAACTATGCTTACATATTTTTGGCCCAGCTAGCTAGTTCACATCGCTTTTGGACTTTATTTAATGGACTGACAGCATCAGTAGACCATGCAAAAATTTTGTGAGCCAAGGGTGGCGGAGGCCCAATTTTGCCTCCACTAGCCTCCGCCCCTGCCCAAATACTATCTTACTGGGAGAGTTGTATTGGGGAGCTGCTGGAGATGCTCTTAAGTTTCAAAGAAAAAAAAGGTGCTACCATCTAAACTGAAGTAAGAGAAACAAATTATCACTTAATAAAATCCTTAAATTTATTAATTACAAAGGCATAGAAAAAGTAAAATATATGATAAAAAAACTCTCTGGATGTTTTTTAAGTTAGTAGAGCAGATTGACAAAAATGGGTGGGGATATGGCTTGTTCTACTGCACTAAATACGATCGAGAATGATGAGGAGTTAATTGGACATATTTTAGCTGACTACAACTATTTGACATCACAAGTGCTTGAGCAGAATGCATGTGGAGGGTGTGGCTTCAATGTCTATAGTCTCAATCATTAACACATGGCACCACAAGCTTCTTTGCCCCCTCACATACAAGTGTAGGTAATTTTTGAAAGCATGGAATAATCTGTTTGATCATGCAACAATTTTGCATTGGTCGGATGGGTGAGTATATGAAATATATGGTTACAACATAAAGGGAAATATCATATGAGATTACTGCACTAGTCAATCTATTCATTAATCAAGAAGTTGTTGTTAGTGCCAATCTAGTGTTGTCCTTGGCTCCTTGCCCTGAGGAGAGGTGATGCCAAATCCCATGAGTGGCAATTGTTGCTATTGTAGGACAAAGCTGTAGCGCATTCGAGGCTCAGGTGAATGTGATGCACGATCATGATACATATCACATTATATTCATCTAACATTGGCATGTGGTTGGAGCAGGAGTATACTAGACATTTAGGCTAGTTTGAAACTTGGTGAGGACAGATGTAGGAAGACCCTTGGTGAAGATGTCTGCGAATTGGGATGTCGTAGGCATATGGGGAACACGAACGTGACCGAGGCCACGCATTCACAAACGAAATGTAGATCAATCATCTTGACGTGATTCATGTGATGATACCATGAAAGTGTGGAATAATTTGACTAATTATGCAATGTACGATGACCGTGCATCGCATTATTCACTTAAGCCTCTGTTATTATTAGTTGCAAAGATGCATCTCAATTTTATTACCCTTTTGCTACAGTGTTTCTCATTATTAGTTGCAAAAACCTATTTTAATACACCATTGTTCAATTTCCTCTCCACTTGGCACATCAACCAAGTTAGCATTGTTGGTAGAAAAAAATGCGTCTGTGGTAGGTGATAGGAATTGTCTTTGTATTTCAGTCTATATAACTTCAATGGTACTTGTATACGGTAACAAAATAGAGACCGATGCCCACACACACACACACACACACACACATATATATATATATATATATATATATATATATATATATATATATATATATATATATATATATATATATATAGCGATGAAAACGGACGGAAACGGACGGAAAAATAAGTTATTTTGTAGCCACCTCTATTTATGATAATTTTATATACTAATTTACGACAATATCAGTATATATTTACGATAGTTGAATTACTATAACACATGGGGATATTTACCATAATATTATAGTAAATCACATAATAAGGAGTTACTATAATCTCGTAAATTAGCATAGCAATTATCGTAACTCAAAGTGGCTACAGAATAAATTATTTTGTAGCCTGTTGTAGGGTTATATATATATATTGGCTGTCCCCAGTGACACACCCTGTTGCAACCAGAACACAACGGAGGTTGCAATCATAACACACATAGAGTTGCAATTGGTTGTATGTATATATTGCACCTGGGTGCATTCTTTATATTGAATGCACCCAGGCCGGCGAGCAAATCGGACACGCACACACACCCCGCACCATCCCCGCACACACCTGGTCCGGCTCACACCGCACACACCTGGGCGCACGGCCCACACCCGCTCTTGTTCCCTGTGACCCACTGTCACACCTGGTTTTAAAGAACTAAACCAGGTTAGCCATATGTGTGTCCAGGAAGTCCACACATATATCAGAATAAAAAAGTATCAGAAACAATGTTATTATATAGCGTATACATAGCTACAAATTAACACTTACATCAGAGTATCGCGGAACGATGACTAAACTTCAGGCTCCATTCCTCTCAGGGACGGCTAACTGGAGGCTCCATATGCCAAGCACTTCAGATAGACTTCTGGATACTCCATTACACCTTTATCCTTCTTCTAAGTAGCACCTTACTACACACTGGAGTGTGGTGAAAATAGCAAGAGTAAGTCCATGTCGAACTCAACAAGTATAACATAGGGTTCATGAGGCACAAAAGGCTAGACACTGTTTGACTGCGTTTAGCTTTTAGTCATCATTTACTTAGCAATTGAGTAGCATCAAGGTATTCCAATTCCCGTTAATGAACCAATGATCAATTGTAATAAGAATAATGAAATAGCATTAACATGGCATAATAATAACAACATCAGTGTTAAGCATAATATATCAATGGTGATCATTTATTCTGTAAGAATACCCGAGGCCGCTCGTATTCGTGAGCACGGCTAGTATACCAGTTTATTAAACTCTGCGCAGAGGTGTACACTTTCACTGTGAGTCATGACTTCCAAATGCATGGGTTTGCAAGGCCCAAAATATCAGAAACTATATAAAGCCATTCAAAAGTTCGTCTAACAAGTTAGGGCCATTAGATTCACTTGGCAGGCAGATGTAGAACCCCCTTCCCAGTGACACACAACTCGCAGCCTATACACACAAAGGACAGGGGCTCGTCCTACACCCAAAGTGGCAAGCCATTCTTACGCTATTTAAGGTAACCACTAACAAGCTAGAAAAGGTTTCTTGAACAACTAAAGCCAGAGCCATATAGCCCTCACAGTTGTACTGTCAATCCCGATTAATGCTTACAGATAAGTCCTTATGGAGAGTAACTAGAGCAACAAACGAACAACACAGTGCTCTAGTCCCCTTGTAGCAGGAATTAAATCATCTTAATGGTTGATTACAATATTCATTAGTCATATTACAAGATCAATATTCATAAATCAAGCACTAGCCAAGCTACCCAAATGCATAATCCCATAGGTGACAAGGAATCAAGATATCAATCGCTAAGTTAAAATCTCTAAGGTTGCCAAGGAGGACACATACATATGATAGCAATTATAGTGAATAGGTTAACAAGGATGGTCCCATGTTATACTTACCTTGATCAAAGCTTCCCTGTTGATACTGTTGGTCTGGCTCAAAATAATACTCCTGATCGTCAAGAAACTGCTCACCGTCTATACTCGATCATCAAGCATCAACACACAATCATCCGAGCAATCATACACGAAGCAAACAAAGAGATATAATTAAAATAATACACCAACAGTAGCGAAATAGTATAAAAAGTTTGTAAAACTCTTCTACACATTACTACGATCACACAGACGTAAAGATCACGAAATTCGGATTTAAAACGTGAAAGTTATGAATTTTCTAAGATTTCCTATAGATAAATAATTACTTTAATATAAACTCGAAAATTAAATTTTCTAAACCTACTGTATAATAACACTAACATGTAGAGCTCGCAAATACAAACCTAACGCAACTTGAACGGGTCAAATCGGAGTTAGAACGTGGAAGATATGGCCTAAACAAGATTGTATGTGTATACGTATTTCTATTGTATTTCGGGATTTATTTTACTAAAAAAAAGGGCCACAAATCGTACCCATGACATCATGTGATGTCATCAAGCTAGCTAGCAAAATGAAGCAGGTCAACAGCACGCACGACGCTATTTGCTTGATTCATTTTAATTAAACAAATTCATGTGAGGTAACTAATTTAGAAACTATATATTTCCTTTTGAAAAGGCGGGGTTAAAACTAGTTATATTCTATTTCTATAAAAAAAATTAATATCATCTACGCCAATTAAATTTTAGCTTACAGAGACTAATTATCATGTAAGGGCATCTAAACGAGTTTCATTTGACCATGTTTAGCCTAAACAAATTATGATGAAACCCATTTTATATGGAATTAATCAAGTTAACAATCAATTAGAAAAGATCGACATTATCCTATTTTGCTTTTATTAAAAACACGTTTGCATAAACATTAGTCAATTTCACATTTTAAATTATAATGTTCACACACATATGAGCATGGTACCAGTACGTAAATTAAGCCAACAAAAATCTAACATAATTTGAATGAACTTGTTAGTTTCTGTTCTCTAAACCTGACGAGACTGAACTTGCACACTGCACTTGCTCCAGATGATACTTACATATGAGTGCGGGTGATAGACGTTTTCATGATCATCGTATGTACTCCCTCCGTTCCAGAAAAAGTGTCGTTTTAGTTTTTCAGACATCGTGTTTGACCGTTCGTCTTATTCAAAAATTTTGTGCAAATTATAAAATAAATAAATCATTATTGAAGTATCTCTAATGATAAAATAAGTCATAACAAAATAAATAATATTTATTAAAAAATTTTGAATAAGACGGACAGTCAAACACGATGTCTGAAAAATCTAAAACGACACTTTTTCTGGAACGGAGGGAGTATGTATATAGGAATTGCAAGAGGAGGCATCATCTCACCCTGCTCATGATGACCGCTGATGAAGCAACAACAAAGAATCCAAAGGTGGATGACCACAAACACTGAGCAGATCGATGTGAAGTGGTTCAACGCAACAAACACGCTGCAGCGACTTGCAGCCGGAAACCATTAGAGCGGCATCTGCTGCACTGCACTGGTGGCAAGGATATACGATGAGGTCAAGATTGGAGGAGATGGACAGCAGCATATTCACAGGACAAAAAAAAGAAGGCTAACCTGCTGTTGTGATCAAAGATTGATATAATATTAGAGGAAGCCTGGCCTCACATGATTTAGCAGCAAGCAGATGTAAACGGCGACTCGATCGATGGAACTGTGATGAACAACAACGGCGGAAGTCTGCTCGGTGAGATCGGCTTGGCAAGATCGGCGCGACGCAAAGACACGGAGTCGCGGACACTGCGGAAAGCCAATCGACTGGACATATGAACAGATCGCGGCGGCGGCGACGGCTTGTGACGAGGTGTAGAGATTCATGATCACCAACGAGGCTAGGAGGCCACAGGCATATATTTATATGCACAAGGTTAAATCCAAGTTGGGATAGGATTAGATTTTATTATTTTCGGAATTAATGAATTTCATGACTAGAAATAATTCTAGAAATTTCGGAATTAATGAATTTAATGACTAAAAATAATTCTAGAAAATCTAGAATTACCTTTTAAGCCGCGAAAAATAGCCCGGAGCTCAGAAAAATCACGGGAAAAATCCTGGAAACTCTTGGAGAGATAAGGAACTCAACTAAATGAGTTTGGACTCATAAAAAGATTGATGAAGAGATCAAGAAAAAAGATTAAGCTCACGGAAATTGAAATTTTAAATCCAGAAAATGCCAAAAAGTTTTCCGATGAGAAGCAAACGTCGTCCTATGGTAATTTAAAAATAATAGCACTCACCAACACCAAAGACAAGCATCACACAAACACCACATTATCAAATTAATATGAAAAAGTTTAAAACCACAATTTTTTATATTTAAATTAGCAGCAAATTAACTTATCTAATAAATTTATTCAAATATTGAAATCATTTATTTTATTTAGTGTTTTCTAAGCACAACCCAAAATTGAAAATTTTGGGGTGTGACACCCACACCTTGTTACAACCAGAACACAACGGAGGTTGCAACCAGAACACACACCGAGTTGCAAATAGTGCATTTTCTACAGAGAATATGTTGCACCCACCCCGGTTGCAACTGGTTCTTGCCTAGTTGCAACTGACCTAACTCTAGTTGTAATTGGATCGCGTCAGGTTGCAACTACATCAGGTCCAGTTGCACTGGATCAGATCTGTTGCAATTACTTACGTCAAGTTGCAATTAGTAATGAATTTCATGACTAGAAATAATTCTAGAAAATTTAGAATTACCATTTAAGCCGCGAAAAATAGCCCGGAGCTCAGAAAAATCACGGGAAAAATCCTGTAGACTCCTGGAGAGATAAGGAACTCAACTAAATGAGTTTGGACTCATGAAAAGATTGATGAAGAGATGAAGGAAAAAGATTAAGCTCACGGAAATTGAAATTTTAAATTCAGAAAATGCCAAAAAGTTTTCCGATGAGAAGCAAACGTTGTCCTATGGTAATTTAAAAATAATAGCACTCACCAACACCAAAAACAAGCATCACACAAACACCACATTATCAAATTAATATGAAAAAGTTTAAAACCATAATTTTCTATATTTAAATTAGCAGCTAATTAACTTATCTAATAAATTTATTCAAATATTGAAATCATTTATTTTATTTAGTGTTTTCTAAGCACAACCCAAAATTAAAAATTTTGGGGTGTGACACCCACACCCTGTTGCAACCAGAACACAACGGAGGTTGCAACCAGAACACACACCGAGTGGCAAATAGCGCATTTTCTATAGAGAATATGTTGCACCCACCCTGGTTGCAACGGGTTCTTGCCCAGTTGCAACTGACCTAACTCTAGTTGTAATTGGATCGCGTCAGGTTGCAACTACATCAGGTCCAGTTGCATTGGATCAGATCTGTTGCAATTACTTACGTCAAGTTGCAATTAGTAATGAATTTCATGACTAGAAATAATTCTAGAAAATTTAGAATTACCTTTTAAGCCGCGAAAAATAGCCCGGAGCTCAGAAAAATCACGGGAAAAATCCTGGAGACTCTTGGAGAGATAAGGAACTCAACTAAATGAGTTTGGACTCATGAAAAGATTGATGAAGAGATCAAGGAAAAAGATTAAGCTCACGAAAATTGAAATTTTAAATCCAGAAAATGCCAAAAAGTTTTTCGATGAGAAGCAAACGTCGTCCTATGGTAATTTAAAAATAATAGCACTCACCAACACCAAAGACAAGCATCACACAAACACCACATTATCAAATTAATATGAAAAAGTTTAAAACCATAATTTTCTATATTTAAATTAGCAGCAAATTAACTTATCTAATAAATTTATTCAAATATTGAAATCATTTATTTTATTTAGTGTTTTCTAAGCACAACCCAAAATTGAAAATTTTGGGGTGTGACACCCACACCCTGTTGAAACCAGAACACAATGGAGGTTGCGACCAGAACACACACCGAGTGGCAAATAGCGCATTTTCTACAGAGAATATGTTGCACCCACCCTGGTTGCAACTGGTTCATGCCCAGTTGCAACTGACCTAACTCTAGTTGTAATTGGATCGCGTCAGGTTGCAACTACATCAGGTCCAGTTGCACTGGATCAGATCTGTTGCAATTACTTACGTCAAGTTGCAATTAGTAATGAATTTCATGACTAGAAATAATTCTAGAAAATCTAGAATTACCTTTTAAGCCGCGAAAAATAGCCCGGAGTTCAGAAAAATAATGGGAAAAATCTTGGAGACTCTTGGAGAGATAAGGAACTCAACTAAATGAGTTTGGACTCATGAAAAGATTGATGAAGAGATCAAGGAAAAAGATTAAGCTCACGGAAATTGAAATTTTAAATCCAGAAAATGCCAAAAAGTTTTCCGATGAGAAGCAAACGTCGTCCTATGGTAATTTAAAAATAATAGCACTCACCAACACCAAAGACAAGCATCACACAAACACCACATTATCAAATTAATATGAAAAAGTTTAAAACCACAAATTTCTATATTTAAATTAGCAACAAATTAACTTATCTAATAAATTTATTCAAATATTGAAATCATTTATTTTATTTAGTGTTTTCTAAGCACAACCCAAAATTGAAAATTTTGGGGTGTGACACCCACACCCTGTTGCAACCAGAACACAACAGAGGTTGCAACCAGAACACACACCGAGTTGCAAATAGCGCATTTTCTACAGAGAATATGTTGCACCCACCCTGGTTGCAACTGGTTCTTGCCCAGTTGCAACTGACCTAACTCTAGTTGTAATTGGATCGCATCAGGTTGCAACTACATCAGGTCCAGTTGTACTGGATCAGATCTGTTGCAATTACTTACGTCAAGTTGCAATTAGTATGATGTTATAGTTGTGATTGGTCTAGTCTCGCGGTTGCAATTGGTAGAGAATACACACATTTGGTATATAAAATGCACGTTGTTCACTAGCTAGACTTGCAACTAGGTTGTAACTAGTTGCATGTAGTAGCAAAATGGGTAAAAATTACATTCTAAGTGGTTGCAACAAGCGCTAACTATGCTACAACCAAGTTGCAATTGTGTTGTAATCATGATGGCAACTCATAGTACATTGAAGTTGCAATTACATACTTAAAAAAAGTTCATCAAATATAGTCTTCAGGGATCTCATTTTGTTAAGCATTTTTTTTGAACAACCTGATGCAAACAGATCTAAAATAGGCACTACGGTTTATGAGATATTGCATTTTTTCGATCCGAAACAAAAAAGATTCCCTGCATGCGGGGGCGGTGTGTGCGTGCCCAGCGCGTGTGTGTACGTGCGCGGGGTGGCGGGGCTGGTGGGATGGGGTCTGTGCATTTGCTATATAAAATGCACCTTGTTGCATTATATATATATATATATATATATATATATATATATATATATATATATATATATATATATATATATATATATATACACACACACACACTGATATGTGTGGTAATAGGAAAAAAGAGGAAACATAATCTCAGGAAATATATATAAAAAGGGGTGGAGAAAATAGATCAAATAAGTATCTAATTAATGTCCACACAACCCCTGCTTTAGCTTTATCATTCCAAGAAATGTGTAATGTACCATCACAATAAGAACATTGCAAAACCTACCGGGCATTGAAGAAACCATATGGTGCATATAACTTTGCCAAGAGAATGAAGTATTCGTAGCTTCTGTTCAACTTATTGTAGTAGCGAGAAATGGATTTACCACATGCAACATCTGTTTGTCAGATCGAGGGCACATAGTCAGAGTGATACACCAGAGCACGTATGTTTTGCATCCACAATAAATTTGCAGTATAAGTTCTCGATGTCGTAGGGGTCTGACCTCTAATGGCAGCTTGTACTTAAGAAACATGTAAGTTCGAAAGCATTCAAATTTGTAGGTTAAGAGTAACCTTTTAGCTTTGATGACCCTCCCATTCTTTCCCATCTGCGGGTTAGTGGAAAAGTAGCGGTACATTATATCCAATGTGGTAGTGGTAGACAACGGATTTTGCAGGGACGAGGTCACATGGATGACAACTTGGCCTTTCTCATTCCAGTGAATGGCCATCTATGAGCCAGGCAACGGGTCATGGTAAATGCTGGTTACCATACTGGGACGAACAACTACAACTGGAAGGTCACCCCTGAAGTGCTCAAGAAGCATCTCATCCATAGCCTTCGTGAACACCTATGTGTTCGCCCATCCAAAGTGTCTAGCCCTTCATAAAAGACCAAGTTTCATGTATTAAATACCAACGGCATGCCACATGCACATATATTCTTGCATTGTATAAGTTCGATGTGGAATTATGTTGGAACCTCTTCAATCCAAGTTTCTTCATGGTTTTCTTCTCTAACTGCTCTGAGTTACCACTTGAGTGCATAAGATCTGCCTTGATAGAATCTACCAACTTTAACTCAGCATCGATATCCAAATGGCAACCTTGTTTTATCATTTCGCTAATCTGAAATGGCTTCTCCAATAAAAGCCCTTGTTGCTCACGAGCTACATACGCTGTCAATTTAAAAATAAATTTAACTCACTGAATATCCAACGGCAATGCCTATTTATTTGCTATTCCATTAGCAATGATATCAGTATATATTTATCAGGATTACGTACCAGTGGAAACATGAAGCAGCATTTTCAGATTACAGCACTTGTTCGCAAATTTACAAACGTATTTTGTGCCCAAGACATTGGATGCCAAGGCAACATCATATCTGCACACATGCATGTTCATTAGTCACGTGACACTACCGGAAACAACATCTTTACCGAGTGTCATATGCTTTGCCGAGACATTTGGAGATCTACTTCTGGACCTGTGGCATGCTGCATGAGGAGGAGTACTCCCTGGCCCGGATGTTTTTTGCCAAGACATTTGGAATGGTGTCACTGATGGACGACACTTTTGATGTCCATGCCACTTTAGAGGAGTGTCACAAGCTCAAAGAAGCTATGCAGAGGTAGGCTGTAATGATCCATAATTTATTTGTCGACCAAATTTAGCTCTGACTCTGTCTTCTTCTTGAGAGACGTTTTGTTATACATCACTCTTAATCTGTACGCAGATGGGATGATAGTGAGGTCTCTATTCTACCCGAATATCCCCACCCTGCCCCGCCCCGCCCCGCCGTTCATCTGCTGCTGGCCGTTCTTCTGCAGCCGGCATAGGGCCAGCCATAGGGCACTCGGCACAGAATTTTTTTTAAAAAAAAAATTTCTTTGCCGAGTGTGGCACTCGGCACAGAATTTTTTTTTTAAAAAAAATTTTCTTTGCCGAGTGCCACTCGGCGGGCACTCGGCAAAGAATTTTCAAAAAAAAAATTTGCCGAGTGCCAGCCATAGGGCACTCGGCAAAGAAATTTTTTAATTTTTTTTTCTTTGCCGAGTGCTGGGCTGTGGGGCACTCGGCAAAGAAATTTTTTTTTAAAAAAAATCTTTGCCGAGTGCCCACACCTGTGGGACACTCGGCAAAGCACCCGTTAACGTTATCTCCCCCGTCACGGCAACTTTTCTTTGCCGAGTGCTGTCGTGGCACTCGGCTAAGCCTTTGCCTAGTGCCCGACAAAAAACACTCGGCAAAGAGGTCTTTGCCGACAAATTTTTTGCCGTGTACTCTTTGCCGAGTGCGGCACTCGGCAAAGCCTTTGCCGAGTGTATTTATGGCTTTGCCGAGTGTTCTGGACACTCGGCAAAGCGCCTGACTCCTGTAGTGTGACCCGGCCCAGTTCATTTTTGTTTTGTTTCTTTGAGTATTGTACAACATGGATGAATAATACCTTTCTTAAAAATTTGTTGTTGCAGCTCCATTGACTATTATGTCAATCTCCTTTGACAATTCCAATATCTTGGAGCTCTCAAGCCCTAAATTCTCATCGATTATGTCACCGGCTAAAGGTGATATCTTTTCTTTGGTGAAACTATGAAAACTGCACCCATACTTTTCTCGCAGGGTGCCAAATAATTCATTCCCTACAACCTAAAAAAACAGACCTTGAAAAGTAGTTCTTGATCATTTTTTGTTTTTGTGTGCTTAATTAGATCTATATCCCAGTCAACTAATAAAGATCATTATTTTTTAGTCAACAGATGGATTTCAGTTCTAAAGTTATTATTAAAATCACACAAATATACTTCCTCCGTCCCTTTATATCTGTCGCCGTTGGTGTACGTGCCACAAGTTTAACTTGATTTATAGAAAATACGTGCAATATTTGTATCTCCAAATAAATTTATTAAAAAACTAGACTCAAAGATCTTTCCAATCATACTAATTATGTACTATAAATATTAATATTTTTAATATATATTTAGTCAAAGTTGTTTCTCGGGAAACACAAATGACAGATATTCAGGGACAGAGGGAGTAGCTAGGTGAGATCTAGGTCTTTTTATCAGGGTCAGTCAAACTCAATAAGTTTTGATAATTGAATGAAAAAAAATGTTCATCTCTGAAATTGACCTTAAGTTCAAACTACGTACTAAATTACAAAGTTAATGTCTGCTCCACCTGATATATATAAAATTTCCCTCGCATACCAATGAACTTATTAGCAAGACTACAATAAGACCCGTTCTTGATGAATACATGTGTCGCCCTAAAAAAGTGTGCATTCAATCTTTGACCGCTTATATATGAAACATTATTGGATTTAACTTGTAAATTAAATGAAAACATAAGTTATATTTGTTATGAATGAATTTATTTTTAATAGAAATTATTATTTTGTACTAAAATATGGATATAAAATATTACTGCTCATCCTATCAATGGATTCACAGTTTGTCTTAAGTCAAATTGTATATGATATGTATGACCATGTTTATAGAAAAGAACAATATATAATATTGGAGTATCAAACGAAAATAACTAGATGTATTATAAGATATATTTTCGTAGTTTACCTCTTTAATATGGTATAGGCCTTAATACTTTTCTTATAAACTTAGAAGAAACTTATATTCCATTGTATTTTAGGATGGAGGTTGTGATAAGCAAAGATGTCTTTTAGAGACCATGCCAAAATCTAAAATGACATCAATTTCTGCACATAGGAAATAATATTTTTATGGTGCATGATGGGCAAACTACTCAAACATCTTTAAAAAGAACGGAATTGTCGCTTTTGGAGGAGTCAAATAATTTTAAACCAACTATATATATATATATATTCCTTTCTACACGCATGTGTAGCTACTCCCATGTGTATATCTCTAGATTCAGGGTATATATGACCTGACGAAGTGTATGTAGACGAAGTATACGATCGTACTAGACCATCTACGGTAGTATGTATGTCAAGTATGCAAGTATACGTAGAGTATATGGTTATACTTATTTTATATATATTATAGTGACATTTCAGTAATATATTAAAAAGTATGGACTCTTATGAAAAAATTTCGTATAGTAAGAGTTAGAAGTATCTTAAATTGAGTATATAAACATACTTGAACTGATAAATTAGTATGCACACATACGCAATATGATTTATTAAAGATGGGAGTAACTACACGCGCGTGTAAGAAAAATGCACCATATATACACACACACAAAAGTACTAACATCATAGATTAGTCATTTTCATAGTAAAACTATTTAGAAACAAAAATATTGACATTATTTTCTATAAACTTAGTCAAAGTTAATAAATATTGACTTGGTTCAAATTCAAATTTTTACTCTTTTTGCGATGGAGAGAGTAGGTGATAAGGAGATTACTGGCCCGCCGACTTAATTAGGCCCATGGGGTATTAAGCAGCTTAAATAAAAGGAAGCTGAGCTAGCTCAGTTGGTCCAAGGTGTGGATGTATACCAAGACGACCTAGTTTTAAGTCATCGTTAAGACGAATTTGGATACCTATTTTCTTCTTATTAATATAAATAAAATACCACCTAATTCCTCCTAAGCTGGTCTAGTTTTTTCCTAAAGAAGAACCAAAACATGCTTAATATATGGCCAATAATATATGTGCATGCCTTTCAAAAAAAATAATACATAATTTGTTTGCACCTCATTGTAGACACGCTCCTCCGCCGCTGCCGTATCAGCAGCTCTCACCAGGAGGTAAACCTTCTTCACATCGGGTTGAACCCTCAGTATCTTCTCTAAGAGTACTGCATGTCAATCAATGTAACATAAGCAGCAAAGTAATTCAATGTGTTGACTTCTGGAAATAATGAATAAGCAAAAGTTGCCGTCATTCTAGACGGCCGGCTTATAATTACCTGAAAGGCTGAAACCAGTCATTAATCGCCATGCTGCCAGGCGTCCCCATCTCCCCACCACCAGCATGCCCATCACCATCCTCGTGCTAAGCCTAATCGTAGTTCTCGCCTTTGCAGCTGGGGCTGAACAGGCGCCTGCGGCAGCTCCGGCACCAGCCGGGGCATGCACGGTCCTGCTAGCCAAGGTGTCCGACTGCCTGCAGTACGTGACCCCGGGCAGCCCGCTGGGGCAGCCGCCGGAGAAGTGCTGCGCGGAGGTGAACAGCGGGGTCAGGGACCCGGCTGCCGTGGCCTGCGTCTGCGGCCTCCCGCTCAACGTCTCCCGAGCCACCGGCCTCCCACTCGCTTGCGGCGCCCCGGCCGTGTCCCCTCCTCCCAGAGAACTCTATCTCCAGAACAACCAGTAAATATAACACCTTCCTTCCTGCCCTCCGGGGGTGGCTATCTTTTACCTAGCTTACTCCGATAGAGTTTCGCTCCCCGTCCCCGAGAGGAAACTCTATCTACCCTCTTCTAGCTCTTCTAGCTTGCCTGCCTTACCAGAACTCCGATATAACATATAAATGTCTTGGGTAGACATTTTGTTGAAGACCCATGTATATGCCTACGACATCTTATCTGTACTATAGTGTCTCTTTGTCCCCAACATTATTTGCCCTTGAAAAGGACCATAAAGATTAGAAGATAGCAAGCGGCCCCTTCCTCAACCGCGCCCTGTTCCCATTCACGCCGTGCCAGCCAGCCAACCCCCCCCCCCCCCCCCCAACTAACCGTGCTGCACCCCATGGCCAGCCGCGCCGCACCATGCCCCATCCTCCACGAGCGGACGGCGTTGGACGAGGGCCACGCCGCTGCTTCACTAGTGAGCCACATGTGCCACCGCCGACCTCCACGCTGGATGACATTATGCTGAAAGCATATGTTACAAGTGTATGTTTCAAGTGTTTTAGATGTGTCATCTGGATGTTGCTCATCAGGATACCGTAAAAGTAGATCGGGATGTTGCATATGTTGCAAGTGTTTTAGAGGTATGTTGCAAGCGTCTGTTCCTAATATTTCATAATGTTACATATGTTTCACACATATGTTGCACTATTTTATCTGTATGTTGCGTATGTTTTGCAATGGTTTTCAAGTGTTTTCAGGTCTTTTTGCAAGTGTTTCAGACGCATGTTTTCAAGTGTTTCATCTGTATTCTTTTGTACGTTGCAAGAGGGCATCTGGATATTTTAAAAGTAGATCTAGATGTTGCATATGTGTGCACGACATCGGGGGCACGTTAGGCATGGGGCGGGACAGAGACGGGCACGGAGGTGAACGGGGCGCGGCGGAAGACGCAGTGCGGTGGGGGTTGGCGGCACAGTGGGGACGGGCAGCCGCAAGTGATCCATTACGCGGGGACAAACGTTCTCGCTCAAATCGTTTTTCTGTTGCGGGCCGGTTTCATCGGACGGGTGGAATCATAAGCTGGGAGTTGCGTCCAGACACGTCCTGGTGCCGGACGTCCGGCTGCTAGCTGTTCCGTAATTTTAATAATAAATCTGGCCATATTGACCTGAGATAATGTGCATGCGTTCCTTCCTCCAACACAGGTGCCACTCCGCTCGCCTAACACAGAATTGAGAATAGTTCCCACTGACCCATCAACGTCTCGGTTTGCTGCATAACTACCTATGCCATTTCTCCACTTGCTCACCTGTTCTTTCAATAACTCATTCAAATAATCATGGCAAGATAATCAGCAGCCAACGCAAGCATTGACTCCTCCAAAATTGTAACTGGCGGAATGTGGAGGATGGCATATTGATTAGCCGAAACGGTGTGGGAGAAATGGCTGGTCATATATATTGTGCAGCTTCAACAACACTAGCTCACGCACGCTCTTTCCTTTCCTGCCGGAAGCGCGCTGATACTGCAGGTGGTGATTCTCTGAAAGCAAACACCGTGCTCCCTGCATGCACTAGACAACGATGCCCACATCTACTAGGCAGGTTCTTTGTCACTCTCCCCTCATCTATAAATGGTTCCCTTAAATTATGTGCAGGATTTCAATCAGAGTCTCTTCATCTTCTTGCTACAACCAGTTTCAAGTAATGAAGTAAACTAATCATAGTGGGTTGCTGTTTGAAGTAGAAATGATGCAAAAAAATTATCTATTTGGCATATATTAATCAGTCAATGAAGAAGATGCATCCACGATTTCTGCAATTGGCCTGATATAGTTTGAGCGCGTGTAATGGGTAAATATCTTAGATGTAGTGCCTAATATAGTTTGAGTGTCTGTAATAGCTAATTATATTTCGATGTCACTTCAGCCAATGTATATTTGAAACCTTAGCTATTTGCATGGCTACCCACTATCTCTAACTATAAAAATACAACGCTTCAACATCACAAACCTAAATGATCGTACGGTGCTATACATTTGCTTTTTTCCAATGTAATATAAAATTTCTCTACATATATTCCCGCAACAACGCAGGGGGAATTCACCTAGTATGAGAGTAATGGAGACAACAAGTTGAGATCACAGGGATGAATAGATCACTACAATCAGGATATGATGCAAACTACTTCATGAGGGAGCGCCGTTTGTGTTGAAGTCAAGGAAATCAAACATTGTTTGCCTTTGTATAAAAAATTGAAAAGAAAAAATGACCTTTTCTTTCTCATTCACAAGACTATCAACAGAGGGAATTATGATGACATAAGGTGATCTGTCAATAAGCCATGAGCATCAGGTTTGATTCGACCAGGCATACATGAATTATGAATTGAAGGTTCCTTCATGGCTCCGAATATAGTAATGAACAATGGCTCTATCTCTCACTTATTCTGTTTGTTCTGGTGTTCCATAAAAAAATAGATATGGGCTATCAATCTAATTTCAAGAAATAACAATCATAAGAATTTGTAGATTGATAGCCCATATCTACCAACCCGATACCCGATTCCCGAACCCGAATTACCCGAAACCAGACCCGAAGTACCCGAACCCGAAATACCCGATCACAATTTCGGATAGTGATTGTAAAAACCCGAAATTAGTTTGGGTAATTCGGGTAATGTTTTCCGGTACCCGAACTACCCAAATTACCCGAAATATCTCAAACATTTGCTCTTCTATTCCTAATACGAAGACATGAAGTATTTCAATGCCATATAAATATATTATTTGGTATGAATTAATGTAGATTTATGCTAATTTGATAATTGATTTGTTGGTAATTGATATGAAGACATGATGTGATTTATACGACTATTGTTTATTGCTTTAAAATGGTACTTCAATTATTCTAAAATGATTGGTTTTGTCAATTTCGGGTATATCGGGTAAAACCTGAACCCGAACCCGAATTATCGGGTACCCGAAATTTCGGGTAATGCTTTTTCGGAGCAAAAATCTTTTAATACCCTAATTTTTAACTACCCGAATTTTTTGGGTAACCCGAATGCCCAGCCTTAGTGTTAATTTACTTTTGCACAAAAATGTGAAATGGAATAAAATGAAAATAAGGACAGAGACAAATTTTTATGTATAAAAAGGAGGAGAAAGGATCTTACTTGATTAACCAAGGAAGCAATGAAATCATCCAAGTCATCACTCTCCACATTCTATGCCTCACTTGTTCCCATGAGGAATTCATTGATGTAATTCACTTGGTCACTAATAGCTTGATGATTAATGGTGCCACCATCATGGTGGTTGTCACTTGCACCACCACCATTCAGCACCTAGGTCAGCATTTCAGAATTGTCTATCTGAAGGTCAGGTCTAGTGCTTGAAGAACTAGCCAAAGCAGAATTGCTAATTGGTGTCAATGTAGAGTGTGTGTCATTTCCAAACCTAAATGGTGCCACTTACTCCGTGAAACCTACCACTGGTATGACTTTCCCCATGATTCTTGTGATTTTCTTCTGATACTCATTTCCGAAAGTTGGAATCTCTCCAGAGCTGCTTGCAAGTCTAGACAACTAGTTGATCTTGAAAATGTTACCCTGCGTAGGATCTTCAGGCTTTCCAACATTATGACCAAGATCAGAAAACCTGGATGGCACAACAGCTTTCCAGGAGTTGCTAGGTCCTGCAAATTGGTGAACTTCCCTAGCAACTCATTAAATCGGCCAAAAGAACATGATAGCTGAACCGAAGGCTGTTTCACCGACTCAGGAGACTGCAATGGTAAATGACCAGAAGGAGCCAACATGTCATCATTTGCTATGTCTTTGAAAGAAATACCTCTGCTTGATCCAAAAATCTTTCCACGCAATATACTCATATAGGAGCTGCAAGAACGAGACGAAGAATGGTTGCGTGAGCTCGGAGAGCCAATGAAGGAGGGGACATACATGTTTCTCTGCAATCCTTCAGTTTCATCAGTAAATGGATTGGAATTCCTTAGTGTGCCATCATCGAGCTTTCTGAGATAGATTCAGTACTTCCAAAATGACAAAATAGGAAAAACAATTTGTTAACAAACAAGTTTTATCCAAATATCTTTAACAATAATATTGTGGATAGGAACACAAGCATAGTGATCGAGCATAAGTAGAAACCAAACCAGCATATGACTAGCGACATTCTCTCTAGTAAGGCCTTCCACATTCATGATTTCTAATATCTTCTTTGGAACAGCCCCGCATTTACAGCAACAAAATATTTGTTAAGAGAAACATATTTAACGGTAAAAATGTTGTTTGATAAAGCCATGAACGTGAGAACACTACTGCAGTAACTTTATTGGAGGTAGGTGTTTTGGATTAACGGATCAGGCAATGCAACCACCTCTGTCCAAAGGTCATGGTTACTCTAGACCTACGGAGGCGGTTGCCCAGTCCGCCCGCCTCAGAAATTAAAAGGCCAATGCCTCAGAAAAGATTTTCTGTAGTAGTGAAACTTACTGCCGATGCCAATCTGACTGACAGCTTCTACAAACTTCCAGTGTAGTTGACAACACCACTGGACCCTTTGTTTTTTCTAGGCTAATGTGTTCTCATTGTCCTCATCGGGAACATCCACAACATTTTTGTTTTTCTTTGAATACTTGTTTCTATGGTTTGCTCCATCCTTCACATCTTTATCACCATCCCCATATGGCAACTTCTGAACATCATCATCACTGCCATTGTTGATGCTATTCCATGGATCAGTCTTACTATTCTTCACCACATGTGTCCATATGCCCCTAAGCTATTCAAGGCGCACTGGTTTTACCATATAATCACATGCCCCATGCTTTATCCCTTTCATTATAGTATGTGTCTTGCTGTTTGCGGATAGCACTGCATGACATAAGGCAACATATGTCTATCTCATACAAAAGTCAACAAGCTCAATAGACTAAACAATGAATGATCCAATGGCCTTCATGTTCAATTGACTAGGCACATTTTTCAATCTCTATTTTCTTTAGGCATTACATTTGTCGTTTACTTTCATTTTTAAGAAAATGTGTCATACACATAGTAAATGCAATTCTCTATCATTTCCACTTTTGTCATTTCGAATAATTTCATAAAAGAAACTTTACAAATTTATTTGAATGGGGCATTGTTCACATCCTTATGGAAATGACTAGTTATTATGAAAATCAATAATAATGAACCAAACTACAGGCGACAAATTCAGAAGTTATCTTGGTTGCACCTAGACTTACTAATCCATGGCAACGTATGAAACCACACATAAATGATAGGATTCAATTGTTAGACTGATTGCTCCTGTTACTTAAATATGAACAAATGGTAGCCATGAAACTATAAGAAACAACATTTAGTAGTTACTGATTGCACCTACTACATACGAACAAAAAGTAGCATATCAAATGAACTACAAACAAAACTTTAGTAGCTAGATTGACTCAGCGATTTGGATTTGGATTTGTTGAAAATTTATTTTGCAGCTGAAATTAATGAAATTCACAAAGTTTCAGATGTTTCGATCCAAATTGTAGTAAAAAAAAGTTAGATAAAATCTGAATATGTGAATTTCTAAATGGTTCACTAATATGCTTCCTACTTTTTATTTACATCTTACGTGCTGTTTGGTTGACATATTTTGTAATGTGATGGATAACAGATGATGTTAAATCATGTTTGTCTAAGTCTAGCCGTAATCTGATCACACTGGGAACTGATACCAGCCTATTAAAATTTATTACCACTGGCACTCGAGTGTGAGTTATTACCATTGCCATTTACGTTATAGTTCTTGAACCAAACAGTTCATTAGGGCTAGAAGGGGTAGCTGGTTTGAACCATAGCTCAGTGAATTTTCCCCTATTAAATGCAAGAAAATTAAAGGAAAAAATATGGTTTAGACGATAAATCTACCCCATGACCAACTAGACATAGGAAAGGGTGGTTACCGCATCAGCAAAGTATATAACAGCAATACAATTCCAAAAGAAAGATACTCCCTCTGGTCACAAAATCATGTCATTTTGGGCAAGCTTTGGTTGAAAACTATAAACATTATTATGTTTTAAGATATATAAGTTATATGTATAGATTTGTATTCAAAACATTTGCAAAGCCTCATGAATTTGAAGAATTTTAAGAAATATTCTAGAACAAATTAGAGGTCAAAGATACACGTTGACCTTTTAGTGAAAAAAGATGTGCATCAAGAACCGTGTGCAAAGTCAAATGTGAAAATTATTTTTGACCAAACGGTAGTACTTCGAAGGAATTTTTTGGTGAAATAATTTTCTTTTTGACAAACCAACGGTAGTGCACAAAACGACAAATAACAAAATTTAAATACATATAGGAAAACTGTAGCATATATGTAACTAAAACTGGAAACATCAATGTTATGTAATATTTAGATGGTCGACTTGGCTATAAACAAATACATACACAAGTATAAAAACAAATTTTACTTTCCATAGGGCTAATGAATGCGCTTACGAACAAAAAGTAATGATCTAATGGACACTGAAAATGATGGAGAAAGTTTTGGTTTGCATGCAATGCTTGCAAACAGACTAAGCTACAAATGAAAAAAAGTAGCCAGCTCCATTCTACTTAGCACTTAGGAACAGATGGTGACATACAAAACTAGAACACAAACAGTTATTAGCTTTATTGTATCTGAACACATGCACCTCCAAAATCATGACTTATGATTGGCATATGTATCATTTATTGATGTTGTAACACCCTAGGTGTTAGCCACTTGCTAAGCAGTGGGTTTGAGCTCAAACATGACATGTTAATTGGTGATGAAGGGTGTCAAGGTCAAATCTATGAGAGTGAGCCCCAATTAAACTTGGACAACACACCCCTGCTTACATGTTGACCCCTTTTCAAATATATGCTTGAGTATTGTTGAAGGTGTCCCTTTCATGTGCCTCACATCAATTTCCACCCACATTGATGATTGGAAAAATTTCATGAAGTTTGGAGCCAAAAAATCACATGAAATGATAAGTTACATTTTTGCTTAAATTGCTTCATTAAGCAAATGGAAACAAGGGGTGTTAACCAAACCTTGCAACCTTGCCCAAATGACTCTAATTGAACTCTACAACAAAAGTCATGAAAGGTTCATGTTGGTCAAGTGCCAAGAAAATACACCAATTGGCCTAAAACCCTAGTTTGAGCTTTATCGGGATGCTGCTTTGACCAAGATGGAACAATGATTTCGTTACCAATGGTGAAGTTTGACATTTAATAAAAGTTGAAGTTTGAGTGGAGTGCGACAAACTTTATTTTTAGACCAAGCCCTGATTCAACTTCTAAGTATCTCAAACAATGGACTCAAGATCGGAAGTGATGTCGTTCTGTTAGGCTCAAAATATTCTAGTCCCTGAAGTGACAGCAGCAAGTTAACTTCTTTGCGACACAATATGCCAGAAAACCTTATCAGTGACGCGTCTAAAGGCTTATCAGTGACACGTAAAGACACGTCACTGATAACAATTTCAGAAAAACAAAAAAATATGATGATCCTATATATATATATATATGTGTGTGTGTGTGTGTTCAATAACAGAATAACAACCCCACAGAACATTCTAATCATCCAACGAGTCAATTCTAATCACACTAGTTACTTAATTACATATCCTTTGCTTTGAATCCCCAAAAGATGAACCAAAACACAAATTGTATGACACCTTTGTTGATTCTGTCACTGTCAACATACTGGTGTTTTCCCCTAAAACAAGAAAAAACAGGTCTCAGACATTATAAACTGGGATTCATTGATTATCGCACTAGAAATAAAAAAATAAAAACCCAAAACACAACTATAAGCACTAACCTGAGCATATAACTAGGATTCATTGAGTTTGACAACCAAACTAGCACAAGACATTGGATTCACAGGTTGGTCAACTTGTGCACTAACCTGCTACAGGCCCAGATCGAGTTAAGAAATACACAACATATATCTAGAAAAATGTAATAGATAAGCAACTAGAAAATATTTGGGACATATATCACTTGGCTCAAACCTAAGAGGTTCTGACTTACATCTTGCTGTACAGGTGTACATGAATAGCTAATTCATTTTGTATTACAGCATGTGGCCTGGTGTAGGGTCGAGATGGCGGACTAGAGGGGGTGAATAGTCCTTTCTAAAACTTAATTACGTTGGCTAACTGAAACAAGTGCAAAATTAAATCTATCGGTCTAGCCAAGACTACACCCTTCTATCTATAACTCTAGCACCTTACAAAAGATCCTAATTAAGCAAATAAAGTGCTTTCCTAGCAAGAGCCCACCTTAACAATTCTAGCTTGCAAGGTCACACAAACCTATGCAACTAGTACTTCAAGCACTAGGGAGGTCCTACACAATTCTAGTAAGCAAAAGCACAAAGCTCCTAGGCTCACTAGCAATGCTCAATAATAAGGCAACAAATGCCAAATTAGAGAGCGCAAATTACTTAGCTACAGAAACTAAGCAATGTGACTAACAAGGTTACACAAAACAAATTAGCCACGCAAACATGATACTTCTAGCTACACAAGCAAGAAGATATCTAGCTAGCTACACAGGCACAACTAGATACAAGAGCAACAACACAAAGGTATACATGAAAGTAAATACAAGCTTGTGTTGCACGAAGGCAAACCACCGAGAAGAGTAGACAATGTTGACACGGTGATTTTCTTCCGAGCTACATTCCCATTATGTCGACCAACACTTCGTGGTTCAGCGGCTAATCGGTATCCACAACCGAGCTCTCCCAAAGAGCGCTGCAAGAACCCACCATCAAGTGTGGTAGCTCAATGACACGCTCTACTAGAGTTGCTCTTCGCGATCCCCGCGGGGTGAGTACAATCCCCCTCACAAAGCTTCTCCGGAGCCTCGCACAATCTACTTGCGAGATTCGACGGAGCCACAAGCCACCAAGCTGTCTAGGAGGTGGCAACCTCCAAGAGTAACAAGCACCACCGGCTTGCAACACGAACACCTAGTGCCACTCGATGTAACCTCATGATGTAATCGCACTAGAATCGCTCACTCACTCGATCGGATGAACACTATCAAGCAAGAGTGAGTTAGAGGGCTTCCAAGCACTACCACATAAACCACCAAGGCTATAGTGTGCTCAGCTACTGACCAAGGCCGGCCACCACAAGTATTTATAGCCTCACGAATGAATGTGGCCGTTACCCCTTCACTGGGCATTTTTTTTGCATCGACCGGACGCGCTGCACCGTGTCCGGTTACTCGCAGCCGTCCACATGTCGTCATGCGTTCAATGTCGTCCGCGTGATCCCAACGGTCACTTGCACACCAACAGTGAAGAGATCGACCGAACGCGTTTCACTGTTTGACCAGACACGCTCCACGCCACAACCGGACGTGATAGTGCCAACATCCGGTCACTGTCTAGAGAGGTTCCAAAGAGCGACTTTGTCGACCGGACGTGTCCGATCGCATGTGACCGAACACGCCACCATGTCCGATTAGCTCTGAGACACACACTGTTCCCTGGGTGCGTGTAACATCCAAATTTTAGAGAAAATGAATTTTTAATAAATTAGATAACAATTAATGGCAAATTAAAATTTTAAAAACTATTTGGTGATGCATTCATGCTGCTGCATTTATTTTCTGTTGTGTAGTAGATTTATTTTATTTTGATTTGGTTTGGAAAATTTTATTTGGAATAGTTTGTAAACAAGTAAATAAAGAAAAGAAAGAAGAAAAGAAAAAAAGAGAATACTTACCTTCTTACCTGGCAGCCGACGGGCCGATGGCCTGCTTTTCCGCGCGGGCGCCTGGGCCGCGGAATGGGCCGTTTTCTTTTCTCCGCGCGAGCCACCGGATGGGCCGGCCCAGTGCCGCAGCAGCAGCGTTTCCCTTTCTTTCTCTCGCTGACGAGTGGGGGCCACATGTCAGCTGCTTCCTCTTCGTTTCGCCGTGTTCGAGCCGGAGACTTCACCGTTCCCAACCGAACCGAATCGCATACCTTGAGATTCCTAACCAAATACGAGTATGTGAAGCTATAAATTGGTAGCCGCATGATTCCTATTTCCATTTTCCATCTAAAACCCGAGCTACATCACGTGAGATTGAGCGTAGGAGGCCGGAACCCTAGGTTTTCTTGGTTGGTCGTCGATGGAGCTTGTGGGAAGGTTCGAGCTCTCTTTCTTAGCTTTGGTGAGTTCGCTATCTCCTCCTCTTTCTTCCCGTGCCCTTCTTTTGTGTTGAAACGCTTTGAATCGTGGTTTTGGTGAGCTCGGGTGCATCGGCAATGGCGCCGCCGCCCTAACCTAGCCGCGTCCCGTTTCCGCGCTATAGCAGTCTTCCTAAACTATGTAGACGAGTTCGGGGGATCTTCTCTTTTGAATGGTGTCGGTTGGGGGATGTTTGGTGGTCGGGAATGACGTGGCCGAGCTTCTCCGGCGAGCTCACGGCGGCGTTCATGATGGTCACCGGCCGGAAGCACTGTAGCCGGCCGGTTCTTCTTTTTCTTTTGCCTTGGATCGATGTCAGCCGTCCGTTCATGAATCAACGATCAGGATTAGAAGATACCTCTTCACATGGCAAATTTTCTAAAGAGACCCTCAGCTTTTTAGTAATCAACCCGCAGTCCGTAGCGTAAAACTGAAAGTATGTTTTCGTGTTTTGAAAGCGTATTCTCTTCCGGTTAAATCAAAATTACGTTTTTAGGTAATTATAGTTTTGCCATTAGAATTGTTTTGGTCATAAAAACTTCGTTTTAACTCCAATTTGATCCGTTCAAGTTGCATTAGGTTCGTATTTGCGAGCTCTACATATTAGTATAGTTGTACAGTTAGTTTTGATAATTTATTTTTCGAGTTTATAATTAGGTATTTATTTATCTATAAGAAATCTTAGAAAATTTATAACTTTCACGTTTTAACTCCGAATTTGGTGATCTTTGCGTCTGTGTGATCGTAGAAACGTGTAGAAGAGTTTTATAAACTTTTATTACTGTTTTGCTGCTATTGGTGTACTGTTCTAATTATATCTCTTTGTTTACTTCGTGTATGTTTGATTGGATGCATGTATGTTGTTGATTGATGATCGAGTATAGAAGGTGAGCAGTATCTGGACGATTCGGAGTATTACTTTGAGCCAAGTCAGCAGTATCACTTGGAGAGCTTTGATCAAGGCAAGTATAACACAGGACTATCCTTGTTACATATACATCGAAGTGTCATACATATGCATGTGCTTACCTTGACAACCTTAGAGATTATAACTTAGTGATTGCTATCTTGATTCCTTGCCAACCTTGGGAATGCATATGGGTAGCTACTGCTAGTGCTTAAACTATGAACAATGATCTTGTAATTTGATTAATGGATTAAGCAATCAACCATTAAGATGATTTTAATTACTGTTAAAAGGGTGCTAGAGCATGTGTATTATTTTGATGCTCTGGTTTCTCTTCATAAGGACTTATCTGTAAGTGATAACCGGGATATACAGTACAGCTGTGAGGGCTATATGGCTCTGGCTTTAGTTGCTCAAGAGACCTTTTCTAGCTTGTTAGTGGTTACCTTAAATGGCGTAAGAAAGGCTTGCCACGTTGGGTGTAGTGCGAGCCCTTGGCCTAGTGTGTATAGGCTGCGGTTGTTGTGCCACAGGGAAGGGGGGTTCTACATCTACCTGCCGAGTGAATCTAATGGCCCTAACTTGTTAGATGAACTTTTGAATGGCTTTATATGGTTCTCCGGTGTTTGGGCTTGATCTCCCCACTCATTTGGAAATCATGACTCACAGTGAAAGTGTACACCTCTGTGCAGAGTTAAAAACTGGTATACTAGCCGTGCTCACGGATACGAGCAGCCTTGGGGATTCTTATGGAATAGCTGATCATAATTGTTATATCATTCTTAATTATTGTTGATTATTATTATGCTCATGTTAATGCTATTCGTTATCCTTATTACAATTGATCATTGGTTCTTTAATGGGAAGCGGTTTATCTTGATGCTATTCAATTGCTAATTATACGATTAAAAGCTAAACGCAGTTAAACAATGTCGAGCCTTTTGAGCCTCATGAACCCTGTGTTATATTTGTTGAGTTCGACATGGACTCACTCTTGCTATTTCCACCATAACAGATGAAGATTTTGAGGAAGATTATCGTAATGAGTACTAGTCTTGGTGTCAACCAGTCAACCGTGTCCCTGTGTGGAGTTTCCGCTGGAGATTTACTATTAGTTATTATTATCTATCGTTCAAGATTATGTTTTAAATATATATTCGCTATGTAATAAGCACTGTGATGATACTATGTAATTTGTCTACTTATGTGTGCGATCATATCCTGGGGCGCACATGAGTACTTTATGCATCCTATTTTTGTCCTTAAAAATGGGTGTGACAGTGCGTGACTGGACGCTCCAGTTCCGCGAGGGACTAGACGCGCCGGTTGCAAACCCTAGCGCTCCGCGTCACGCATAGCTGCTGCCACTGACCGGACGCGCCGGTTGTGCCGAGATTGCATCCGGTCTAGCGTCTGATCATCACAGTGACCTCTGTTCACCTCCGTTTCTACTCTGACTTCCTTCTCCTTTGACTAAGAAAATTTCCACCTCCGGCGTAGTGAAAAATAGGCGTTTCACTTCCACAAAAAGCGCCGAATGTACCGCTCAAACTCCACTGCCTTCGCAAATGTGCTAACACCACCAAGTGTACATCACCATGTGCATGTGTGTTAGCATTTTCACAATCATTTTAAAGGAGTTAACCACTCAACTTGCCACGCCACTCGATCCTAGCAATGATGCATAGTTAGATCACTCGAGTGGCACTAGATGACCGATATGCAAACAAGTTTGCCCCTCTTGATAATACGACCATCTATCCTAAACCCAATCATGCACTTCTCTACACAACCTTTGACCGGTGAAATAAAATGCCCTAGGTTATACCTTTGCCTTGCGCATTCCATTCCATCTCCTTCGTTGTTGATGCAACACATGCACCAACCAATCACCAAATGGTATGATCCACTTCATATCATCACGTGAGTATTGGTTCATTGATCTTGACCTCACTTGCTCTTCACCGTTGCGTTGGTCCATCAGCGCCAAGTCTTGCTCAAGCTTCACCATCACACGTGGTCCCTCGCTTCAGAGCCTCCAATTTGCCCTTCACACTTGCAACCGGTCCATCAAGCCAATCCTCATCTTGATCTTCTCCACCTTGGTCACATGATTCAATGTCATGTCTCATGTGCAATAAGCTCCTCCATCATCACATGTGCAAGCTTTGCAACATCTCCAAGCCATTTCCACCTCCATGGCATATGTTGCTCACACACATGTACCTGTGGACTAAACACCTGTATATCTCATATAAAACACAATTAGTCCACCTAAGTTGTCACTCAATTACCAAAACCAAACAAGGATCTTTCACCTGGCCTATTCATACTACTCAGATTTTTTTCCATGGAAACTCATATTCAGTTGGACAGGGCCTGTATGAGGAAATGGCTAAGCTAATTGGTTTAGTTTGTTGTGTCAGGCAAAATTCAGAAAGAAATCAAAGCAAACCATAAAGGAGTTTCTTACTGGAATTCAGATATTTACTTTGAAAAATCACTAGCCAATTCTTCAGGCAGTTTTCTTGACCACAAAAGTGGAGCATGATTTAATAATAGTGGAATGAAGAACTCCATAATATTAATGAATCCCAATTCTAAAAGTTTTTGCTAGATTCTGATACATGGGAAAAAACTCACATGTGCATGAAACATTACCAAAAACTCACATATTTACCAAAATATTTACTTAGCTGTAGCATTTCATTAATTTCAAGTGTAAGTAAAGATAATAAAGCAAACTAAACTGGTAGCTACCTATGACAAGAGAGAAATTTACTCTTTGTTGATTGTCAGCATTCTAAATCCAACACATACTAGACAGTTGATCATTACCGTAAGTAACCATTAACATAGACTTCTACACATCTAGATTATATGTGGAAGTGAGCTCAACAAGAAATCTTACATGCAACATGACACAGTCCTCCATTCCTTTCCTCTTCTAGCGCAGATTATGATCAGGCTTGCTTGGGCTGCAACACATGATATAGAAACTCGGGTCCTTTTTCAAGAACAAACAAAAAACATTACAAAGAGAGATGATACCTGGCCATGATCCTCCATTGTGATAACTCCACCGGGTGTTCTTGGGTCACATACAGTGATAATTCTCCACTCATGATTCTCAAGAACAGGATAGCATATCTTCAGAGGCGTCTCACCAACTAGCTCATCCCACTATTCCTAGATCTGATCCATTATAGCAACTGACTGTTCAGGGGTAGCCAGAGATGATACAATGGCAATGCAATTGCCAAGGGCATCTAAATATGAATTAGATCAAGGTGAAATGATCCTACCATTCGACGATCAATCATTGAGCAGCCGTCTGTGCAAAGCAGAGTTGGAAAAGTATCAAATCCTTCAGATAAGCAGAGATTCAGTATCAACCTGATGCACTTCTGGCAATCAGGTGATTCCGACAAACTAACATCTCTGGTGTACTTTGTATATGCAAGGCACAGATCAAGGTGAAATGATCCTACTAACATCTGGCGACCTAGCTGAAGATTGATTATTAGGTGCAGATCATATAAAGTGACATGGCTCCTATACATTGTTGCCTTATGGGATCATTTTTGTCAGAACAGCATTATAAACATAGCAAAGTGCCCCCAGCATCCAGCTATTCAGCTCAAAAATAATCTGAACATGCTGTAAAAATAACAGCAGTACACTTTCTTGAACTCTGAAATAATATGTACATTTACTAGCAGAAGTACATCCTGTAAAAATACATGCTGGTAGGTTGTTACTAGCAGATATATTTTTTAACATTGTTACTAGCAGATATACATTGGCAGGTATATATGATACATTGGCAGTATACCACTGTTCCATATCAATTCGGCAGTTTGTTTTCCTGTTTTACAATGACTAGGAAAGCAAGACCTATATAGCTTAATGCGAACTAGAGATAGTAGTAATAGAACCAGCACATACAGTGAATCCTTTTCAGTGAAAAGAAACAGCACATACAGTGTAGCCATTTGTAGGAAACCAATCTCTACAACTAAAAGCAGCCATAGTTAACGTGCACAGCTTCACCATGGTGCTGCCCGATATAGATTAAGTTATCTCATGCATTGGCCTGCAAGATTCAGAACAGAGAGAATAGTGAGTTTAAGTTAACAGAGAATATAACTCTCAAATTGTTTGCATACATCAACAGGCTCTATATGTCCCTAAATATTGTCAGCTTAAGTTTTATCTACTCAGGAAAGTGAAGGCCTCATGTATGATAATTTATCAGTTTCATTCACTTGATTAGGAAAAAGAATGCAAGTCAATCTTACATGATGGTAGATGTAACAAATACACTCTGGCATGAATCTATTAGCCACCTCACACCAAATCAGCACGTAGAGTCCCATATAAAGAAGCTTAAGCTGCTGCACTTCCTCTGGATGGTTGGTAACCTAGAGATCAATTCGACAAAACGTTTAGAGAAGCAGTAATTTAACAAAGAGATGTACTATATGCCATGATACAGTTATTTTCTTTTCAATACAGCTACCTGTCCAAGTATTAGCAAATAAACAAACTAGCTTGGGAGGAAATGATAATGATAATAATATATGAAAGACAAACAGCAAGTACATGAATGGAGTGACTAAAAAGCTTGTACTGTGAGATATCCAAATGACTGTCGGAGCCTCATCCTACTTGTCTATGACTGTCGGAGCCTCATCCTACTTGTCTCCAACACAGATAATTATCACCAGCATTCTCTGTTGCTCGAACTCATTTGAGGAAAAAAAATCAGCAACTACTCCATAAATAAGAGATCTCAGTACTGAAAAATAAGTTGAACTGGATGCACTATGTACCAAGCACGATTACCACCAAATACACTTATCTATAGAAAACAGAAAGAGTTAGGCAATCATAGCCAAATTCTCTATAGAATTAGAGTAGGGATAAACATTCTCCTATGAGAAAATATTGTACACAAGGATAAACATTACTAGACATGTCAGTGACATTTTCCTATGAGAAATTGGCAACCTATAAACATTACTAGACATTTTATCTATGTGCAGGTCCTTTCCATCTACCCATTTATATATTGCGGACATGTCAGTGACATTCATAAATGTAACAATCAGAAGTAATTGTCATGATCTGGCTGACCAAATGCAGCCTGTGCACATTGGCCATACTTGCCTGAAAATGAGGAACAGGTCCCATGAACACTAGAAACTCGTAAGTACTGGTTCCTGTAACGACTATCTGGAACTAAAGTTTCTACTGCTACTGATTGCAGTTTGCAGTATACTGGTGACGGAAATTAGGGAGGGCAAAAAAAAACACTGTCATGTCGTTAATATCCATTCTGTAATTTAAGTTCTCACAATGGAATCAGTATGTTAATTATGGCCATGGCAGTATGTAATAAAGGTAGATGATGTGATAAATATTAATCTGACACCAAAATTAAGTGTCATTTGTGCATCTCAAGTTCTCAAAAATCATATTGGTGACAGAGCATATAAAACAGAGCATATAAAAAATCAACTCAGCTAGCTATCTTCTCTAAACTAGATTGCTACAAATTAGCACCATAAGGCTTGTTGAATTCCAAATGCAGCAGTAGAGCAGCAACCATCATTGGTGCCGAGTATCTATTGAGAAGCCAGGCTGTAGAGCAGCAACCATCATTGCCCAAATCCTAGATCTAGAACCATATCAATTTAGGAGAAATCAGAGAGGGAGAGAGAAGGGAGATGGCAGACCTGAGTAGAGGAGGCGTGTGCACTATGCAGCAGGCGGATGGCGCGAGGGATCCAGAAGCAGCCACCACTGGGATTCCGCCGCCACCACTAGAATCCGGCCGCCACCATTGCCATCGCCCACGCTAGATCCCGCCGTCACCCACACCGGGATCCTGCCGCCCTACACCCTCCACCACCGCTTGTGGTTATGGATTTGAGAAGAGGAAGGAAACGAGAGGAGAGAGAGGAAGACATAGAGCGAGGAGAAAGGGAGAGGAGACAGGAGGGGAGCGGCGGCGGGCTGGCAGGCCGCCGCAGGTGGCGATGAGAGTCAAGAGAGATGGGGAAGACGAGAGTGGCTTGGCTGCTGTGACTCGGGACACCTCTGTGGATGAGGGAGGGGCCGTCGATCCTTACCAGATCTGGAAGAGGGAGGCGGCGCCGGTGAGGAGTAGATGACCGGCTGCGGCGGCTAACCCTAGCATAGGAGAGGAGAGGGAAGGAGAGGAAAGAGCGAGTTGGGAGAGGAAGGACCGCGTGGATGTGAGTCTTGCGATTAAGCAGCGGTGGCGGCATTCGGACTTGACTTCACGTGTACAGGAGAGACAAAAGGGGAAAGCAAAAGATGCATTTAGATTGGTGCGTCGCTTTTATTATCAGTGACACGTTTTGTCGAGAAGAGTCACTGATATTTCCTTGTATCAGTGACGCGTCCAGGCAAAACACGTCACTTTCCTTATCAGTGACGCGTCTTGTTCACCCGCGTCACCAATACGGCCATATATCTGTGACGCGCCTGGGCAATACACGTCACAGGTTTTATTAGTGACATGTTTTCTTTGCAAGAGTCACTGATATCTTGTTATTAGTGACGCGTCTTGTTCCTAGGGCACCGCTAACAGCTAATCAGTGATGCGTATCGTTAACCCACATCACTGATATGCTTATTGTCACTGATAAGCTTTTCTGGCATAGTGACATTTTATTGTCCAAATTCATGTGGTAGCTCAATTGGATTCCTTAATATGAGTTGAAGTACCTTTCATGGTGGAAGCAATAAATCAAGTCTCATCAAAATTGGAGTTCATTTGGATCTTCTAAAATAGTTTCCAAAATAGCAAAAGTTTACTTTGTCACTTTTACTAACATTGACATGTTGGCATGTCGCGTTCTCCAAAATTTGCTAAGTAACTTGATTTAGTCCTTTTATAAAAGTTGGAGTTTATACTTTGAGAAGAGCTCAGAGAAAGTTGGAATTCATTTGACCAAGTTTTGGCCAAGGATTTGAGATCAAAGCCGGGCAAGCTTAATCGGGTTTAAGCCGTTGCCACTATCAACTTGGGGCTTAATTAGCTGCTAATGGAGGACCCTAATGACTCAGTGCCTTTAATGAAAAGTGTAGAGCAGTTAGTGGGCTTCAACTTTGCCTTTGGGCCCATGGTCCAAATCGGCCCGTAGCTAGCATAAATCGGCACCCACCTTACCCACATCGCTGACCGCCACCTGTTCAGAAATTTGCCTCAAAGGGCGACGCGTGTTGTGGACGTGGCCGCCAATGCACGAGGTCATGCCCCCACTGTGATGCCGCATGTCCCTACCTCCCTAACGATGGTGCCCAGCTCCTCCACTCCCTCTGGCTCACTCTCTGCCTTCCCATTGCTCTCCCTCTCGCTCTCCGACCGCAGCACGCCGCGTCCGCCATGGGAGCCGGCCAAAGCTCGCTGTCACCGTGGAACCCCCTCCTCGGAGCCTCTTTTGACCTTGCCACTGGCTCCATCACCTCCCTCTCCTCGCAACGCACCCGGCGCTCCCTTCTCGTGTTCCCATCGCCGCCAGAACACCAGCGCCACGATGACTACCGTGGCGGCCATGGTTGCCACTGCCTGCACACATGGCCAGGAGGCCACGTGCCATCGATGGTCAAGCTGAAGCTGCCTTTGGGTTCGCGCGAGCCTCCTGTTTCTTCCACACCTCTTCCTTGCTGGTGCGGATCGCCGAAGCCGCACCTCCGCCGTTTCTTCCACACCTCTTCCTTGCTGGTGCGGATCGCCGAAGCCGCACCTCCGCCGTCTTGGTAGCCGCCGCGCCGGTTGCTCCCACGGGTAGCAAGCCACAGGTCGCCGCTGACCATGCTGTGGGCACCTGCGGGTGCGCACGGGCGTGTCGAGGTTGTGGCACCCCTCTGCACCACCGAAGCTCGCCCAAGCCACTGGAATCGGCCGGAGCTCAGTCGTGCTCTACCCTGTTTCTGTTAAAGGGAGGAGGAAGGACCTCGGGCTCCAATTCGAAGAAGTGCAGGGGTTTTCTGCAAATCCACAGGCTCATATGAATAGTGTTATTAGGACTTGTTTGCTTGGTTTAATTAAAGTTTCTTGAAGGGGCCTCGGTGCAAATGCGTTTTTTCCTTTTTCCATTTATTTTATGCATAATCTGGCTAAATCTTTGGAAATTCTTAGTAAATCATGGAAAAATCGTAAAATAGCAAATGAAGAATTTTGGAATCCTTGTGAGTAGATCTACACAGTAGGGTCATAATATGATATGTTTTAGTAGAAAGTTTTCACTGTTTTTATTTATCTATGATAATTTGGGTTTTCTAGGAAGAAATTCATAATTAAAGTTGTGGTCTCCAATTGCTGTGAAAATTTTATGGAATGCTACTAATACTTTGTGTGTACTATGGTAAACATTTCACGTCCATTGGATGTAGTATGATGGAGTTATCGATTTAACTTAATTAATGCTTGATAAGTGGTTTTAAATGGTTTATAAATAATTTATATATGCAAAAAAGTGAAATATGGTTCCTTTACCTTTGCATGGTGATATTGTGGCCTGAGAAACCCTAACATGGTTATGTGCTTATAAAAAATGATGATCTTTAGATTTATCTTGCTCTCACATGACTTCGTGCAATAACAATTTATCTTTTTCATAGTAATAAAATTATAAAACCTGAGCAAAATTTATATAGTAGACTATTGGGAGTATATGTGAGCTACTGTAATTTTCTCAGAATGTACCGTGCACTCAAAATATATGTTCTTTATTTCACCTTTTTATCCAAATAAATTAATAAAGGCATTTAAATAATTTATTTGGGCTTGGCCACTATGTTTTCTAGCATGCTTTTGATGTATATGAACTGTTGGTAACCTTGGTTGTTGTCACACTCAGTTTTCTAAAGAACAAAACCAGACTCATCATATGTGTGCCCAGGAAGTTCACACATATACCAGAATGAAAAAGTATTAGAAACAATGTTATTATATAACGTAGACATAGCTGTATTAAACACTTACATCAGAGTATCGCAGAACGGTGACTAAACTTCAGGCTCCATTCTTCTCAGGGACAGCTGACTGGGGGTAACATATGCCTAGCACTTCTATTAGTCTTCTAAGAACTCTACCATAACACCATCGATCTTTGAGTCAACTTTACTAAAGTCTAGAGTGTGGGAAATAGCAAGAGTGAGTCCATGTCGAATTCCACAAGTATAGCAACAAGGTAGTATAGATCCCATAAACTCATGATCAATGTAACATAAATAATATAGAGCATAAAACGGTAAACAATGAGCATGTTAACAATCAAAAGTCATCATCTTAAATGTAAGGATTCAAAGATCGCTCGTGTCCTTGAGCAAGGCTAGTATACCAGTTTAATAAACTCTGCACAGAGGTGTATACTTTCACTGTGAGTCGTTATTACCCATATGCCCGGGGCGGCCAATCCCCAAATCACTCCCAAGGTGAGCAGGCAGGGTTCACTACGAAGCCTTTCAAAGGTTCGTCTAACAAGTTAGGGCCGCTAGGTTTCCAAAGTCAGTCTGTGTGATACAACCAGTCCCAGGGATCCACAGTCTGCTTTTCCCCATTTGCGCCACAAGGGTAACCTCTAACGAGCTAGAAAAGGTCCTCGTACTGAGCTAAAGCTAGAGCCATATAGCCCTCACAGTTGTACTGTGAATCCCGGAGATTCTCTTACAGATAAATCCTCAAGTTGCTAAAAAATCATTTTTATCGTTTGTTGCTTAAACATTAATCAAGTCACAAGATCATGGTCACAAAAAGAAAACCCAAGCTATACTTGCCTTTTACTTGCTGTACGCCCAAAGCAATTTGTTCAGAAAAGCCTCAACTTTATCTTCCATTCGCAACTTCTGCCACTTAGCTTCTGGTCTCCGGCAACACTTACGTACGGTTCTCATTCTACTCGTAGCAAGCACCAAACATAGGGAAACATACAAGCAGCAAATAAAAGCAATTAAAAACAATACATCACACAAGATAAAACAACGTACTAAAAGAGGACTACCGGCTACGGTCACGAGAACACAAGAAACGTTGATAACGGAATTACGATTAAAAAGAAATGACTACCGAGAATTTATATTATAAAAAGAAACAATTACACGCTTAATTATGTTAATTGAATAAAAACCACGTGATAGTTATTAACTTAGATTACATAAATTATATTTTAATTTGAAGCTAAGTTAAGACCAATTTTGTTTTATAAATATTGCCATAGGGATTAAGCAAGTTCAACTTAAAGTTTGCAATATGAAAAGGGACACGTGCGTACCTAATGGTGCCTAATATATACAACTTGTTTAAACTAAGTAATAAGAAATTAAAAATGCATTTATGTAGCAATTAATCATATTAATATTTGTATAGAAAAATCTTTAAGTACATCACCTATGTTGCTCTTAATTTGGAAAACTGGTTACATGCCTATTAAACAATTTAATATTTGACTATACATGGAAAAACACATATGACATGGTAAACATCATCCCTAACCTGTAGTTTATGGTCGGCACGGTCGTAACGCAACAAGAACTGAGTTAAAATTAGATTACTTTTAATTGGGAAGCTATTAAATAAATATATTAATCTAATCACTATTTAAATTAATAAATTCATAATTAGGTGACATGATAAAGGTTACCGCTACTGCATAGAGCGCGACAACGCGAATCTAACGCAACTGGAATGACTCGAACCGGAATTAAAACGAAGAAACGGTGGAGATCGATTGATAGTTTATGGGTTATGTATTTCTATAGTATTTCTCCATTTATTTTTCTAAAGGAAAATGGCAATAAGGTGTGGGTGATGTCATGGTGATGTCAGGGTGACGTCATCAAGCTAATAAAGAGAAAGGGCCGGCAGTGCAACCTATACGTAAATTTCTCATGTATTTGCATAGTTATTTTTCTAAATAAAATAGCCGTATTACACCTAAGCATGACCTCACAATGGTGTCAACAAGCCATCAAGGGCAGGCATGGCTAGATTTCAAGGCTTGCCTGTGCGTGCATGCTGGGAAGGTGAGTGTGACAGGAAACGAGCATCACCATGGATAGAATACCGAGCTCGCCACGGCGACGCGAACCAAGGGTACAAAGAGCTAGCAGGCATGTAGGCGACCACATACATGGGTTCAGCATGGCCTGGGAAGAAGACCAGCGGGACAACAACCATGGATGGCGGCGAGACAGCACGGCAGAGCACACGAACTCATCCCTAGAGGCCGCGATTCGATCCAAGACTTACACGAGATAGAAGAGGAAAACGTGGGATTCTCACCGCAACGAAAGATGGAGACAGAGTCGAACTGAAGATGATCAGCAGCTCAACGTGCAGACAACGAGCTCCTGCAAGGGTTCCACATCGATGCATATAAGAGACCAAAAGCGAAAAGGAAATGAATACTAAATACATGCACGACGTCGTCACCACGTGGCGGACCTCGGCGTCGATTGAGTTGCAGGCAGCGACGAGAACGGCAGAACGAAATCGGTGACGGCGAACTAGGGCCTCGCGTCGTCAACGCTGCGGGCACGAGATGAGTCGGCTGGTAGATGGAAAGGAAAATACGGAGGGACTGTACGTGCTTTATAGGGTCACCAAAATCCTAGGAATCCAGGTTTGATTCATGATTGGACTCGGTATAGAGCCCGTCTCGAGTTCGACCTGATGGAATAGGAAGAGTTGACACACGGTCCCTAACTGGTAGCGAGACAAGGAGGGAAGGAGATAAAACTGACGCATGGGCTGCTTGCTCTGTTCAATCGAGGCCGGCAAAGCACAGATAAGCCCAGCGGCAAGGAAGTGCTTAGCTACAACTAAGCCCATCTAATTAGTTTAGAATTTTTTTAAAGATTCTCATTTTTTCCCAATAATTAATCGATGCTATCGTAAACTAAACTTGAAAAATTTTATCTGAATATTAAAACTTTTTTTAATTAGTGTTTCCTATGCACAATCCAAAATTTAAAATTTTGGAGTGTGACAGTTGTTCCCCTAATTCAATTGTTTAATGTAGTGAAATATTATTTCCTCTATAGTTCAATTACGGTGACTATTCTAGACAGTTTCTAGGGTTAAGCAAATTGCATGATGAAGATGATGTTTTCTGTGAATCATGTCTATAAAAAAGTTTTACATAACTTACTTATCTAGCTTGTGTCAAATTTGCATGACATTTGGCCAAATGGTTTGTGAGTTATAGCTGGGTAAAGTTAGTCACCCGAAGTGGTCATGTTTTGGAAAAACCTGGACAGATCTAGAAGATTGCTTTGATTGACCCTGATAACTATTGAATCATCTTATGATGTTTATAAGAAAGTTTTAGATAATTTAATAAGGTTTCTAGAAAGTCCAAGATCACCTTTATTGAATGCTTGTAACTCTAGTTATGGTTGACACAAGTGGCTATTGTGCTGCTGTCCAGAATCTGAGTTTGTAGCTAAAGTTGTTTGCTTGACCTTGCCGCTTACCTTCTATGTTGCTAAGTGTGACTCATGTCTTTAATGGTGTTAACTTAATATACCTGAGACCTTATGAAACTTGTGTCATGCATGGTGCTACCTTCTTTGCTATCTTAGCATGATAGGTTATGTGGTGTTTAATTAAGCAACGTGAAATGCTTATGTATGTTTAGTGTAACATTGTATTTGTCTTGCTTACTGTATTGTGATGCATCGTCTATTGCACTTCCATGCATTCATACTTTGGCATCTTGCATCTCATCTTGGTACGCTAGATGCACTACGTGAAGGAGTAATGTTGGAGCCGAACCCGAAGATGGTGTTTGGTGGACCTATCCCGAAGATGGAAGGACTAAGCAAGTGCCAGGAAGGGAGATGCATCCCAAGCGAGTGTCATCTAACAAGTACTAACCTAGTGTTGGATCCCAGGCAAGCCCTGGAGCATTCTAAGCTTCCTATGTTTTTATAAATATCAAATTGAGTTATATATATTTGATGCATTAGGTTGTAGGAGTTGGATGAAAACATTTGATGCATATATTTTCCTTGTCTAGATATATATGTACCTTGAATCCTATGTAGGTCCAGGATTGAATATATATGCCTATCCATCCTTAGTCGGTAGAAGTCAGGTGATTTCCTGTCACCTGCGAGATATAGGTGAATATCTGGTCACAGTTGGCTATGTGTGCTATCATGGAAAATAACCATGTATTAATGAATGAAAGGAGACCAGACGGGATTGTGATAGAGAAGCAACAAGGCATGGAGGACTTGGGTGCCTATTTATCCTCGTCTATGTCGATTAAGGACCGTACTGATGTTGGAACTTCTGTCGAGATTGAATGCATGCTTAATCACTTAGCTGGCTGGATAAGTCGTTCCGACCACGAAGCCGAGTAGCTCAACTCTGGTCGTGACCCATTAACTGAAAGTGTGCACTCTGGAGGAAGTAAGGATTTGCAGAGAGCCAATAGCGTGAGTCCAAGGGCAGGCTAGGACTAATCTTCCTGGCAGATTGGTAAAATCTCCGAGGGTGCAGCGCTGATCGGACCCGTGAAGTTGGTTCCTGAGTTGTACCAAAGGTGATCTAAGGTAACAGTTGCCTGGGTTTGTGTTAGGAATAAATCCCTAGCTGGTTGGAATCGATTCGAATCGTTGTCTCTCCCGGATAGTGAGAAACTCGACTAGCTTCAGCATCGTAGTAATATTTTATGAAACTTGATGGTTATGATGATGCTCAAATTACTACACCGGATATGGTTACTAATGCTTGTTTAGCTTAATCAGGTGATTTCTCTAGTATAGGTGCTAATCTAGAGATGCTTAATTGAATAGGTATAATTTGATGCTAAAGATATTATATATCCAAGTTATGTACTTAAGATTTTTATGCAAAAATGTTGTCAAGCTAGCTCCACTTATAAAGCCTTGCATAGTTCTTGGTGTCATATTATTTTTGGTTTATGATGGGTAAGTCTAGCTGAGTACCCCTCGTACTCAGGGTTTATCCTACCATGTTGTAGGTGCAGTTCTCGACCTGCTGAAGATGGTGGCTAACCGTCAGTGGGCTCGGTGATTTTGTATAGTATTCTCATCTTATGCTTTTATCAAAGGATGTCACTTATGCTAGCATTGTACTATTTGGAACTTATATTATTGTAATCATTTGAAAGCTATGTTGTTTTCTCTAATTGGTTTTGAAACCCAACTTGTACTCTTATTTATGAACTCATTTATAATATTATTTCCACTACAACTCCATGTATGCGATGTGTATTTGTTTAATCTATTACGGTCTTGGTTGTGAAGTTGACTTACTGAGGTCCTTCGTGACACTTGGTGGACTACCGGGTTTATATGAGTGCAAGTATATGCGCGTTAATGTGTTAAATTGGGACAGTTGTACTTGAGCTTGTATAAATTGGGCGGTTCTGTCATAGCTGGTATTGGAGCAAGATTAAGCATAATACTATCGTGTACATAGTTTTAAAAACAAAATGTTTGGTTTTAAAAGCCTATTTGGAGTAAAACTTTAGCTACAGGAAAATTTGTCAAAACTAATTTGGAAAACTATGCTAACGACAACCTCTAGTTAAGCCCAATTAAGGACTACTAGGTGGCTTTAAGTAAGACTAACTTTGGGGCTTTTAAATTCTACAATTTACTTTTTGCAACGTCATATCTATGCCCAGGTAAGAAGGTAAGTTGATGAGTGGCATGACCATAAGTGTGAGCGTGTGGTCAGGGAGAGCTAGCTTTGATACGATTGTATATGCATGCTTGCATGTGTGTATGGTGCATATTTAATTGTGGATAGCAAATTTAATCATCGGGTAGCTTTGATATAGAAGTATATATATTGGGATATATATATGGAAGTATTTAGTTTACTGCTTTCAAATATGTTGTTGCTCTTGATCATTCAACCTAGAGACCAGACTTTTATTTCTACTCATATATCATGTTGGGTTGGGCTGAAATGAACTTTTCTGCAGGTACGCTAACCACGAATGCATATATTGAATGTAGCTGACGACTAGCTATATATCAAGAGAGTACGTGTTATGCCACCGATATAGAATGTGATTGCCACCTTAGGCTGGCAATATTGTGAGGACGAATAGGATGAAGCATGTATCATCATGATTGTTGCTTTATGCATAACTATGCTTCCCTCACCTTTGTTCTAATAATAAGTAACCTGTGATTGATGTGATGTTACTATCTTCCCTGTGTGAAGCTAGACAAAAATGTCTTGTTCTATGCTGCTTGAATAGCTATGCTTGAAGATAGTGTTGGTATGTTTGCTTACAAAGGAATTAGATGACAAGTTAGTAGTTAGAAGAAACTTCAAACTTTTGAAAACTAAAACTTGTAGTGATACCTTGTTAGAAGCTTGCACATGCTTCTTTTAAATATAGTGTCAGGTTCTTCATTTCAAGATTATCTTCATTAGTTCTTTAGATGTGTGGTTGCTTGCTTTCTAGGTATTACCATGATTTGTGTAGCCTATTACCCTCAGTGAGTGCATGAGTTATCAAGCCTTATCATTGTGCGCATCTCATAGGTGCCTTTAAGTAGACTTCCTTACTTAAAAGACATGAGCCTATGAGGTTATCGCCAATGTTGGTCTGGTTGCTCCACCCTTGCTACCATGATCTGGTTGCCTTTCTAGGTATTATGCTTGCTCCACCCTTGCTAAAATCTGGTTGAGATTATCGCCAATGTTGGTCTGGTTCTTTTGTTGATGTCCCTGCAATTCTTTTTCTGCAAGCATAGCTAGCTGAAATAACTGGTTTGTAGTGTTAAAATCTTTATAATAAACAATATCCTGAATTTCACTTCTCAAACCACCATAAAAACGACAAACTTTATCCTCCGGATCCTCCTCTATCCCACAACATATTTCACACTTTTGAAACTCTACATAATATTCCTAGATAGACATATTACCTTGCTCTAAGCATTGCATTTTACGTTTATAAGATGGAGGAATAAAATGATCACGCATTGCTTCTTTAAGTCTATCCCATGATTGAGATTATTGATGCGAATTGCCTAGTTCTCGCCACCAGAATTGAACAAAATCTTTGAATTCCCTAGTGGCATATTTAACTCTATGTTTCTCAGGAACTAGGTGTGAATTAAACTCTTGTTCTACAGCCATCTCCCAATCAAAATATTTTTCTCCATCATAAAATCCAGAATAGAATGGTATGGTTAATTTACCTCTCATACCTTGATGATTTTGATATATTGTGATGGTTGATTTTTCTTTATCTGATCCATCCTTGCAAACATCTGGTCCATGATTTGCTGCAATTCACACTTAAACAATAACTCATTGTTTGATTAGAATTCAAAACAAATGTCCTGTTAACTATTTATAGGTTTGTGGAATCACACTCTCACATGTCTTACCAAGCACTTACGAGTGTTCTTACCAACACAAAGTAGTGGACGGTACAACCGGTGGGTGGTTTGTGATACCTGTGAGGGCATGGCACCAAGATTGTAAGGATCTTTTTCTGTACAGAGCTCCACATAAGCTTTAGTTGTCGGAAGAGAAAGGCATAACATTACTATTACCTTAGTGTGGATCCACAAATACCACATGCATTGAGAGACTTGAGAGTGTCATGCAATGGAAGCTCTGAGTTTTATTATGAAAACCTATAAAAACTCCAGTATAATGGTTGAGCAAAGAACTTAAGACAGTGCTTGACTTGATCGTTCTATTTTTCAATTGCTCAAGACCCAAGTGAAGGCTAAGAAGCTCCATGGTTGAAGGTAATATGGGTGAGTTGAAAGTCAGATCAGTTATTTCTAATCTGAAGGAGAATTATTGTTTGAACGCATGTGTACTTTTGAGGAGTGAAAGCATTGCAGCAACTCTTGATCCGAATTTGCTGAGTTTAGCTTTGCTAAGGGACTGGCAAAGGTTAAGCTTGGGGGAGCTTGTTGACGGTAGTTAACAACCATTATAAACCGTCAATAAAACATGTATAAAGGCACAATTGTGATCACTAACAAAGGTCTAGGGGTTTAAACTAACCAATTCCACGAGTTTTGGTGAATCTATGATTTCTGCAGGGTTTAACCAGAAAACCATCAAGGAGGACCTACATGTCAGACTTAATTATGCAATTCCACCGCGAAACCAACATGGAAAGGTTCCAGAAGACTCGAGAGGACTCCACACTGAAGCGAGAGGCAAGGCACTAGCATGTGGGGTCGGCCGGCCCCATCTGTAGGCCGCCCGACCCCTGGGCCCACCTGTCAGCCTCCTTGTTGGTACGACGGTTTCCCACCGCCTCCTAGGTTGCATCTCCATCATTCCTTAAATTGATTTGATCCAAGGGCTCATGTTGCAAGCTTGGGGCTATATAACCAGGCCCTGCCCCCCGAGCAATCATGTCATTTGAGAAGACAGAAACCCTAATCGTCCACAGAGCTCCACTATATTCTAGGGCATAGCTAGTTAGACTAGGTCTAGAGGGAGGCAAGCAGGCTTCGCTTGGATTCCCAACATTGTTAAGAGTGTGATTTGGTATAATCTTTGTACCCCTCTCTCGTTGTATCTCCATTACTTTTATATGCTTGCTACAATTGTTATGATAATATTAGTATCCATCTTATTCATATTCTTAGTTGCAATGTTCATCGTCTACTTTGAATATATACTTAGTATAGCTAGTTTATCATTATGTTTATGCATAAGTTTGTATAGCACTTACTCCAAAGTACACGGGGTGGGTTGTACACATTATGTAAGCGTGGTGCTTATATATTGTTTACTTGTGAATACACTCTATATTCCAGGTCATGTGATAGATCGCGGATGTGACACTCTCGTTGAGTCCTTTGTAGTCCACTCTCCAAATATAGGCCATAGAAGGAGGGTCAAGCTATGAAGGAAGAGGGAGCTCTATTCTTAATCTTCCCTATGTAATACCCCTTATGCGTAGATATGAAGACGATCTTAGCCATGACTACTAGGTGTAGTTGCACTAATCAATGTACGCTTTGACTTGTAATTAAGAATGACTTAGGAATTATGTGCCCTGAGTGATTTATCATTATACTTGATCAATACTTATCATATATCTTATCTTATGACTTACCCCTGTTATGAGTAGAGTGTTGATTGTGGTTTATTGATTGTGGTTTATTTCTCCATCAATACTATAAGTTATCAATACATGTCCACACTACACCTTCCCTGTGGTAAAATATAAATAACGATACATAAAATACTCTCGGGTGAAGTGCTACAATGGCGTAATTATCTGTGCGCTTACAGATTCCTTTTCATTCATATCTTTATATTCTTCTTAGTCACATAAAATAATGAAGAACTACTTAGTATTATTCTAGTAGTGATGCTAGACAGTACCAACAAGTATTTCTAGCACCAACATTAGGGATGACAACCTAGTTGAAGTTGTGCTAAGAGATGTAGGTAATTAATAGGTGGCTATTAAAACAAGTGACAAGTTAATAAATACCAACATGCTTGCTTTTGAAACATGACCTACCAAGCCACACCTTTGACAGAACTGCTGCCATTCTTGAGGCTCTCTAGGAGCTTGTCTTTCCTCCTTTTCACCACCCTGACCAGCTTGATCCTCATTCACCACAATCTGAGTAGAGTTATATTAACAAAAGTTTCCACTGTAGCAGATTCAGTTTTCTAGCTAGAATTAGACTCCTTCTGCTCTCCCTGCGGCGCTGTATTCTGCTCCCTTGCTTGATTCCCCATAGCCCTGTTATCACCACGGCCCCATTTTCCTTGCAATCTTCCGCCCCCGTGGCCACCCCCTCAAGGAGCCTAGCCCCGGTTTCCTTGCCAACCACCATAACTACCATGATTACCATAGCCCAAAATGAACCTCCCAGGATAAAATGGACATCGATTCATGGCCCTATTTGGCTGCGGAGGAGCCTGAAGGACCTACACAAATGATCTTGTATAACCACCTAGAGTCGACCAATTTGTTCTCGCCGGATTAGCACCACAAAGGGGAGCAATCTCTGGCAGAGTAGAACCCAAATCCACCACCTTTCGCACAGAAATCACCCCATAAACTCCAACCTCAGAACTATGCTTCCAAAGGTGAACTTGCCACGCACTCAAATCAGCATCAGGATGGTCATATACCTTGTGCGGTAGCCGAACCTTCCTCTCATCCCATGTCACACCTGGTTTTCTAAAGAACAAAACCAAGCTAATCATATGTGTGCCCAGGAAGTCCACACATATGTCAGAATAAAAAAGTATCAGAAACAATGTTATTATATAACGTATACATAGCTATATTAACACTTACATTAGAGTATCGCGGAACGGTGACTAAACTTCAGGCTCCATTCTTCTCAGGGATGGCTGACTGGGGGCTCCGTATGCCAAGCTCTTCTGAAAGACTTCTAAAAACTCCACTACATCTTTATCCTTCTTCTGAGCAACACCTTACTACACACTGGGTGTTGGGGAAATAGCAAGAGTGAGTCCATGTCGAACTCAATAAGTATAACACAGGGTTCATGAGACACAAAAGGCTAGACACTGTTTGTCACACCCATTTATCGACCAAATGGAATGCTTACCCTTATGTGCGCCCAGAGATCAATCACACATAAGTTCACAAATTATAACAGAAGTATCATGGCAAATGTTATTACATCACGATATTTAAACACTTAGTCTTAACACAAATGTAGCGGAAGTATAAATAAAAATCTCTCGTGGTAGCTCCAGTCACAGGAACATTGACTGGTTGACAGCAAGACTAGTAATCCTCAGGGAAGTAGGCGTAGTAGTCGCTATTACCTCCATCTGTTACCCATCCGGGATTTGTAACACCCAAATTTTAGAGATAACAAATTTTGAATAAATTGGATAATAAATAATGGCCAATTTAAAATAATAATAAAATAAATTTTGTGTTGCATTCATGCTGTTGCATATATTTTTATTGTGTGGTGTGGATTTGTTTTATTTTATTTTATTTTGGATTAGAATGTATTTTAAATATTTTTGAAAGCAAGTAAAAAAAAGGGAAGAGCTTACCTGCTGTTGGCGGCCTGGAAAGCCACCTGACCGGCCCGTTTTATTTTTTTTCTTTCTTTTCCGCGCTACGGGCCGAATCAGCCGGCCAGAGCCAGCAGCCGCGCGGCCCAAGTCGGCCCAGCTCGCGCGGTCGCTCCAGCAGGCCCAGCAGACGCGCCTTCTTCTCCCCCTCTTCCGCTGACATGTGGGCCCCGGTGGCAGTTGCATCTCCTACCTCCGGTCGTGACCGAGCCGGACTCGAGTATCGTAACCACCGAATCCCACCACCGCCTTACCTGGGATATCCTACCCGAAAACGACGATTTGAGGCTATAAAAGGATGGCCGGGTACCTCTAGTTTCCGTTTTTCAACTAAAAAGCTAGGGTTGCCACGAGATTTAGAGCTCTAGGGTTGGAGCTTGGCCGGCGGGTTTTGGTGGGCGCGGTTGAGACCTTCGGGTGGATTGGAGGTCAAATTCTTCACCTAGGTGAGTTCGTTAGCTCCTCCTCTTCCTTCCTATGTGTTTCTTTTGAGTTCCCGTGCATTTTATCGTGGTATTGGAGATCACCGACGAGTCGGTCATGGAGCCGCCGCCCTCCTCTCGTCGCGGGTCATGTTCTTTTTACCATAGCTAGTCTTTACCGGGTAGTTGAGATCGCGTGGAGCTTCTCCACCGATTGGAGTTGGTAGCGGGGTGAATGGTGGTCGGAGTAGGCGGGGCCGACGTACTCCGGCGAGGTGGCCATGGCGGGCATGGCGGCCGACGGCCGGACATGGAGGGGACGATCGGGTGAACACTGTGCACTTGAAGATGAACATGAGCCGTCCATTTTGTGATCTACGGCCGAGATTAGATCATACCCCTTCGCGGGGTAAATTTGTTAAAGAGACCCTCGGGTTTCTGGGAATCAACCCGCGGTCCAAAACGTAAATCTGAAAATACGTTTTCGCGTTTTGAAAGCGTATTCTTTTTCGGTTAAATCAAAAATACGTTTTCAGGTATTTACAGTTTTGCCACTAGAACTGTTTTAGTCATAAAATCTTCGTTTTAACTCCGATTTGATCCGTTCAAATTGCGTTAGGTTTGTATTTGCGAACTCTACATGTTAGTGTAGATGTACAGTTAGTTTTGATAATTTATTTTTCGAGTTTATAATTAAGTATTTATTTATCTATAGGAAATCTTGGAAAATTCATAACTTTCACGTTTTAACTCCGATTTTGGTGACCTTTGCGTCTGTGTGATCGTAGAAACGTGTAGAAGAGTTTTATACACTTTTATTACTGTTTTGTTACTGTTGGTGTACTGTTCTAATTATATCTATTTGTTTGCTTCGTGTATGTTTGATTGGATGCATGTATGTTGTTGATTGATGATCGAGTATAGAAGGTGAGCAGTAATTGGACGATTCGGAGTATTATTTTGAGCCAAGTCAGCAGTATTGTTTGGAGAGCTTTGATCATGGCAAGTATAACACAGGACTATCCTTGCTACCTATTCATCGAATTATTATACATATGCATATGCCTACCTTGACAACCTTAGAGATTATAACTTAGTGATTGTTATCTTGATTCCTTGTCAACCTTGGGAATGCATATGGGTAGCTATTGCTAGTGCTTAAACTGAGAACAATGATCTTGTAATTTGATTAATGGATTAAGCAATCAACCATTAAGATGATTTTGTTACTGTTAAAAAGGGGGCTAGAGCATGTGTATTTAGTTTGATGCTCTGGTTTCTCTCCATAAGGACTTATCTGTAAGTGATAACCGGGATATACAGTACAGCTGTGAGGGCTATATGGCTCTGGCTTTAGTTGTTCAAGAGACCTTTTCTAGCTTGTTAGTGGTTACCTTAAATGGCGTAAGAATGGCTTGCCATGTTGGGTGTAGTGCGAGCCCCTGGCCTAGTGTGTATAGGCTGGTTGTTGTGCCACAGGGAAGGGGGGGTTCTACATCTGCCTGCCGAGTGAATCTAATGGCCCTAACTTGTTAGACGAACTCTTGAGTGGCTTTATGTGGTTCTCTAGTGTTTGGGCTTGATCTCCCCACTCATTTGGAAATCATGACTCACAGTGAAAGTGTACACCTCTGCGCAGAGTTAAAAACTGGTATACTAGCCGTGCTCACGGATACGAGCGGCCTTGGGGATTCTTATGGAATAGTTGATCATAACTGTTATATCATGCTTAATTATTGTTGATATATATTATGCTCATGTTAATGCTATTCGTTATCATTATTACAATTGATCATTGGTTCTTTAATGGGAAGTGGTTTATCTTGATGCTACTCAATTGAAAGTTATATGATTAAAAGGTAACCGCGGTTAAACAGTGTCTAGCCATTTGAGCCTCATGAACCCTGTGTTATATTTGTTGAGTTCGACATGGACTCACTCTTGCTATTCCCACCATAACAGATGAAGATTATGATGAAGATTATCGTAATGAGTACTAGTCTTGGTGTCAACCAGTCAACCGTGTCCCTGTGTGGAGTTTCCGCTGGAGATTATTATTAGATATTATTATTTATCGTTCAAGACCATGTCTTAAGTATTTGTTCGCTATGTAATAAACACTGTGATGATACTATGTAATTTGTCTACTTATGTGTGCGATCATGTCCTGGGGCGCACATGAGTAATTTATGCATCCTATTTTTGTCCTTAAAAATGGGTGTGACAGATTGGTATCAAAGCCGTGTTGACTGTAGGACGCAAGCCTAGTTAGAATGGTCGTTGATGGCATCCATACTTCACTTAATTCATGCTTCCTCTTTTCACCTTGTTAATTACTAAAGTTTTATGCTTCCTCTACTTCATTCTATTGCGAAAATACATTAATTCTATCTAATCTATGTCTAAATCTTATAGATGCCTCCTCATCCCCGTCTGTCAGCTGCACAGTACGTTGCCCGTTTCAAACCCCAGGAGCCATATGAAGAGGGTGACCAAGAGATATCTGATGCTGAATCAAGAGTTGGTGATACACCTATGGAGGATGTAGTTATGGGGTGGACTACGAAGTTTCATATCGTGGTTCCTAAGGCTGATGCTTTCTTCCATGATATGTTGACAAGAACTTTGGACAACTACTATTACGACTGGGAAGCTACTTTGGAGTATCGCAGTGTAGAGTATAGTCATCCATGGATGGATTCCTATTGGGAGACGGAGTTATGGGTCAAGAAAAGGGATCCTACCACTAAGGAGCTTAAGGTGGAGTCAAAGTTCATTACCCGAGTGAGCCGGGCAACTGTGGAGACAAGCATGGAGGATGTCGCTTTCAATGCATTTGTTTACTACCATGGTCTACGCTCGGACAAGACGTTAAAGGGTGCGAGTAGTTGCGAGTTAATTTTAAGTTTGGATTGTTTTAAGAGTCAGTTTGTGGTGTGAACAATTGTGTGATTGATGGATTGTTATTATGATAATGTGTGATTTGGATCTTTGTAATGTGTGCTGGGGTTTTGTAGACATGCCTACAAGTTCCATGGTTAAGAATATTAAGTTTGATCAATATATATTAGTTGAATATGAGGTTAACTTAGTTCTGTCCTTTGCTGATTTTTGGATCAGTCTGGGATGTTTTGGAAATAATTTAAAATCCGTTCATGGGAAATTTAAGAAATTTTACTGGGAATAATTAGACTTCTATATCTTTCCAATCCCACAAGAATCACCTTAATATCTATTATGAGTTAAGAGATATACCTGTTTCAAGTTGGAGTTACTGCACAGTCTGGAATTCTGGAACAGTTTCGGTTAAGTTCAGTTTTTGACCAATTTATTGACAGAATCAGAAAAAGTGTTGTGAATAAAAGTTGTAGATAATTTTATAAGCTTTCCAACCATGTAAAGATCATCTGATTTGGACGTCTGTAGCTCGAGATATGACAGTTTTACTGAGTTGCTGAAATTGGAGTTCGCCCAGAAAAATCAGATTTTGTTTATCTATTGTATACATCATCTCGGATTGTACTGAATTTCATCTTCTGTGTTTTGGAAACAGATGTCAGGCAGAGGTCGTGGCAGAGGTCATGGGGGTGCTAATCCACCCGTTACTATGGAGGAACTCATGCAAACTCAGAATCAGCTGATGCAGATGTTTATGCAGCACATGCAGAACAATCCCCCTGTTGGAGGATCACCACCTGTTCAAGTAAGGGATAAGCGTGGAGAATTTTTGAAGGGACGCCCTCCAGTGTTTTCTCATGCTGCTAATCCTTTAGAAGCAGATGATTGGGTGAGGGCAGTGGAGAAACAGCTGAATATAGCCCAATGCAATGATATGGAGAAGGTGTTGTATGCATCTGGTCAGTTACAAGGGACAGCTCAGACTTGGTGGGAGTCGTACCAGGCTGCACGCCCTGACAATGCTCCTCCTATCACTTGGAATGAGTTTGTTAGAGATTTTCGAGCTCGTCATATTCCTGAAGGTATAATTGAGCTGAAGCAGGAAGAATTCAGAAACCTGAGGATGGGACAGATGAGCGTGAGTGAATATCATGACAGGTTTACCCAGTTGGCTCGCTATGCTCTCAATGAAGTTAGGGAAGATGCAGACAGGCAGCGTCTTTTCTTGAAGGGAATTTATTATGATCTTCGCTTGCAACTGAAGGGGAATAACTATGCTAGTTTTCAAGAGCTGGTGAACAAAGCTATTGTGCTTGACAATGAGCGTAGGGAGATGGATAGAAAAAGAAAGATGAAGGTGCAAGGCTCAGGAAGCAACAACCGTCAACGCACAAATTCTCAGCATGGCTTTCATCAAAAGTTTCAGGGACCGGTTAGTCAGTGGAATCGCAACTCGAATCAGAGGTGGTCCCAGAATTGGCAAAACAATCAGTCGCAGCAGCGTTCATCATATCCACAGCGTCAACAGTATCAGCAGACTGGGCAACAGACCCCTCGCACCGGAAATCCTAATGTTACCCCCATGAAGAATAGTGCTCCCAGCACTCCTATTAGATGCTTTATCTGTGGTAAAGAGGGCCATTTGTCTTATAATTGTCATGAGAAGCAGAACCAACAGACTCCTCAGAGCCAGAAGAGCAACCAGAGGCAATCCGGTACTGGAAGGGTGAATCACGTGTCTTCTGATACAGCTCATGATGCACCAGAAGTTATGATTGATACGTTAAATGTACATTCCACTCCCGCAACTGTTCTTTTTGACTCTGGAGCATCTCATACATTCATATCCAATATTTTTGTTAAAATGCATAGTATACCCATGCTAGCTATGAAAGAACCTCTCTTAGTAAATTCACCTGGAGGTACCATGCAAACCAGTAATCGTTGTCTTCCAATTAGTATGGTATTAAGGGGGGTAGAGTTTAAGATAACTCCTATAGTGTTGAGAACATCTGGGATTGATGTGATATTGGGTATGGACTGGATGAGGCAAAATCAGGCAGAGATTCAGTGTCAGCAGAAAGTGGTAGTTGTGACTGCGCCTAATGGAGATAAAATCAATGTGGATGTAGCAATGCAGAAGCAACCAACCGCGGTGGTGAATCAGATTGAAGATACTATTAAGGAGAATTCAGTGATTGAGGAATTTCCGGATGTCTTCCCTGATGAATTGCCAGGTATGCCACCTGACCGAGACATTGAATTTCTTATTGAATTATTACCTGGAACTGCACCTATAGCCAAACGACCATATAGGATGGGAGTAGATGAATTAGAAGAACTTAAGAAACAAATTAAAGAATTACAAGATAAAGGTTTCATTCGACCTAGTTCATCACCTTGGGGAGCACCAGTTATTTTTGTTGATAAGGAAGATGGTGGTCAGAGGATGTGTGTTGATTATCGGTCACTAAATGAAGTAACTATCAAGAATAAGTATCCTTTGCCCCGGATTGATGACTTGTTTGATCAGTTGAGAGGTGCTTGTGTGTTTTCTAAGATTGATTTACGTTCTGGATATCATCAGTTGAAGATTCGTGCCTCTGACATTCCAAAGACAGCTTTTACTACAAGGTATGGATTGTATGAGTATACTGTTATGTCGTTTGGATTGACCAATGCACCTGCATACTTTATGTACATGATGAATAAGGTGTTCATGGAATATTTGGATAAGTTTGTGGTAGTGTTTATTGATGATATACTGGTATTTTCCAAGACAGAGGTAGAGCATGCTGAACATTTGAGGTTGGTATTGCAGAAGCTTAGAGAGCATAAACTGTATGCGAAGCGAAGTAAATGTGAGTTTTGGTTGAAGGAAGTTTCTTTTCTTGGTCATATTGTTTCTAATGGAGGTATATCAGTGGATCCAGGCAAGGTGAAGGATGTACTGAATTGGAAACCACCTACCGATGTTAGTGAGATTCACAGTTTCTTGGGTTTAGCTGGATATTACAGACGGTTCATTGAAGGGTTTTCTAAACTTGCTAAACCTATGACATCTCTGTTAGAAAAGAATGCCAAATTTGTGTGGTCTGATAAATGTCAAGCTAGTTTTGAGGAATTGAAGAAGAGGTTGACTACAGCGCCTGTTTTGGTTTTACCAGATTTGAGTAAGAAGTTTTCTATTTATTGTGATGCTTCTCGTCAAGGTTTGGGATGTGTTCTTATGCAAGAAGGCAGAGTTGTGGCCTATGCATCTAGACAGTTGAGAAAGCATGAGTTGAATTATCCTACACATGATTTGGAGTTAGCAGCTGTAGTTCATGCTTTAAAGATTTGGAGACATTATTTGATTGGACATAAGAGTGACATATACACTGATCATAAGAGTTTGAAGTATATTATCACTCAGTCAGATCTGAATTTGAGGCAACGCAGATGGTTAGAGTTGATTAAGGATTATGATATTGAGATACACTATTATCCTGGTAAGGCTAATGTAGTAGCTGATGCTCTTAGTAGGAAGAGTTATGCCAATGAGATAAGAACATTGTCTATGACTAGTGAGTTATGTGCTGAATTTGAATATTTGAACTTGGGAATTGTTACTAATACAATGGAATTAGTGATAGAGCCTACTTTAGAGCAAGAGATCTATAAGGGTCAGTTGAAGGATGAGAAACTAAAGAAGATAGCGGAGGATATAGTGATTGGTAAGTCACCAGGCTTTAGAATGGATGATAATGGAATTTTGTGGTTTGGAAAGAGGCTGTGTGTACCTGAGGATCAAGCTATTAGACAGGCAATTCTTCGTGAAGCTCATGAGTCAGCTTATTCTATTCATCCTGGTAGTACTAAGATGTATTTGGATCTTAAACAGAAATATTGGTGGGTTGGATTAAAGCGAGATGTGGCTGAGTATGTGGCATTGTGTGATACTTGTCAGAGGGTGAAAGCAGAGCATCAGAGACCTGCTGGATTGTTGCAACCAATGAAAATTCCTGAATGGAAGTGGGAGGAAGTTGGTATGGACTTTATAGTGGGGTTACCGCGTACTCAGAGAGGTTATGATTCTATTTGGGTGATAGTGGATAGTTTGACTAAAGTTGCTCATTTTATACCAGTTAAGACTACATACCATGGACCAAAATTGGCAGAGTTGTATATGGAGAAGGTAGTATGTTTGCATGGGGTTCCAAAGAAGATTGTATCTGATCGAGGATCGCAGTTTACATCACACTTTTGGAAAGCTGTGCATGAATCTTTAGGAACTAAGTTGAATTTTAGTACAGCCTATCATCCACAGACAGATGGACAGACCGAAAGGACCAACCAGGTATTAGAGGATATGTTGAGAGCCTGTGCATTGCAATATGGAATTAGTTGGGATAAGAGTTTGCCTTATGCAGAATTTTCTTACAATAATAGTTATCAACAGAGTCTTAAGATGGCACCGTTTGAAGCTTTGTATGGACGTAAGTGTAGAACTCCATTGTTTTGGGATCAGACAGGTGAATCTCAGGTGTTTGGTACAGATGTTCTTAGAAACGCAGAGGATCAAGTGCGAGTGATTCGTGAGAATTTGAGAGTGGCACAGTCTCGTCAGAAGAGTTATGCTGATAATAGGAGAAGAGATCTTGTTTTTGAGGTAGGTGATTATGTCTATTTGAAGGTGTCACCTATGAGAAGTGTGAAGAGATTTAACATGAAAGGTAAACTAGCACCAAGGTATGTTGGACCATTTAAAGTTATTGCTAGACGTGGGGAAGTTGCTTACCAATTAGAGTTGCCTGAGAATTTATCTGGGGTGCATGATATGTTTCATGTTTCACAACTTAAGAAGTGTTTGCGGGTGCCTGAGGAGTAGATACCTTTGGAAGAATTGACTGTTAAGGAGGATCTTACATATGAAGAGTTTCCGATCAAGATTTTAGAGATTGCCGAGAGGGTTACTCGAAGTCGGATTATTAAGATGTGTAAAGTACAGTGGAATCGATATTCAGAGGCAGAGGCAACTTGGGAAAGAGAGGATGAATTGAGGAAATCATATCCGCAGTTATTTGAGTAAGCAGTCCAATCTCGAGGACGAGATTCTTTTAAGGGGGTAGAATTTGTAACACCCAAATTTTAGAGATAACAAATTTTGAATAAATTGGATAATAAATAATGGCCAATTTAAAATAATAATAAAATAAATTTTGTGTTGCATTCATGCTGTTGCATATATTTTTATTGTGTGGTGTGGATTTGTTTTATTTTATTTTATTTTGGATTAGAATGTATTTTAAATATTTTTGAAAGCAAGTAAAAAAAAGGAAGAGCTTACCTGCTGTTGGCGGCCTGGAAAGCCACCTGACCGGCCCGTTTTATTTTTTTTCTTTCTTTTCCGCGCTACGGGCCGAATCAGACGGCCAGAGCCAGCAGCCGCGCGGCCCAAGTCGGCCCAGCTCGCGCGGTCGCTCTAGCAGGCCCAGCAGACGCGCCTTCTTCTCCCCCTCTTCCGCTGACATGTGGGCCCCGGTGGTAGTTGCATCTCCTACCTCCGGTCGTGACCGAGCCGGACTCGAGTATCGTAACCACCGAATCCCACCACCGCCTTACCTGGGATATCCTACCCGAAAACGACGATTTGAGGCTATAAAAGGATGGCCGGGTACCTCTAGTTTCCGTTTTTCAACTAAAAAGCTAGGGTTGCCACGGGATTTAGAGCTCTAGGGTTGGAGCTTGGCCGGCGGGTTTTGGTGGGCGCGGTTGAGACCTTCGGGTGGATTGGAGGTCAAATTCTTCGCCTAGGTGAGTTCGTTAGCTCCTCCTCTTCCTTCCTATGTGTTTCTTTTGAGTTCCCGTGCATTTTATCGCGGTATTGGAGATCACCGACGAGTCGGTCATGGAGCCGCCGCCCTCCTCTCGTCGCGGGTCATGTTCTTTTTACCGTAGCTAGTCTTTACCGGGTAGTTGAGATCGCGTGGAGCTTCTCCACCGATTGGAGTTGGTAGCGGGGTGAATGGTGGTTGGAGTAGGCGGGGCCGACGTACTCTGGCGAGGTGGCCATGGCGGGCATGGCGGCCGACGGCCGGACATGGAGGGGACGATCGGGTGAACACTGTGCACTTGAAGATGAACATGAGCCGTCCATTTTGTGATCTACGGCCGAGATTAGATCATACCCCTTTGCGGGGTAAATTTGTTAAAGAGACCCTCGGGTTTCTGGGAATCAACCCGCGGTCCAAAACGTAAATCTGAAAATATGTTTTCGCGTTTTGAAAGCGTATTCTTTTTCGGTTAAATCAAAAATACGTTTTCAGGTATTTACAGTTTTGCCACTAGAACTGTTTTAGTCATAAAATCTTCGTTTTAACTCCGATTTGATCCGTTCAAATTGCGTTAGGTTCATATTTGCGAACTCTACATGTTAGTGTAGATGTACAGTTAGTTTTGATAATTTATTTTTCGAGTTTATAATTAAGTATTTATTTATCTATAGGAAATCTTGGAAAATTCATAACTTTCACGTTTTAACTCCGATTTTGGTGATCTTTGCATCTGTGTGATCGTAGAAACGTGTAGAAGAGTTTTATACACTTTTATTACTGTTTTGTTACTGTTGGTGTACTGTTCTAATTATATCTATTTGTTTGCTTCGTGTATGTTTGATTGGATGCATGTATGTTGTTGATTGATGATCGAGTATAGAAGGTGAGCAGTACTTGGACGATTCGGAGTATTATTTTGAGCCAAGTCAGCAGTATTGTTTGGAGAGCTTTGATCAAGGCAAGTATAACACAGGACTATCCTTGCTACCTATTCATCGAATTATTATACATATGCATATGCTTACCTTGACAACCTTAGAGATTATAACTTAGTGATTGTTATCTTGATTCCTTGTCAACCTTGGGAATGCATATGGGTAGCTATTGCTAGTGCTTAAACTGAGAACAATGATCTTGTAATTTGATTAATGGATTAAGCAATCAACCATTAAGATGATTTTGTTACTGTTAAAAGGGGGCTAGAGCATGTGTATTTATTTTGATGCTCTGGTTTCTCTCCATAGGACTTATCTGTAAGTGATAACCGGGATATACAGTACAGCTATGAGGGCTATATGGCTCTGGCTTTAGTTGTTCAAGAGACCTTTTCTAGCGTGTTAGTGGTTACCTTAAATGGCGTAAGAATGGCTTGCCACGTTGGGTGTAGTGCGAGCCCCTGGCCTAGTGTGTATAGGCTGCGGTTGTTGTGCCACAGGGAAGGGGGGTTCTACATCTGCCTGCCGAGTGAATCTAATGGCCCTAACTTGTTAGACGAACTCTTGAGTGGCTTTATGTGGTTCTCTAGTGTTTGGGCTTGATCTCCCCACTCATTTGGAAATCATGACTCACAGTGAAAGTGTACACCTCTGCGCAGGGTTAAAAACTGGTATACTAGCCGTGCTCACGGATACC